>OU015495.1:158615893-158748393 GCA_907164885.2 Dolomedes plantarius | reverse complement strand
AGAATATTTTAGCTCAAAATGGCAATAAATCAAGTAAAATTATTCATTGTCATCGTGACACTGTCAAATGTTATGATGAATCATTGTTAAAATTTCCTGGAACACTAGTAACAGGGGGTGTTGTAAGACATGGGCGATTTTGCAGCAAACGTATTGCAAAACCGAAGCCCACCAAACCAACCAACTCAAATTAGAAGGGTAGTTGTGTAGTGCTAAGCATATCCAAACTCCCAACGGCCATAGAACTGTGTTACACCCTCAAAATTTAGTAGTCCTGTTAAATTACGCTACAGGCAACAAATGATCATACTTGAAGTTCTTAAAGCTTTGACTCCAGACATCAAAAGGGAAACACTTAAGGCCCCAACAACAACAACAACAAACCAATGGTCTGCCATTAATTGCGATATAAAATTGGGAAAACTAGAAGATCAAATCAAGTATGAGGAGTTATCTATGAAATTATTTGTTATTTGAAAGAATTTTCACACTTCTAGTACCTTAATGCAGAAAATCTATTATCTTGGTATACCGGCAGTACGACCATCCCTCGATTTACGCGATACTCGATCGACGCGGTTTCGATTTAATGCTGTTATTTTTTTCTCCGTATCAGAATTTCCCATTAACACAACTTTACAATAATGCATGCGTAAATTTATCGGTAGGTATGGAATAATTTTATTACCATAAGAATTTTATTTCCTCAATAGTTTGTTTAAATTAATTCTAATGATAATATTTGTATTTGTCCGACTGAAAACAGTGTGTTGTTGGATATATATATATATATATATATATATATATATATATATATGTACACACTATGCACTCTTGTAAGCTATTTGTGGGGTTTCATTACCTATCTCCCAGTTGCATATGATTTCCTTACATTCAATTTTCGCTTTTATGCGGAATGTGACTGTTGCATAAATTGAGGGATGGGTGTACTTCTTTGCATGTTTAAATCTCAACCCTTGTATATCATGTTAAAATTCAAATAAGCATTTACATGTTTTAAATTCTTATTAAAGAATTATATGTAAAGAAAATGTTAATTTTCTACTACTAGATTTCATAACTGAACTTTATTTTCCACTTCTCACATCATTTTGACACATGTTCTCATTCGGATTCATATCCCGGGAATTTTTATAGAAAAAGCAAGTAATGTGAAGTCTAGACTTGAATAAGTATTTCTTTAGTTTAATCTTCATATGACACTTACTTCTGGAAGTTTTAATAGTTTAAAAAAGGTTAATTTTTTAAGAAAAATTTAGATTAATATAAATAAAAATCTATTTACAATGAGATGATAGTCACTTCTTTTGACACATCTCTCATCTTGCACACGTTCTCATTCGGATTCATACCTCGTGAATTTACCCTCCAAAAGCAAATAACCTGAAGTCTAGACTTCAATATATAGTTCTTTATTTTAGAACCTCGGCTGCGACTTTCTTTCGCAGATTTCAGTTGTTTAAAAAGTGATTTGTTTATAAAAGAATGAATAAATAAAAATCAAAACTGTTTACAGTCTCTTAAGCAAAGATGTTTTCAGGTTTCTAAATTTTTTTTAATAGTGTAATGATGTAATTAAGAAAACGCCATAGAAAATAAGCACCCAAGCCCTTTCAAACTTTCAAAAATCTTAACTACACATTTTTGTAGTTATGCGATTACAGCACTCAGCCTTTCGCGCATTAATAATTGGTATAGACTAGCCAGTTTCAAAATTCTGATTTTTAACAACATTTTATTATTAACTGAAACATTATAAGGTTTTTTAGCAAGAATTTAACATGTACCATGTAAAATGTTGTCTAAATTAATTTCTTAAATAGGCTTAGTTTCTACAGTTAATGATCACATTTAGTTTAGAAACTAAGCCCCTTTAACAGAAACTTAAATAGATATAAAAACTTATTTAATAAACACTCATCACTTTTAAAACGATAAAAGCGTTTGTTATATAACTAGATAAACAGGTTTGGTTTGGTTTGGTTTGATTTCGAGTGCTACTGGCAACTTTTTCTACACGAGGGCTAATTAGATGGGGGCCTTCTTATAGCCGATTCCGAACGGCTACATACGTCCATGATAAGGGTGGGGCTCGAACCTATAGACTTTGGTACCGAATGTCAGCGCTGGCGAGAAAAACAGGAAATCTGTACTTTTCTAACTTAAAGTATTATAACTAAAAATAATCTTACTTTGATAAATTTCTAAAAAAGTTTTTAATATTGTAATGATGTAATTTGGAAAACGTCATAGAAAATCACAACACATGCACATTTCAAACTTTCAAACATCTTAAACAACATTTTTTGTAGTTTTGTGATTACAGTTCTCAGTCTTTAGCACATTAATGATTCTTACAGAATAGACAGCTTCAAAATTCTGATTTTCAAAAACATTTTATTATTAATTGAAATATTCTTTACTTTTTGAGCAGAAATTTAATATTAACCAGGTAAAATGTTATTTAAATTATTTTCATAAAGTTTTCATTTATTTATTAAACTAAATCTGATTATAAAAACTTATTTAATTAAGTCTCATCACTTTTAAAACGATAGAAACATTATTTATATAACTAGATAAACGGGAAAGATGTACGTTTCTAATTTAAAGCCTGATAATATATATATATATATATATATATATATATATATATATATATATATATATATATATATATATATATATATAACGAATCAATGATTCGTACAGAATTGCCAGTTTCATAATACTGATTTTTAACAACATTTTACTACTGATTGAAATATTCTGAGGCTTTTTTTAATGAGAATTTAAAATTAACCAAGTAAAATATTTTCTAAATTATTTTCATAAAGTTTTTTTTTATTTTCTAAACTAAATGTGATTATAAAAACTTATGTAATTAAGTCTCATCACTTTTAAAATGATAAAAACATTATTTATATAACTAGATAAACGGGAAAGATGTACGTTTCTAATTTAAAGCCTGATAATAGATATCTATCTCTCTCTCTCTCTCTCTCTCTATATATATATATATATATATATATATATATATATATATATATATATATATATATATATATATATATATATATACCCAACAAACACAGAGGCATCGGGCCGGGGTCGGAAGGTTCCGGCCAGCCGATTTCACCACTGCCGGGCCGGCGCATTAGGTCAGTATCGTTTCCGTCACGGCTGTGTCCTCTCGCCCGCGACTACCCCGTCGACTTCTGGGCCGCTTCCGGTAGGAATCGAGCCATCGTTCATCCGACTGTGAACCGTTAGGCAGCCGCGATTAAGCCATCGATGCGGACAGATAGCCGGAGCGTAACCGGAGGTTGACGGGCCGGTTACGGGAGCAATAATTGGTGTCGACATACCGTCATCTACCCATCCCGTAAACAGCAATGTGCCGTAGGTCCGGGCATCATGCCAGCATTCTACCAGAATCGGACCGCCGGCATTTTTTTAAAGTTTTGCGTAGGACCCTTTCGTTTATATGCTTATTTTTAATACATTGACGAATAACCTCTGATATCAACCCTTTCACTTTTATTATTTTTTTTGCCTTCATATTTCTAGTATTCTTGCCAGTTTTGCCTTATGTATTTTTAGGTATTACCAAATACTGATCTTTGTTATTACCTAAAAATTTGCATTTGAATCACAAGTTTACTTGTTAGAACAAGACCTCCTTTTGTATTAAGATACATTTACCCAAATTTGAAAGTTAAGATAACATTAATACCAACCATTAAAGCTAAATCATCTTTCCATTCGATCTAAGGTTCCCGTTTGTTTTTTTTTAAATTTAGAATGAGATTATAGTATGTAAAACAGTACTACTTTAATAATTAACCCAAAAAATTTGTACTTCCCCAGTATAAAATTTATTAACATAATTTGATAAATTTATAAACATAAATTTGATACATTCATTTTCAAAACTTGACTAATGTGTAGTGTGTATGATGAAACCCATCTTTGTGAGCTCATGAAAACTTGCTCAGGAGAATTTATTTAAATTATTTTTTGGTGTAGAGTTAATAAATGCTCTACAGATAAGAAAATTATTTTTTGCATAGTTTTGTGAATTAAAGAGTAATTCATTAAATTCTTATAAGTCATTTTTAAAAAATATTTTCTTTTATATTATATTGGACATTCAATATCCAAAACTTGATAGTACTATTTTTGAGAAATATTACTATCATAGTACTATTTCTCAAAAATAGTACTATCAAGTGTTGGCTATTGAATGTCCAATATAATATAAAAGAAAATATTTTTTAAAAATGACGTATAAGAATTTAATGAATTACTCTTTAATTCATAAAACTATGCAAAACAAAAGATAATTATAGAAACACGTGTTTTTAAATGCAGAAAAGAGCTGGTTTAAAGTAAAAATAGTTTATTTAGAAAGTACATAGCACATTTACACAATTTGTTCTACGAAACAGGATCCTTTCGCTGTGCCTCTGGCTCCATCTTTACAGCATCTAGGGGAAAAAAAGAAAGAGAAAATCAGTTCATAAATTTATGTGAAAGGAAAATGACTCCCATCCCCTGATATAATTTATGAAAAAAAAGAAGAATTTATTTAAATTACTTTTTGATGTAGAGTTAGTAAATGCTCTGCAGATAAGAAAATTATTTTTTGCATAGTTTTGTACATTAAAGGGTAATTTATTGTTGTAAAAATAGTTGATTGTTGAAAGTAGTTGAAAAAATTCACTGTTGATAAAGTAGAATTAAATAAATCCAATTAGGAAATATAAATTCTGAGACAGGGGTTTAAAAAAACTTGATATAAAACAGCACCCAACACATGAGTGCAGTTTTAAATCTGTTGTCATTTTATTGATAACTACTTCCAAGAAGTAAATTCCTACCACATTTTTTGTAAAACCAATTACATACTGTGAAAACTACATCATGTAATAAATATTTACTTGATTAAATAAATATACTAATAGAAAATAGTTATAAAATATTTTTTAAAGAGAATTCCCCTTTTCACTAAATTTCTCTCTGTACAGTAGAAAATCCAACCATGTCGATTAATTTGTTATTATAGATATAAATAAAATAGGGTAGATTGCCTTGATAAGAGTACAATAATAAGTTTTTAATGTTGAGCATAATTTCAGCTCAACATTGAAAGCTGAATCAGAGACTTGTCTAGAATGACACCAAAATTTCCTCTTCACTATTGACAATAATGCTGTTGAAAGTAGAGAAACACAAGAATAAAGATTGGATGCTAAGTAAAACATTAGCATACAAAATCTTAAATTTCTAAATTTGATTACAACATGCCATAGAGAGCATTAATACAGATGCTGGGTCAGATTTAGAAATTTAAGATGCTAACATTTTATTTAGTATTCAATCTTCATTCTTGTGTTTCTTTACTTTCAATGTGAGAGTGATTCTCGATAGTGAAGAGAAAATTTTGTGGTCATTCTAAACAAGTCAGCTTTCAATTATTGTACTCTATCAAGGCATTCTAATCTATTTTATTTATATCTGTAATAACTAATCATTTAATTGACAGGATTGAATGTCTTACTGTACTCAGAAATTTAGTGAAAAGGGTGAATACTCTTTAACAACTAATCTATTACTATAATAATGAATAAAGTAAACATTTATTATATGATGTAGCTTTCACAGTAATTGGTTTTACAAAAAATGTGGTAGAAAGTAATTTGGGATACTAACTTCTGCATAGTATTTTAATAGAGCATATCTTTTGTTACTTAATTGTCAAATTATGGTGGAGATCTGTGTATAAAATATTTTTTATTTGCGAGCAGCTGTTATTAGGGATAACCACAGTAAGAAATTATTCAAAATATACTATTTAGATTCAGTAATTACTAAACAATTGTTATGATATATTGTTTGATTAGTCTAGGTTAATTTGAAAAATGAGGTGGGTAATATTGACTAGCTGTCAATGTTGAGTGAAATGGCATAGATTATATTATAAAGCGTGAAGAAACACTTAGACTTTTTGAACTAAGCTTCTAACCCAAATTTAAATTTTTTAAAAAAATATTTTGCTAATGAGAGTATTTTCACAGATCTTAACAATGGAATAGAAAACCCGTATAGTCAACAAATTCATGGATAAACGATTCAGTTATAAAAGCAAAAAGCCTGGTTTCTGTATACTGTTGTAACATGATTATTATAAAAGTATACAGAAACCAGGCCTTTTGCTTTTAGGGCTGCATCTTTTATCCGTGACTTAGTTGACCATACAGGTGTTATGTTCCATTCTTTAGATCCATGAAAATATTTTCAATTTTAAAAGTTTTATTAAATTTTTTTTTTAAATTCTGGTTAGAAGTTCGGTTTGAAAAGTTAAAAGTATTTTATTGCACTTTGTAAAATAATCTATGCCACTGCATTCAACTAGAGAATAAAATTAAGTTTTAGCAGTAAATTTACTTGAAGTAACATTACATTAACCAAAAGGTATTAAATACATGACTTTTTTAAATACCTCATCAAGTATTAGAATAATATCCTCCATAATTCCAGCTTTAATAACTGATTGAATCTTGTGTATTACTAGCAGTAATATTAGACACTGTCCAACAGACTTCCTGAAATGAATAAAAATAAATATATCATAACACAAGGCAAGCTGTTAAATTATAATCAGAAAAATTTCTCCTCACATGAATTTTCAAATCAGATTGAGTGAAAATTACACATAATGGAATATGCACTGAGCATATAATTTAATACCAAAAATTGCTTGGTGATTAAAAGTTGAGAAGTAATCAGACTTTCAATGTGCTGAATATGTTTAGCACAATATTTAACCCATTTAGGACCGCTCCATGTTTCCTTTATTGGAAATGCACCAAACAGTGTTTTAACACTTCTTAGAACATTAATAACACAAATAAGTTGTTTCCATAAAATTAAATTTATTTTTACGAGAGTTACAAAATGTTGCGTTTTCGCAACATCAGTCCAAAGCGATATAAAAATTTTAAAAATATAAAAATATTTTTAAAAAATTTTAAAATCTTTGAAACTTTTAGCATGAAGACGTACATAACACTTATTACATACAGAAATTGTTTGACTTTTGCAGTGTTTACTTTTTTTGTTTATTTTTACTATTTTTAGTAATAATATGGCCCATACGGTTTTTCCAAGTTTCGTTGAGAATTAGATTTTGAATTGAAGATGGTTTTCCAATATGTGAAGTTTCAGATAAAACAGAATTCATTGACATTTCTTCAAGCCTTTTTATCAAAGGCTCTCTCAAAGATATACATCTCTTAAACTCTAATAAACTTATTTTAGAATTCATTACATCCATGTAGAGTCTCCCTTTTTCTCATACAATATGCTCCTTTTTCTTACTATATTGCTTACTTTTACATTTATTAGAAAAAAAATGTCGATTTCATCTGCAATGTCTTTAGGTGATTCGACATTTTCACATAAAATATTATCATCAATATCTTCTTCATCCGTCAAATCATCCAGATCTGGAGGGATAATGACGAATTATGGTTCCCCATTAGCTTCTGTTGAGGAAGATTCTGAAATATCATCATCTAGCCCATGAAAATACTCCAATGTCTCTTCCAATGTCAAAAATCTCTTTTTTCTAGAGACAAACTTATCCGAAATGCAAACAATACCAATTTACTGCATGATACACTAGGCAGCACTAATAAAACACATTGGAAATAAGTAATACACTTTGGACTGATGTTGCGTTTTCGCAACATTTTTAAAAATATGAATTGAGAAACATAAAAACAAAAATTATGATTTATCTGTTGAAGCCATTTTGTTCTTTAGTCTCTAGTAAACTCGGAACAAGCATCAAATTGGAAATTTATCATGTGCTGCTATCTAAGGTTATTATTTGAAAATAGTCATTTTTTCCCCTTTCAAAACACCAGAAAAAAACAATTTTTTTGCAAGTGCTAAAAGTGGGGAAATGAGGAAACAAAAAAATTATTATGATCAATTGAAGTATAGAGAATAAAATTAAAATGTTACTAAAGACGTACAAAGTTTTAAACATGCCTTTAAAAAATACAGAAAATAATGTTGCGTTTTCGCAACACCAGTCTTAAATGGGTTAAATAAGACTTTAATATACATGAACTAGATTACTACCTCACAAAACTTCCAAGAAACAATTTCAACTAACTATTGTATAACTTTCCATATAATTTGGCTTTCCATAAAACTCCAACGGATGTTCAGAATCAGTTGAGTTATTTTTCAGGCACAACTTTATCAACATATTTAATTATGAAACTTTGAGAAAGTAAAGGCAATTTACAATGCATTTCCCCCCATTTTTTAAACAGCTAAACAAGATGCTCAGTGGAATTTTAAAAAAATTAGTACAATCCAATATTTGACAAGGCAATAAAAGAAATTCTAAGCATAATGTAACAATTTAAAGAACAACATAAAACAGATGCTGTCTATGATTTTTTTCATTAACCCAAAGCTCATGCTTAACTTGAAGAGTTCAGAATCAATGGGGAGAAAAAAAAGTACTAATCAGAATTTTTGAAAAAATTCCAGTTCACATACCATATACGAGATTTTTACCATACCATATACGAGATTCATACCATATACGAGAAGTTTGTCACAGGCACTAGTTCCCAGACATACACTTAACTAAAGTTTAGATTTATTGAGTTTCTAACGCTTAATTTTAAGATAGTAAAACATAGTTATGTCTTAACTGGCTAATGTGTGCATGCAAGAAAGCACATAATAGATATATTTAAGATAAAATACTAAAGATATTTTTCTTTACTGCCTTCATCTCTAATAACACAGATAAAAGTGATTTCAAACACGATACAAATTATAAAATTAAGGGGCTAGGGTTTCAAGTCTAAGCTTCGATTCATTTTCTAAAACCTGTGTCAACGAGAAGTTGTATTGTGACCCAGACAATTGGCGAAACTTTCCAAACCTATTTTCAATAATGTCGGTTTGAATTTTTCCTGTTAAGAAATATTCCATCCCCAATTCATTGCAACAATATGTTCACATTTCAAGTACAGCATGTGTAGTGTGAGAAAGTGTGGTATATGTTTCTTTAGTTAAAAAGCCAGAAGTATATTTAAGAGAATTCCAAGTATCAAGCCAAACTAAGAATTTTTGTAGGTACATAACCTTTTCATTGGATGCATTAGATAACAAAGGCTCACAATACACATCTCGTTTATGACCCCCTTTTAACTTACTTTACACATTCATTATCTTCCACCATTTAATAATGATTGCAATATATTCAGATGTTTCTAAACAAAAAGGTTCATCAGTATGTGTAGAAAGCACTTTCAACCCTTCAACAAAATGGTCATTGAAAATTTGAAGACATAGTTTTACATTTTGTCTCTCCATAGAAGATGGAGTAAGTACTTTTGAAGAATCCAAAAACATATTTAACTATCTGTCCATCCTCTAAAGAATGGATACTTTTAATGGTTCTAAAAGAGGCAGTTTTAGTTAAGTTATGATCATTAAAATCAATAAAATACATACACTAACCATAATTCTTCTGATTCAGCCAATTATTTCTGACACACTTCAGAATGTGTACAGGATCAAAAATATAAAATAATGGTCTATTAGGATTTGAAGGATGATTATATAATATACTTAAACAAGGGGGGTAGCAAAATAGGATATTGTTTAATAATAAAGTCAGTTGTTCAGTCAAGAAGTCAATTATTGTATTTTGATGATCAGAAATTTTATGTCTTAGAACATCAAGCAATTCAATTACCACATTTAATACATTTTCACCATCACTCATTACTGTTTTCATTTAATCCAAATTCTTTATATAAGTATTAAGACTTAAAATGGAATAAACATGTTTAACAGAGAGAAAAATTTATGGCATGCATAAAATTAAATTTTACCAAAATTTAAAATTACTTAGCCCATTAACTAATGATCTAATACATCTAAAAGCAATTTCCTTTTTACTACTTCTGTAATGAATTATCAACGAACTTCTAACAACTTATCAGGAAATTCTAAAAATATTTTTAAAATTTTAATGTTAACCATTAAGAATAAATAAAGCTTGGCACTTCACATTTTCATAATATAAATATCATTTTTCTGTTATTGTAAAAGACTCTGTAAACCAGGCGTTTTGCTTTTTGGAACTGTATCTTGTATCCGTGAATTCATTGATTATACAGGAGTTCTATTCCATTATTAAGAAAGGGTTATTTCATTCACTTATCAAACACACATTTTGATATAATAAACCACAACTCACAATGAATGTCTTATCTACAGTTTTATAAACAAACTTTGTCCATGAACAGATTTTATATTTTCTAAATAAACCTTGGCATTTTATACTTTTATAATATAAATCTCTTTTTTTGGCAAGAGTTAAAGACTTTCTCAAAAGTCATGTTAACTGAAATCCCTGGACTGCATTTTCTCACTCACCTAAAACCTTAACAAGCTTCACAGTTAAAAAAGAATAAATAAAGAAAATCAATATTCTATCCACAAATTATTGAGACCAAAGTTTATGAGAAAGTTCAGATTAGCGTCTAAGTTAAAAAAACTAATTTGAAATTTTTAGTTGTTTAATAAATATTTTTATAGTTTTTTCATAGAAAAATTTAAATTAGTTTAAAAAAAATCTAAAAAAATATTAAAGACAGTGATTTTGGCTACAAGTCCACTGCTGAAAATAAAAGTATATGTCGAGAATAAAAAAAGGTATGCTCAGTGACGTTAAACAAAAACTTACACAGGTAATGAGATCCAAGTGGTATTTGTCTTTCAAGCCCGAAGCTCTAAATAGATTCCAGTTTCAAAATTCTGTAAAAAAACCAATATTTTCTTATAATGCCATAATAAAAATTTAATGTTTTATCAAACCAAGAAGTATTGAAAAGTAGAGTTCTTTATAAACTTGCTTATCACTAATATAAAAAGGGGAAAAGAAACTAATTTTACCCTTTATATATATACTTTAAGCCAATAAGTTCACATTTATTTTGCACAGCATGACAACAAAATAATTTCCAAAAGACCTTTAGAGATGAACAGCTTATAGATAGTTATTGAGAACATTCTCAGATTTATAAAAACTCTTATCGTACAATATCTATTACAATAAAGCAATTTTTTGTATGTACACATTCTGATAATCTACAAATCTATATACTTATAAATATATAATTTAAAAACATGGAATGCAAATTAATAATTTAAGAAACAATTTATGTATCTAAATAGTCTATTTTGGAATAATTTTCACTGCCCTCATCTCTAATAACACTGATAAAAGTGATTTCAAACACGATACAAATTAGAAAATTAAATGCACGTGGCATCTATATTGACACAAATTTAAAACTCTAAAACGATCTAAATTTCCAAAATTTTGAAATAAATCTGAAATATAAACCTGTAGTTCGAAGACCATATTTGAATGAATTCAGGAATACAATGGAGTTTACATACCTACAAAAATTAATAATTCTTGAAAATATATATACACTCAATTGCAAGAATATATACACTCAGTTGCAAAAAGTATGCACCATTATGTTATTCCTAAAGAGTGAAATTGTTTTATTTTATATCTTCAGAGAGAGTAGAAATATAATCTAAATATCAAAGCCAGTTCAAAATATTGATTAATAGCAATTGAAATTCAAAATGTTCCTTAAATAAGCTTTTTATTTAATGAGATATTCAAAATAAAAAAATGCTCCAATATTTGCTATTGTTTCAATATTTACTTGACATGTGGATACTGATTAAACAATATTTTGATCTGGTTTTGAAATTTTGAATATATCTTTACTCTCGATAGACATAAAATAAAGGAATTTCACCCAGTAGGAATAACATATACATATATAGCAATTGAGTGTACACATAGAACATTATTAATAGAATTTAAAAAAATTATATTTTAAGGCTATTAAGATTATACATGAAAAATACCTATTAGTGTTTAGTATTTAAATTAAAATATATAATTATTAAATTATGAACACAAAAATTTTAAGAATATTTGTTCTTAATTTCTTTATAATGTATAAAATGCACAGTATTTTATAAAGATTACTCAAAACACAATTTGATAAGGAATTCAATAGATCCTTTTGTATGATTTAAAAGTTCATTTTTAGAATCTTTTATAATGTGGAATATTTTTGAATCCATCTTTTACCATTTAGACATTGATAATTTGTTGCCTATTGATACCTGGCAATGAGAACATAGTCCATTTTCCTATTAAATATATTTTACAATTTTTCACCATTGAATACTATGCAGGAATACTATGCATTGGATACTATGCATTAATTTACTATGGAGGAATCATGTGTAACTGATTTATCAATCCAGTAGTAAAAAAATGTTTAATTTGGATTAACATATTAAAAAAAATTTCATTATAATTTTCTTTCAAATTTCTTTAAAGAAGTAAAATGGAAAATATTATACTGGAAATGAAAATACATTTTTATTTTTCACCTATGTAGATTTGGAATTGATATTTGTGTCATGTATTTTATACTATCTAAAGGATATAAAAATCTAAATAGTGCGTACAAATTACAATTCTAAATATTAATTTAATTAGCAAATACTTATATAAATAAATATAAAAGTTCAACTTACCCTGAAAATTTTCTCTGGGTATATTATATATCCAGTTTTGTCCTTAAACACGTGCAATCTAAAATTTTAGGGTTATGAAAATAGCGCCAGTCACGCATTTTAAGCTCATACGAGAGGCAGATTTCAGCTGAGAGTATTATCTGTTGCCCATTGGTCGAGGGAGCTGCCATTCAAACTATACGACACGCCTTTCTTCTCCGAAAAAAAATCATGGCGCAGAGCGATCAGTTTGAATTCAAAGTTAGTTAAAACCATGAAGCTACAGTACTCTGTAAATTCATGGTTAAAACAAAGGGGTGTTCCCCAAAAAAATAATCAAACGATTAGAAAATTATGTGAAAAGATTAGGAATGACACTTAATGAATACAGAGTAAGATTTTAAGTGAATTAAAGAGAAATTACAAAGATATTACAATTATTGGTCAACTTAGAAAATACTTATGAAGTGATAACATATTTTGGTAGCTGAGAAATTTCTTTTCTGTTTTCATAAGTTTCTGGGGAGCTAAAAAACACAGACGACGACTTCCTCCCCCTCTTTTTTAAGTGAAGAGTAAGTTTTTAAGTGAATTGAAGAGAAATTACAAAGATATTACAATTATTAGGTCAACTTAGAAAATACTTATGAAGTGAAAAAAGTTAGAAATCATCATGACAGGATCTCTGGTTCCCTCTCCGAAGTTTTAGGGAATTTTTAATTTTTAACGTAAATTTCAAGCTAAAACTTTACTACATTATTTATATTAATCATAGTAATTTAATAAATTAAACTCTAGGAAGTTCTAAATAATTAACTAATTCATGACTTAAAGTTTAAAATACAATCTTTTAAAATTTATCTTAACCTTATTCTTTAATCTTAATTCCTACACAATCAATTTCAAATTTGCTATGTCACATCTTTTTTTCCCTTTTTTTATTATTTATCATACTTGTTGAATCAATCTCAAAATGAATAGAGTGCTCCGTAATTTTCTTACCGAGCCTATAGCTCTCTCAGGTACTTCATGAGCTTAGACGGTCTATTGTCTATATCACAACACAGCCATAGTGTATAGCATCGCGTTTAAAAATCAAAATCAAACCCGTTTGAAATAAATGCTTGAAAATTAAGCAATTGCAAATATGTTTACGACCAACACTTAACATTACTGCAATTGGATGTGATGGAACTGCGGTGAACACTGGATTGAATAATGGCGTGATTCCTTTATTTACATTACATTAATGTTTTTCTAAATATGTGTGATTTGTTTATTTTAACTGTTAATTTAAAATTCCTTTTCTTTCATTCAAATGTGTATTATAAGAATATGTTACTGTAAAATTAATACAATGAAATTCGAGAAAAAGTTCTGCAAAATTAGTTGTTTTATAATGGCATCTAACAATTAGAAATACTTAGAATATGTAAGTTTCCTGAAAAATATATTTTGAATATTTTATCTACAAAAATATATATTATTATTTTAATATACTATAAAAGAAATTTTAAAAAATACAAATTTTATCACTATTTCCTCTCTTATAAATAAAGAGTGGTGCAACAAGGACCCATTTTTAAGTAGATATTTAATTTCTACAGTAATATATAAAAATAAACAATGAAACTAATTTTTATCTGCTTTTATAAGCTTCTAGGGAGTTAAAAACATACACACAGAATACAATCTTTACATACAAGGAAAATTATGTGAATTTTCACATAATACAATTATACAATTTCACATAATACTTCTCACATAATACAATCTTTACATACAAGGAAAATTATGGGAATTTTCCGCGTAAAAGAAGTTTCACAACAATGAAATAAATATTTTTGAAAAGTCTGTTTAATTTAATCTTCGCCTTCCCTTTCAAATCCATAATTCTGATGCAGATTTCTGCTACTTCTGGTTACGAATCGGAGCACCAATTCCGGGACGGTTTTGGAAAAGCGGTTTCGGGTCGATTACCATCCAACCGTCACCGGCCCTCAAAAGGGTACACAATACGGGATCCCCCGTCGGAGATTCGTAAGTCACCCGGCAACGGTACGGATCATTTCCCCCCGAGCCTATCGTTCTGCCGGCGCCTCCAGCTCCGGCCCGTCAAGTTGCCGTCAGTCTTGTGTTTGTTGGGTATATATATATATATATATATATATATATATATATATATATATATATATATATATATATATATATATATATATATATATATATATATATATATATATATAACGAATCAATGATTCGTACAGAATTGCCAGTTTCATAATTCTGATTTTTAACAACATTTTATTACTGATTGAAATATTCTGAGGTTTCTTAACAAGAATTTAAAATTAACCAAGTAAAATGTTGTCTAAATTATTTTCAGAACTTTTTTTTTTATTTTCTAAACTAAATGAGATTATAAAATTTATTTAATTAAGTCTCATCCCTATTTAAACAATAAAAACGTTATTTATATAACTAGTTAAACAGGAAAGATGTACGTTTCTAATTTAAAGCCTGATAATATATATATATATATATATATATATATATATATATATATATATACTTACTTTGGTAAATTTCTGAAAATGTTAGTAATATTGTAATCAGGAAAATTCTGTAGAAAATAAGGACACATGCAACTTTCAAAAATCTTGTTCAATTACAGCTTTCAGCTTTTAGCGAATTAATGATTCGTACAGAATTGCCAGTTTCATAATTCTGATTTTTAAGCGGATGGTGGAGATTACAAAGCGATTTTTGAAATTTTTACCTCAGAGATAAAATTTTGCATATATATTCATTAAAGTATAACTATATCAAACACCATACAAAAAAATTAAATATAGTAATTTTTTTTTTAATATTTTAAAAATTTAAATTTTTATTATGTTTTTTAAAAAGCTCCTTGCGAACCAATTTTTAACTTCCCCTCTTAATTTTGGATTTATATTTCTTATAAATACATTTTAAACAGAGTTATGTATTACTTTGTGCTTTTGTTGAATAGTTAATTTTTAGTAAATATTTCTAAATTTGTACTCTGAATTTTCGGGAAATTTTTGTACTTTTCTTCATTTAAGGGAAATTTTGATAATCTGAATGAATTCGAAACCTGAAATGGATACATAACTTTATTTTTATGTATTAGTGGAGACTTTATTATAAATTTTATAAAATTTTCTCAAAAATTATGTCGCATGGAGCATTTTAAAAACTTGCAAATCTGGAAATTACGCATTTTGAGAAAAAGACATTTAAAAGATTTTTTTTTCACCTACCTTTAATATTTACCTATAATATTTACTTTTCTAAAGCCAGCAAATTTCATTTTAATTTTTTTACGCATTTTAAATGCATCTTACACCATTATTTATATATTTTAAAAATATTAATACACCCCAAAAAATTCCAACTTTTATTCGATTTTTAGTAATTTGAAAGTCTACCATCCCCTTAACGACATTTTACTACTGGTTGAAATATTCTGAGGCTTTTTTAACAAGAATTTAATATTAACCAGGTAAAATGTTGTCTAAATTAATTTCAAAAAGAGGCTTAGTTTCTAAACTAAATGAGATTATAAAAACTCACTCAATTAAGACTCATCACTTTAAAACAATAAAAACGTTATTTATATAACTAGATAAACAGGAAAGATGTGCGTTTCTAATTTAAAGTATGATAAAAAAAAATACTTACTTTGTTAAATTTCTATCGCAGCATTTACTTTAACATAAAGCTCTCATTCAGTATCATTTTAATAATTATTAATTCAAATCCCCCTATTAGCAACATATGGCATTATGAAAGAAAATATTCAACCATCAGAAAAGGCTGATGAAAAAATACCTCGCGCGCTATGAAGAAAATATTAATTACATGTTTGTTTTCAGATTATCTTTGAACTGATCGAAATTTATTCATCTTCCAGAATATCCCGGGGACATAAAGTAATGAATTATTTACCAACACAAAGCCCTTCATTTTCTCCAGTTCTAGTCCCTTAAATTGCTTTTAATAATTAATGATTATCGCTTAAGAAAACACGGCGATGCGATATTTTTAATTAAAGCGTGGGAATGCATGAACTAAGATGTTTCAAAAGGGATGACAACGTGTTTTGAATGTTTTCCTTAATCTTTTAATTTAGGTGGTAAAACCGTCACCTGCAGACTTCCAAAAGTAACGAAGTAATAACATTCTAAAATACCTGCGGTAAACGTAATAGGATCTGTTTGTGTCGTTATAAAATTTAATTAGGTGTCATAGATTGTGTTTTATTATGTTTAATAAATTAATTATTATTTTTTTTTTTACTTTACGAGAAGAGGGGGTATTACTAAGAATGAAATGCATAAGCAAAGTTAATTTGCGTTCTTCTTGTGTCTAACGTGGCATTTAAATACCCTATGATGTGATAAATAAATATTATCGAAAATTGCAAAATGTCAATTTAAAATATAATTAACACCATAAAAACTACAAAATAATGGACTTCACGGGTGAGGTTTATGAGTAGACTACGAGAGAGTAAATCTGTCAGTACGTCTATGTGTTAGATAAAAACTTGAAACTGTATTTCTTAGATTTATTGACACAAGAAAAGTCTAAATACTACTTCATTTTTTAATATTTTCTATAGGGGCGAAGTGACCCAGTTGCCAAGAGCAGCGGTCTAGTGATCTGAAAGTCACTGGTTCAATGCTCGTCGCTGACAAATCCACTGCAGTGTACACTAATGGCGGCTGGTGCACCTAAAATCTGTCGGAGCTGCAATGTTCTCCAAGTTCTCAAAATTACCTCTGGATGTGCGGGTTTAAGTGTTCTGATTTCGTCACTTGACGCGGTTCAAAACTACGGGACTGGTACTTTGCCCAAGTCAGACTCCGACCCTTGTGGTGTCATTCAAATCAGAAGCCGCATCATTATCACCCATAGTCTTCGGGTCTTGATCTGAAGTTTTTGTCGGTCAAGTGGCTTAAGCAACAACAACGTCATATTTTCTATTAATGACTCGAACTTAAGATTTTAATGAATGTTACTAAACTTTAGGGCGACTTGTCTAAAGAAAAGGGGATTATGATCATTGATCTTCATCGTGTGTATGAAAAAATCAATGGTTATAACTAATATCATAAGATTCTGAAAGGCAACCTTAAAAAATAAATTTTTACCGAGTGTTAACCGGTCCTTATGCTCCTATTTTCCCACGGAAAATTCTGTTACGCTGTGAACGGTTTTTCAAATTAATGTATGACACTAATGTCACTGACATCCCGAGTCATTCATCATTTTACCGGGACACCATGAGAGAGTTAAACATAATTTAGGATATTCTAACTTAGACTTATCAATAGTTCAAGTTTTATGTATCTGAGGTATTTCAATGCTTCCCGATTCCATAATCGGCCACAATAAAGTCACTCGAGGCACTAACTGATTCAATGTATCACAGAAAAAAAATTAATGAGTTATTTAAAGTTTTGGACTCGAACAATGAAACAAAAGGCAGACGGACAAATACTAATTTACATGGCTACATTCCAACTAAACAGCCCAGTAACGAAGCTTACGTCATTCATGTACTTACCTATAAAACTGATTAGCTAAGGGATTAGTTTTCCTTATAAGTTAATTACCTTATTTGTAAAGTGTACCAAAAGGAGTTAGGTTTTAGAATTAGGTTTAATAATTCGCGATATATTACAGACAATTAAAAATTTTATACCGTAAACGCTTCAGCGTATGCTTCAGCCGTAACAATATATATATATATATATATATATATATATATATATATATATATGTCTGTGTGTCTGTGTGTGTGTGTGTATATATATATATATATATATACATATACACACACACAGAGAGAGAGAGACTGTGCGTGTGTATGTGTTTATACCAAAATCTCAACCCTCTATTTAATTCTACCTATTTTTCCTAACCTCCAAATTAACCTGTAAATTATTATATTATTTCCAATTACATTCCGTTATTGGAACGCACGTGTGAGGGAATTCTCTAAAAACATAAGAAATTGTTACAACTCGCCACACAGACGCTGCAACATATGTAACTTCCTTCATCTGTTTGTTAGATATCCTTCTTGGTTGAATTTTTGGAAGGGTTATCCCGTGTCAGAATGTGAAGATCGAACTTTCAGAAACAATCCTTCGTTTAATGGTAATATGGACACTGTTGTAAAACATACTGTTATGAAATAATATTAAACAGTAAATTTCTTGTTTTTCTTAATTAGTTTTTCAGGGTTTCTCGGGGATTTTTAGTTTTACTGGGTTTCATTTAGTTTCTGTTTGTTTCCGCTTCGAGCTTGTCTGAAAGAGTAAAGAATTCGAAATAATCCATGTGAGGGAGCAGAAATGTTAAAAGTTGAATTTTTTTCATAGGTAAATGTAATTTGATAGATGGTTAAAAGTAATTAATCAGGTGTACGAAATGAATGGTGTATGGAAGATGTATTAAATGGCGGCGTTTATGAGAGGAAAATAGAAGTTTTAAAGGAGAAGTTAAATATTGGACCTACTAGATATGTTTACACGTATTTCTTTATCTTCCCTGTTTTGTTACAACCGTAACTTGTTATAAAGACTCAAAAAATCCTCATAGACTCCATGTTACAGCAAATTAATTAATGCATTTTCAGACGTTTATACGCTGAAAGCATCAATTCATTATTCTAACGGAAAAATCTCTCTTCAATAAACTAATTTTCTGGTTATAAATTAATAGAAATGAGATACACCATTATTTTTATAGCGCTCTATTGCAGAGTTATATATGTTTTTTACTAATTGAAATGCATTTTTTAGCCTTTCAAGTTTTTTCTAGTTTTAAATATTAAATATTAAAGGTGCCCGAACTAAACTGACACTTGGGATTAATTTTATAATAAGTTCAAAATGAATTTATGGTATGTAATATAATTATGTAGTAAATTAATGATATTTTACATAAAATGCAATTATATTCTTTTTAGAGAATCCGCAGTTCAAGTTATTATCTCATAGACAAATTGGCATTTATGTTTACATTGAGAAGTTAAATCCCTATTTTGCTGCGTCCAAGTACATTTTATATCTTTGGGGATCTATGTTGAAAAGATACGTTCGGAGAAATTCCAAACGAGAATCAATTATAAATAAAGTATCATGTTTTTGAAAATAAACAGTATTTTTTAACACCAAAACCACTCAGTTTATAATCGATGTATAAATTTTGGTAACAGAAACAAACATATTTAAAATGCATGCATACAGCTAATACTAAAAATGCAACTACATATTTCTGTGTTTTTAGGTTCATATCGTGCAATGGATAAGACAGGACCCGATAACAGTAATTTCATTGTGCAGATAAAATGGAACAATTTAAGCTCTGACCGTAAAACTTTCCAAAAGAATGAGGCACCCGAGTCACGTTTTCTATTTAGTTTTATGCCTCTATTGAACAACGTGATCACAAAATTTATTCCATTAGATCGATTTTTCTCAAATAAAACGCTTTTCATCCAAAGTGTATGAAGGAATACATACAGGTGAGTTAAGTAAGTGCGCAAGCTCCAGATAAGATTTACTACATCCCGTGACCCGAAAGATAACATATTTTGATTGAAAACAATAAGTAACGCATAGAAATATATCCTCTCTGTCTGGTAAAATGGGTATATTTATTTTTAGTATGTTAGGTAGATTAAATTTCATTCTATTTCAGTATATGTGTCAGTGCACTTTTCATAAGAAAGCATGCTTCAATCGAAATTTCAAAAAACATCAGTACAGAACAAATTATCTCTAATCTTCACAAATTGGTTAGCATTCTGGTCGTTGATGAATGATCAACTTGAACTCAATAATTACAACTAACAGGACATCCCATTGTGTAAAATTAAACGTACTTGCATCCTTCTTTTAGATTTTCTCGCATAGAAACTTCATGGTCAGTCGAAACAACGTCGTTATAATATAGTGGATGCCTATCGATTCTCTTAAAATCAGGACAACATCCCCAAATTTTGGCATCTAATTGGTGGTAGTTATCGGCAAATATAAATCTTATTGTCTAATCCTATTGCAAAAGAGTAACTCTTATAACCAATTTTGTGCTATGCATTAATACCGTCCTAAATATAAATATAACAAATTTAATTGAAAATTTATTTTGCTTTGCAAGTAACGGGATGTTTTGGTTCTCATACCATAGACGTCCGTTCTCTCTGCAATGGACATCTAGAATGTTAACGTGCTATTCCCGAGTCCAACTCTATTCTGTAATTGACTGTAATGAATTACAGAAAATACACTCTGTTGCGTCCGCTAGATCCACGGGATGATTTATTAATGCATTTTAATCTGTACTTATATAATATTGGATTACTTTATAGAACAGATTTTTACGACTGAAAATTAGAGACATACTGTAAGAGTAATATATGTGTGCGATATTTATTAAAATTCCAGCATGGTGATCAAGTTTAATTCAGTTTTATAGTAAGTCGTTATCAGTACAAGAAAGACTTGATACGAAGACTGTGGCAAATAAATCTCAATTTTAAAAGAAGATTAGTTAACTATTAAATTGCAAATGAATTTTACCTTGTTGATGAAGAGTTAACTGTCATTTTTTAAACTTTTACAATGATCTAAGCTACGATATTTTTTCTTATTTTAATAATGATACGTGATTAATAAATAATATTTTGTTTCGAATTCATGATATTTATCATTGAAGGTGAATGGAAAGAAGTTATTTTGTCTCTTCAAGAAAAAAAATAAATCAAAAACTCAACGGTAAAAGCTTATGACTGAAAGAGTTTCTACGGTTAGTTTTCGACTGCAACTACTTCCACGTTTAAAATATGATTACAAAGACGATCATCATTTATCTATTGTCTTGATTACGGCGTATTATTAAAAATAAAAGGAATTAACTGAATTTAGAAAAGTTAATACCTGGGCATATATTAGAACATTTAAACATTTTCGTAGCTAGATATTTCAAACAACTATCTCTATTCTGAAGTTTTCAGCTATTTGTTGTCTAGAAACTTCTAAACATAACAGAAGCTTGTGAAAAATTCATTCGAGTTTTGAAACAAATAGAACGTATCAAAGTCAATAATCTATTTATTATTTGAAGATTTAAATATTTTAACAATAGAATTAATTTAGTATAAAAGAAATATCATAATATGCAATATAATGCTATTAAATATATATTACTTTTTTCTTTTAGAAAATATGACGTATTTTATTTATTTCATTTCGATAATATTCCAAACAATATCAGAAATACACCATTGGTACAGAATGAAAAATACACGGTGAAATGCGAGTATTCGTACATTATTTCTTTCCGTATTTAAGCTGCACAATTTATCATTCTTCTCCCTTTGAATAATAATTTTTACGTGTCTTGTTCTATAATTTTTTGGTAATATATATATATATATATATATATATATATATATATATATATATATATATAGACAGATAGATAGATAGATAGATAGATAATGTTTATTCCTCAATGCGGCAGACGGTTTCTTGGACAATATCCTTACCGCCATAGTACACCGCAGTTTTGCTAGCCATTTTATTATGGAGACACCATTTATGCGGACTAGTATCACCCCCTATGAAAGAATGACACAAACGGAGGGTTTTAGTGGCACAACGCCGTGATTCGATCCGAGGACCCTCAGCACCGAAAACCAGCGCGCTATATCACATTACATTTATCTATCTGGGCTGTCATAAGCCCAGATAGATAAATGTAAACCGGAGGGTAAAATACTTAGCTTTTAGTATAAAACAAAAAAAATGTTGATTCTATAATTCCTTAATTATATTTCTGAACAAAAACCTTCCGCAAATTGCCCTCAAAGAAAAGGAATTGACATTTCATGGACACCAAAATTTATCAGTTAAGATGAAAAGCGTCAAAACGAAGGGAGAGTATACAGCCATATAGCAATCAAAACTGAAACAGGTAGACATAGCCAGCAACTTCGCTCTGTTTTCCCTCAAAATTAACATCAGTTATACTTATCCATAAACTTTCAACATACGTACCTCTATTCCATCAAACTGCAGGTATTAATGCTTATCTGTTTACTGAAAAAGATTTAAATTTATGGAGATAAAATTTGCTCCGGTCTGCATATTAACTGGCAGCATTATCTAAAGGAAATATCATGTCCATTTATACAATGCTGACATATCACGTTGGGTCAGCATTTTGTAATACGGTTTGGAAGGTAATAAACATTAGATTTATTGTGATTAACGTCAATGTAATCTCGGGTAATTAAAAAATGGAAAGTATATTATATTAAGATTTGAAGGGAGATAATACTTGTGACTGTCACTAACAATGAACATAGAAGGTCGTTCGTCCTTTGTGGAAACGATTTTGATAGTTATGTTTTATGTATAAGTGACGTATTTTTTGTGGCGATTTGCTTCTATATGATAGACATGGTTCTTGACAATAGCTCTAGCTCGAATTTTCCATGAAAGTAAACTTTTTCTTAGAAATGTCATGTAAAATTTACCCCATCCCTTTAGGACCGTTTTCCAAAGTCCGTTCAGTGTTCTTGGATGCCGTTTTCTTATGGCTCGTTTTAATAAACCGAAAGCGCAAAAGTCCATTGGAGAAGCGTCAGAGGATTCTACAGGTATTTCATTAAATGGGATACACTTTATTCCTGTTTCTGATTCTTGCTTTGCTAAATAATCGGCAGTTGATTTAGACGTGTAACTAAAGGCTTTGTCCATATGAAGCTCAACTTTATCAATATCCTTTCCATATAAGGCTGAAATTTCTTCTTCAAAATTTGGTTCTAAAGTATTCTGCTGAAAGTATAGTGAATTAATAATGGCTTTACTTGAGACATTTTTGATTTTTAATTTGCCCTTGTAACAAAATCCTGCAACTATCATGAATCCCTTTGGGAACTTTTCTGTACACTGACGAAACCATTTCGTACGGTCATTCTCGTCAATTGAGTGATAGAAAATTGATCTTTTTTTATTACAGTCACTTAAATACATCCAATCCTTATCGAGTGTTACCACAAATTTCCATTTTTCATCAGCTAGGTGTTTTTCATATAATTTTCTTCAATTTGTTTTTCTTTCAGCAATATGCTTTGCAAAAGCAGATGAACTTTAGGCTTAAACATCATTTTTAACTTCAAATCTTTATGAATGATTTTACTTACAGTACCAGAAGACATTCCTAGTTTCGATGCAATGGATCTTTGAGTCGGGGGATTTTCATTTAGGATCAGAGACTTCACTTTCTTGATATTTACCTACGTTATAACAGTCTTAGGATGAGGTTTCATGGCCATGTTTTCATTTTTACTTTCAGTTAGATTTGTTTTTATTTTCAAATTTGATATAAAAAAATCTAAATAATTATAAATACTTTTTTTTGAAATGCCATAACAGAAATTTTTATACCACTTCATAATTTGTTAATACGAATATTTCTCCTCGAAAAGCTCAGTAGCGTAACCTTCTAGTCATCTATCAATTCTAGGAGCAATTTTCAAAATAATTTTTTTATTTTACATTCCAAAGAAAACAAAACAGTAGCAGACGATTATTCTGAAGTTGCCAAAATTTTATCTCAAAATGCAAACTACAAAAATAAATTACAAAATCGTTTCCATAAAGTGCGAACGACCTTCTGTAGATAAATGCCATATTTTTCAGTTGTTATTGTATTCAGTGTCAATGCAATGAGCCATGCCAGAGGAATAAATGGCATATTCTTTTCGAAATTATATAAAAAACATTTTCTTAAAATGTCAACCATACAACAAAGCATATAATGTTTTTATCGTGAGCATAACATCCAATTTTTATATTATAGTATGGCATTAGTCATTATATTCTTATTGCCTTGTCAATTTAGATAGCCACATTGAGACAGCTAAACAACAATCTTACGAAACATAAAATCTACCCTTTGGTGCTGTCTTCAAAAAAATTTCAACATGCTTCAACAATTGAGTGCTCCTCTGCCAGATTCCGATACCGACAATGCAGTTGTCGGTAAATTACCCCATATATTGGATACTTTCATGATGAAGCTAGAATCTTAAAAGCTAGAGCTTTTAAGATAAAACAGAATACTGCATTTCAGATAAAACAGAATACTGCATAATGACTAAGCTTTTAGCCACCGCTATAGAAATATCGCTCGAACTTAAAAATTGCAATTTTAAGGGAACAGTGGAATTAAAATCTATTTTTTTTTTACTATTTATTATAGAGATATTAAATTTTGTACATGTATACATTTCACCATAAGTATACAGAATACCTTAAAAGAAATTTTCAATCTTATTATTATTTTAAGATTTAAAAAAAAATTAAAATTTATAAACTAAATTTTAAAATGCTCCTTGCGACTTAATTTTTGTGATTCCTCGATTTTGCATTTTAATCACTTAAAACTGTATTACAAACAAATATGGGTATCAATTATTTAATTAAGATTTTTTACTGAATTCCATCCCAATTTTCAATCAAAATTTTGCCTTTTAATAAGTTAAAAGAGAAATTTAATTACCTTAAGGAAGTCAAATTGTAAAATGCATACCCAGTTTCTTTATAAATTGTATAAAGATTCTTCCTTCACAATTTCATGAATTTTGAACAAAAATTAAGTCGCATGGATCATTAAAATATCAAAAAACCTTGAAAAATATGTTTTGAGAAAAACAGATTTAAAGTTTATTACTACACTTACCTTTATTACTTACGTCGTAGAAGCTTCATAAAGGATTTTCTACTTGAAAAAAACTATTTTGGTACTATTATCCTACAGAAATATATATATATTTTTACAATAACACAGTCAATATAGCAATAAAAATATTTGCTCAAATAAAGGTCTACGGTCCTCTTAATGTGTTTAATTTACGTGTGTAATCTATAAGAATAAAATGCTCTTGAAAGTATCACTTTGAAAAACAAAGGACTTACCATTAGACACTACATTAAAAATATCAAGTTTCTTCGTTTATTTTCGAATGAATGGGTTCAAATTAAAAAGGGGAGAAAATAAATCATAATTTAAGCGCAGTGACGTCAAAATGGCTTTTAAAAGTTTTAAGGAAAAAAATCTGTAAAATCCATTCATTGTAGTTTCGGAAACATCCTTGTATAAACTTATTCAATCAGAAAACTCAAGTAAAACTTTTCAGCGGGGAGCTACAGAAGAAAAATGTGAGAAGCTTTGAAATTATGAGGGTGCAATTTTTTGCTCTACCACAACCCAACTTCCGGCCGCTTAACATTTTCGTATTTCAGAGTTCCTCCATTTTCTTTGTGTTCCTTAGCGGTGCCAGGGTAATTTATAACATCAAAGATTCTTTCAAACTTCCAACGGAATTAAAATAAATGGTACACATAAATTAAAGCAACAGAAAGGATTCCTTGGGTGTGCAAAGGGCTATTCACTGCATTTTATTTTCAATACACAAACAACTTCCGCAATGTGGCACCAAGTGGTGTTTGTTCTCTCTACGGAAAGAGAATCACACAGTTCCGTAAATTCTCAAGACAGCTGCTTATAGATTTCATATCGTGAAGGAACTTTAGAAATGATACGTCTTATGACTTAGAAATGTGAAATAAATAGATATCAACAAGTCGTTCCCATCATGTCAATATATATACATATATACACATACACATACACATACACATATACATACACATACACATATATACATATACATATACATATATACATATATACATATATACATATATACATATATACATATATACATATATACATACATACATACATATACATATACATATACATATACATATACATATATATATATATATATAACTATTGGCAAATTCTTGCGCATAAATTTATCAAATGATAATTATTTTTTTTCCTCTGGAATAGCTTTATTGTAATGTCGAGTGTAACAAATTTTGTGTTAAAGTAAGTAATCAGAAAAGTAAAAATCGCGAAATTATTTACTGTTCATGATAATTACGGCAATAATGTTTTTCATGGAAAATTCCGTAAATTCTCAAGACAGCTGCTTTTAGATTTCATATCATGGAGTAAATTTAGAAACGATACGTCTTATGACTTAGCAATATGAAAGAAATAGATATCAACAAGTCCTTCCCATCATGTTAAAATATATATCTATTGACAAATTCAAGCATATAAATTTACCAAATGATAAATAGTTTTTTTTCTCTGCAATAGTTTTATTGAAATGTCGAGTGTAGCAAATTTTGTGTTAAAGTAAATAATCAGAATAGTAACAATCGTGAAATTATTTACTGTTCTTGATAATTAACACTAGAAAGATGGGATTTCTTTCTTACTAAAAAGATTGAACGCCGTCATTTTGACGATTAAAAATAAAATTATGAATTTAAAATGTTTAATGTTTTTTAATGGTTAAATAGTTTAAATTTTGAACTATTTCATACAAATATGTAATAAATTCGTTTATATTTAGATATATTTTTATGCAGGTATGCCGAGCTGACAACCTGGTATTTTTACGGATAAACTATCCGTAAAAATATAGGCATAGTTTGTGCATTCCTTATTTTTCAACAGTAATATTTCCGAAGAGCCAATATTTCTGTTATTTGCAAAAGGGGGAAGAGAAGAAAAGTAACTAACATTTTCCCGGTATTATTTTAAAGATTTCTGCCTGTTTTCTATATTACCGTCAAATCGACGGCTTTCAGTCTTAGTAGGTATACAACACATTTCTCCCCCTCTTTACTATCGAATATAATTTTGTGAATGTATGTGCATATTTCGCGTAAAATTAGAAAATGTCATAACATTTCAGAAACCTGAGGATATAAATACAGACATAGTGCTCAATAGCATGTCTGAAACCGTCAAAATGACGGCAGACGTCTTTCTAGTGATAACGCGATAATGTTTTCATGGAAAATTCTACAAATTTAGTGTAAATGAAATACCAAGAACATGCATGGCTTCGTTTTTATCTCTGAAGTATGAACCATACAACATGGTATTTGTAATGGGATTTCTTTTTAAATTAAATTTATATTGATTAACATTAAAAGGTTAGTATGTCCTTAGTGACACACCTTGCCAAGGCATTAATTATATATACAGTGAGCTAAGAAAATCACCATTACTGACCAATGATCATATAGTGGATAACTTTTTCTGAAACTCAATTAATATACCACACATTAAATTAACACACAGGATATAATATACATAATACATTGATTTATTATCACACTATCATTATAAAATTTATTTACATTCATTGATATTAATATGTAATATCTTATCAACCACTAGCTAAGTTCTGATTATCGTAATCTTATTTTACACATATTCCAATTATCCTACATTCCCCATCAGTAATTATCTATTCTACGCTACTTCTTCGCTACCTCTGAACTTACGCTTAAATTCATTTAATTTTCATTCAAGTTAACGTTACTTTTACATTAAGGATGCTATGTACTAACCCCATTGGACTCGTTCACCTCAATGTTAACCTATGGAGAAAATTTGTCCACGGATTGCCGACTTGAATTCAAAGATTTTTTTTTTAAAATCTACTCCGTCATAGAGAAAGAAATTTTACATTTGTGTACATATTTCATTTTTTTTAAAAATGCAATTAATATTTTTAAATTTAAATTATTCGGGGGAAAAATCTGGTATAGGGTGTTTTAAACGCTCACAAATTCCTTCGGTGGACGAAATTTATAAAATGAATCCTGTAGAGCTTTGCAGAAAATTTCAGACTATCTGACAATGCCAATATTATTTTATTATCAGCATTTATGTACCTGTAAATAGTTGACAAAAATATATTTTAAATAAAAAATTTGGGGGCAGCGCTTAACCCCCGCTAATGAGAGAGAGCCATTACAATCCCTCAAAATGTCAATCCTAAGGGGGGTGGAATTCTCTAACTGTTAACTCTTCTCGCCACAAGAGTCTGCAAGAAGAGCAAAAGGGAAATACGATGTTTTTCTTAGTACATAGCAGCCTTAATACCATTCCACACAATATGTAAATTTTCCTACAGCCAATAACACTCATTAAAGGTAATATTACTTCTACCTTAATACCTTTCAACACAATACACAAACTTTTATTGATCCACCGTGTTAACAGACACGAGAATTTAGGATAGAGGGCTCATACCGCTATGCTGAGGAACTCACTGTTGCTCGTTGAGGCTATCGGTCCAGGCGTGGTTAAATGGGAAACTTTATTCGGTGTAGCGCACTCGCATTCGTGGGGCAACGGGAGACTCTAGTCGTCTTTGCGTCGGATCATCAGCAGGGTAACGGGTAGCACTGCTTCGGCTCGCAGGGGTCTCGTTGAGGTCATCAACGGGTCAACTGGGCGGGTCTGACTTCCTCCGGGCCAGAACTCATGCCGCCGGTCAATATCATTTTGACAGGCAATCTCATTTTACATATTCATCTGCTGCTAGTCAACGTCATGCTCAGAGTCTAATCTCAGCGTATCTCCTATATTTTTATCTGCTCTTAATTTTCATTCTATATGCTTTTCTTGTGCCTTATTGGGCCCTCAGCCAATGATTTTATTAAACCTCTTGTCGTTGGCTCAATTCGTTCGAGGGCGTCAACATACCTCCCTCTGCACGTGCATGGTCTCACCCTTTTTTCCCATGGATTGCTACACTTGGGGGGGGGGTTCATTAAAATCTGGGTTAAGCTCTTAAATCTGCGGGAGTCCCATCATTTCGCCCCCTTCTGCGATCTCTCTATCTTTACAGCTGGCCTTCCACCTCTTAAATCTCCTTTCTCCTCTTTCTCTTGTCAACCAACTCTCTTGACTTTTCATTTTATTGCCTCTATGCACCCAATATGCACCCAATCTTTGTGATAGTATTAAGCGTACGGCATGTCTCTCAAGGAAGGGAATTTAATCCAGAGCATCCGTTTTCATGTCAGATCTTCAATACGCATGTTCAGCGAAGGAGAATTATCCTCTATATTTACAAACACATGTTTTAAAATTATGTTTAATGCGTAAGAAGGTAGACATAAATGAAGAACACATAATTAAATTTTAACATTTTCAAATAGTTAATGCTTCTTATCGTATTAAGTTATCGATGTCTAGAGTCTCAAATTTAGAATTATTTTCTAAAAAAACATTGAATCTATTTTTGAATACTGAAACTATTATTCAAAGAAGCATTTGCTAATATGGGATCAGATGAATACTGAGAGAAAAATTTCATAGCTTGACACGAGAATTGAAGATCTGCAATCTCAAATAATCTACTGCCTTAATCGGAAAATATACCCTATTTACGTAACACGATAGGAAAACTATAGAAAACACAGTTCAAATACTTTTTGGCATTACTACTAGTGGTAGTTATAACCACGCAAAGCACTACACAATTCCCAATACCCTAACGTCTGGATATAGATGAACCCACATCACATGAATGAAGAAATTTTAATAAACTCTTGTAAGGTGTTACGCTATTATTTTCTGTTTGCTAACAAACTTTAGCAAAGTTCGCCCCTCCCTTCCAACAATGGTCATTCTCCCTTGTACCAATTCTCCCGAAAAGCTCACCCTATTCGCTCTCTCATGAAGAACTACAACCCAAACCATTCGAGAGATAACTACAGCACAAATCGAGCTTTTAATACGAGAAAGCGGTGAGCTGGAGTGTGTAAGTTTATCCTAATTATGTGACGAAAGCTGATTAAATGACTGTTTTACGAAGAGGTCAAGAAGAACGCTCGAGGACCAAAACGCAATTTTGCTGATAGTCTTTTACGATTCAATTTTACTGGTTATATTTAGAAGAACTTGAAATGTATTTACAATTTGTCCTTAACTTATGCTATTAATTCGTTCCAGAACATTCCGCGTAAGTAGAAAGTGCGTAAGTCGAAATTTACCGTCATCGACAACGTTACCGCGTTTGTGCTTTAAATTTTCAAAAATACTTTCGCTTGTATCAGCGCAAAACTTATCAATATGTGTTTGTCTTGGAGATCATCAATCCGAATTTATCAATTTCTCAGTCGTTTCTATTAAAACACCTCTTTTCTTCGAAATTACCGTCGCATTAAAGTTGAAAATTACAACCGTGTATATACGAATCCACGTAACTCGAGACCGCTTAACTCAAGTATTTAATGTAATTGGTCTTCTATTTCTACTGTATATATGTTAATTATTATTGTTGTGGCCGTGATTATAGAAGATCAGCACATTGCATTAAAAATAAAAGAATAAAACTATAATTATGCTAGGAGAGCATAAAAATTATTTACACGTGGGCATCACAATTCTTCCTCAAAGGACCAACAAACATTAGGATGTCTTGAATCCATTACATTGGTAAATTCTGCATTTGTATAAATCTGTCAAACACATGCGCAGGAAATTGGCATCGATTCATTTCTTCGTAAAACCCTTCGTAGATTAAATGCGTTTCCTTTGTGCTACAAGTGCAACCACGTGGTTCAGTACGCTTTCTCTATAAGTAAATGATGGACACTATCGCCGAAGAAAATTCGAAGACTGACTCCACATAAAGTTCTTGAGCCGGAAAATTCAAAATTCGCCACACATTTTTTGTTGCCAACGTTTTTATCCAAACTTTGTCAGAGGTTCTGGATAATGTCCGTGCACGCGCATTCATTGCCGCGCCACCTCTTTGTATTCGACAAGCAGGACAAAAGTTGGGGCAAACTGTTAGCGATATGAACTAAGAATTACTTTTGAGGGTCCGTTAATTACTTGCCTTTCCGAAGTTTGACGTCATGTTTTACGTTTCCATTTTTAAGCCGATTCAAGTTAAGGCGATTCAATTTATAATTAAGCCGAATCACCGATGCAAGTTTCGTTTAGATTACGTCATGTTTGGCAAACTGCCGTGCGTCATATATTTAAACATAAAAGTTTTCAGTTTCCGGTAGATGGCGTATTTCGGAGATAGTACGTAGTTCAACCCAATATTTGAATATCGGCTTTTGACATGAGTATATACGCCGTGAACACATTCAGGAAAGCATCAAGGAGCTTGTGCTTGAGCTGGGGAGATAACTGGAAGTTGTATCAAGCCTGCCTAGCTTAAGGTAACTTTTGTATTATTTCCGTATCAGAGCTCTATGATAGTCCATTACAGCATAGAAATAAAGTGAGTTTACGAAGTATTTTAATAGAAAAACCCAGCTTATATTACCAGTTGTTATTAGTGAGAAGTAAGATATTAAAATTGTTGTTTTAACTAATTTTTCAAATGAATAAACTTTTATGATGTTATTCCTAAAAGGCTTGTCGTCTATACATTACTTTTGAGAATTTTCAAGAGTTTTAAAACGTATACCCTTTTTTAACAAACATGGCTTTTAAATCACATTTTTACTGTGCTATTTAAAGATATATATTAGAAGGATTATAAAAATTGCTGACGTGCACGTTTTACATGTACGCTAACACAAACCAGTTCCGGCTAGTTTTAAATTGGATGTTCCGGAACTAGTTTTAAGTTGATGTTTTCATAACAATATAACATTTCTTTTCTATACAAGAAACTGAGAGAGCGAAATGAAAAAGAATTTAACATATAGGGTGAGTGCCTTTTATAGGGCATAGTGGATAATAGTGTGCGGTATTGGAAATTCATATTTAATATTTGAGTGTAGTGTGCAGAGATTAGACTAGGAAAAATTTGTAAGTTAAGGGCATTGCATTATTTATTTTTACTTATTCTTAGCTAAGCATAACTTGGCTAAGCATAAGTTTTCTATTAAATATAAATTCTTATTTTTTACCACTGCATCCTACAGTATGAGCATATGTAGCAAATACTAGAGATGGCAGGAAAACAATTTCTTGAAAATCGAACAGCGGATTTTTTTATGTTAAACTTCAAAAATGTTGAAATGTAGTCAACATATTTTCTAAGACAGTTCTGTTTAATCTTGAACTAACGGTTTGTATATTTAAGAAATTGTCTGGAAGTAACTGAATATAAGCGGTATTTGAACCAAGTTAAAATATACAGACAAGAAAAGCATAAATACTTGGAATGCTGTGAAATTTTTTGAAATCAGCATCATAAAATATCTCTCAAAAAGGTTGATCCATAAATCTTTTTCTTAATGTGTCTCATTTGAAAGAACAGACGTTAGCGTGATATAAAATGTTTGACTACAAAAATTCTACAGCAAAAATCAATATATCATTGATATGAATTCTCTGTTGGATGTATTATACAAATACATTATGCCAGCGTATTATGTCAGCGTGTCAACACCTCAAAATATATCGTTCTGAATTTCTTTCCTCCCTTAAGAAAAAAGGTTTGTTACCCAGGACTAGACACCATAAGTTATGTCATACAGATAGTTAACGCCTAACATATTGATGTAAAATTCATATTGATCTAAAAATACATAGATCAATATGACATACATCATTATGAAATACATACATCATATTGACTAAAAACTACATACGATCTAAAAATCCTAAAACTTATTTTTTTCAATAGGTATTTACTGCCAAAAATGTAAAGAACGCAAAAATTATCCCTATATAATAAAAACAGGGAAATGTCATTAGTGTGAACATTTCAAATTATTTTAGCTTAATCATACCTTTAATTATTTTTTAAATATTCAAAAGCTTGACGCTTTTTAAAAGGAAAAAATTGAGACCATGCAAGCAGAAAATAAACAATATTTGTCTAAGAGATTATTAAATGTATTTAACCAGAAAGTAATTATATACGAAGGCGAGATAGTAAAATTTTAATGAAATTTAATAATATCACTTTTGGCAACAGGAGAATGTAAACTAACAAATTACTATTATACTTGGCATTGATAGTGAGGTGTTACCATTTTTTTTAAAGAAAGAAAACACGGTAACATGGATGCACTTAATTACCCTAGTGAGTAAATTTTAAAGCCTTCATCAAATTGTATTTTTTACAAGAAAAATTACTTTTATTAAAATAATATACTTGTCCATAACACAGGTTTAAAAAGGAAAGGCAGTGTTTATAGAATCAATAATTCATACCTGGAAATACACAAAGGGGTTTTTGGATGACACCTTAAGATTTCTGTATAACAAATCACTGAAGTTAGAAAATTAAAAACTATTCAGCTTATAATGCAGAATATATATTTGTTTTCTGTTAATACTCATTAGCATATTCAATTAAAAACAATTCGAGAAAAAATGCATAAAAGTCCTAGAGTTCGATTAAAATCAGAAAATGTTTATGTGTCATAAATAGCTCAAGCTTCCTCTACATCTTTTTATAATTTTTTTTTAAATAAAAACATTTTAAAATCGTAGTATAACAATCTACCAAGTCGGTAAGTTAACAATAAAATTGAGAGCAAACAGCTGAAAAAAATGTCCTTAATAACGCACTCGGAATTTATAAAAATCAATCATAACAAATTTTATGTAAATACCTCAAAGGATAAATTACCAATGCTCTTCGTTCAGGATATACTATAGATTTAACTCTAGATGCAAGTTACTAACGTATCATTATGAATATTGTGCCTGATATATTTTTAATTGGTTTAGTATGTATTAGCTGAATTACTGAAATCGGGCTGATATGTCCTTAGTCCTTAGTTAATTGTGCCCTTAGGCTTCCTTAAAATAATAGACCAAAGCGAAGTGTATATTTTGACGAAAAGGTTTTCAGTAAAATTGGTCAGATTTGCCTAAAATGTTTGTAGAACTGTAAAAAATGACAAAATTCCGTCACCCATTGAAAATGTGAATAAAAAACTCAGCAATAGAATCAGATATGATCTCGTGTGTTAAGAACATTAGCTACATGGTTCCGGGTCGATTACTGATAATAACACATGTATAGTGTATTGTCCAGATGTGTCAAATAAAATATCAATAACAAGAAAAAAATTCATCTACGGCAATGACTCTACTTGAGAATTGACGTTATTTGCAATCGCTGCATAGCTGCATTCCTGTACCTAAAATTACAATTCATTTATTTTTTCAATTTGCATAGAATATGCATTCTGGTTTGAAGAAAAGGAAGCTATGGAAATCAGAAATATTATACAGAAAACTGGATAATAAACAATATTGTTTTATTTGTCTCTTAGGGAAAAAATATATTACATGTCTATTGTCGCGAAAAAAATATAACCGTTGATTTTGTATAAAATATAATTTCTATTTGAAATTGAAGAAAATTACACATTTCATATATTTTAAAACCGAATACTTAATATTTTTTAATATTTAATTGGTAGGTTAGCATAAGAATTTCCATCTGTATCTACATAGAAATTTTGCAATAAATAGGGAAAAAATATATCCCATGATTATTTTAATAGAAAAACTACCATCTAATGGGAAGTGAAATCAGCAAAAAAACTACTAATAAGGACAAACCGTAAAGGTTATATATATAGTATAGAAGATATAGTATAGAAGAATAGTGAATCATATGACCTTCATATAACCTTCATATATATGTCTATATATATGAACTTCATATGAACATGAAGGTCATATCCTTCAGAGAAAACTCTCAAAAGAGAAAAACATCGTTTTAAATTAATTGTTGTATTTTTTTCAATCTGATTTATTTATTTTTTAACATATCTCTTATCCCACATGACTATTCCCCCACTCTGAATTTTTTACATAACTAAAATTTTGAAACCCGTTTTTGCACTATCTAAGCTAAATTCAACCGCAAAATTTTACGAGAGCAAATGCCAGGTCAATTTGATATGTTTTTCCCATGTGTTAGTCAATGAGATTTTTCGTAATAAAGAAGATATACTCACTCTTTAGCAGCTTCTTAAGGTAGAATCTATTTGTAAAGACCATGAGAATAAAGAGATTTCTAGGCTTACAGTACTGAGATTCAACAGAGACCAGATTAAAGAGAACACGTACCTTTTAAAGTCCAAGAGGCTCGACAAACATATCCCTATTTTCAATTATCAGTACGACTGTTGAAAATTATAATCTTTATCAGAAGCAAAATAGTTTTTTTCATCATCCCAAAAAGGAAGAGTCACAAAGTGCAATCGTTAGAAGGGAAGATTTATGTTACCACTGTAAAGTTGAAATACGGCTGATGAAAATTACAATCTTTATTAGAAGCGAAATAGTTTTATCAATTATCAGTAGTTACTAAAAAAATTATTCAGAAATATGAAAATTTTACTGTTAGTTAAACACTCTTTCTTCTTTATAAATGTCTCTCAATTTTTACTACGTGGAAGATAAATATTTTAATGTTTAAAATTTCAACCATTGTTTTTTCATTGTTATGGCAATGCGCACAGAGTTGCGTCCGTGTATTAATGAATATACTACATTATTTTTTAATTTTAAAATTATTTTGTGTAAAATTATGTTGTTTAAAATTATGTTGCTTCTTTAAAATGGACTACTTTAAAATCAAAATTCTTAGTTCTTCATAGAAAAAAAAAAGTTTTTTTAAAAAAATTTAAATTTTCGAAAGAATTTTTGATAAATTTTACTGTAATTAAAATTTGTATGCCAGGAATGACATAAAAGTAGGTCATTTTAATTATACTTGCTTATATTTACAGTGTATAAAATTTCATGGTATTCTAGCCAACTGTTTCGGTGATATCATGTGCGCAATGGCATAACAATGAAAAAAGTGGATAAAATTTTAAGCAAATAAAAAAATTCTCTTCAAGGTAGAAAAAACTGAGATTTATACCTTGATCTATAATCCATACCTTGATCTATAAGCCATACCTTGATCTATAAGCCTGAGATCTATGAGTCATATTTATACAGAAAAAAGAGTGTTTAACGCACAGTAAAATTTTCATATTTCGGAATAAATTATTTTAGTATCTACTGATGATTGAAAATAGGGATTTGTTTGTCGAGTCTCTTGGCCTTTAAAAGGTATGTGTCAGGGGACATATACCTTTTAAACCATACCTTTTTACCTTTTAAAAATCACAGACAGAAACGCGCATGGAGAGATTTTTCAAGGAAATGAGCCAGCGTTAACCTGTGGACGTTTCATAAATTTAAAGTGTCGTGATGGAAGACAGGAAATAGTTAAGGGACAGAGGTTCAATTTAAAAAAGGTTGCACAATGAAAATGTAAAAAAAAGGGTAATTTAAATTATGCATAATATATATAAATCTTCTGGTAAAATTTAAATTATCTAGAAATGAGAGATAAATAATGTAAATGATAATAAGTCGTGCACTGTTTCCCTTCAATCTATTATGGCAACATTATCATATGTAATTTCTAAGGAAGTTTCTGTTTCCAGAGTAGCATTTCGGGATGATTAGATAAAAAAACTATTTTGCTTCTAAAATATTATAATTTTCAACAGTCGTGTTTCAACTTTGCAGTGGTAACATAAATCTTTCTTTATAACGATTACATTTTGTGACTCTTCCTTTTTGAGATGATGAAAAAAAAACTATTTCGCTTCTAATAAATATTATAATTTTCATCAGCCGTGTTTCAACTTTACAGTGATAACCTAAATCTTCCCTTCTAAAAATTGCATTTTGTGACTCTTCCTTTTTACTAACTATATTATGATTAATGACCTAATATAACATAGTTATATAATGAAGAATTATTCTTTCGTGTTTATTATTACATTATGTATTAAATCTGCTTTGAAATTTTATCTGATATCAATTGTCATTTATATTATAAATCATTAGATAAAAATTAATTAAAATTCCTGCATATATATGAGGATGAAATCAAATCTACGACTATATTAGAATTCTCAAGGTACTCAAAACCAAACTCAAAATCCATTATATTTAATGATAGGCAGTAAATTTTGATAGCGTGGATTTCTGACTGAAAGGTTTAAATTCTATACGAATACTGAAAAATGCTACATTGAAAACAAAATGGAGATTAAAAAGGGTCTTTTGAAGGGATTATTTCAGTAGAGAAAACCTGCGCTTTTAGATCGTCATCACTGATGAATGTAAATGAATGCCAGCTTAATCAATGATACATAATGGATGAAATGTATAATGCATTAGCTGTTCAGAACTCAACAAAGAACGCCGTTATACCTCACATTAAAATCACTTCCGAAAGGGAGAAAAAACTTACCCACGTAAATAGCGGTGTCTTTCAACTTTATGACTATTGAAAAGACGGCGATGAATTTCGTGAACTCCAAAGAGCATAGAATACAATAATACGATCCTAAATGTACCATAGTATCTCAAGAGACGTAAAATCATGCCATTCCCAAATGGCTGAATAAAGAAAACGAAAATTGAAAAGATCAAATAATAATTTCTTCTGAGTGCTCTCCATTCTTCGAATTACTTATGTCACAGAAAGGAAATATTTATAAGTTTATAGTTTTCTCGTTTGAAAATGTTATTCCGCTTGTTATAGATGTATATTGAAGTTTAAATAAAGGGTAACTATTGCTTGTATGGTGTGTTATATTCAGTCGGTAATGATACCTCTTCATGATCATAAACACGATATTCAAGAAAAATAATCAATATATAACAAAACATTCCTAACGTTTTATAGGAAGCGAAGCAAAGGGATATCACTAAAATATTTACCTGAAAATAAATTTACTTAAAATATCAGTATTTTTTTAAATTTCGAATTGTTTTTAATTAAAGTTTTCTGCATTTAAAAGGTAAAATGTCTTTATTAACTTAATATGTCTATCAAAAAGAATAAATTTAGAAATATAAATATGCAAATTTTAAGGGTTTTGTCATGATTAAATGCATGCTATAGAAATGAAAATGTTTAAGCGAAAGGGGTAAAACAGAAGTCATTGTCAATTTTCGTTTTCAAACGGAACTTTTACATAAATGAATTTCAATTATGTGACTTCAGTCTCACTATATGGCATATAATTTAACGTTTGACTATATATATATACATATTTAATAAACACTGAAATAATCTCTTCGGGGAGAAAATCTTTTAGTTTTTAGAAAGAAATAATATTTAACTGTTAATTCAGTAATTTATATATCTCTTTTTATAGGAATTGTAAATGACAAGGAACTAAGATTCTTGAAATTAGAGCTATTATTTTTTTATAACTCTAGTTAAATGTACTATAAATAAAGTTACTTTTTAACAATCTATATGCTCCGAAATTTAGCGTTATTATCTAACTTTAATCAGTTATTTCGAAATGACACTATTTTAGAGAATAACAATTTAATCTAATTGGCGTTCATAGAATAATGTCTTTTATATCCACGATTTACGTAATACGTGATATAAATTAATTTCATACGAGATAGAGCCTCAAAGTTAATTATTCATAAATTAAACGCCAATTGAGTTTTCTCAAAATTATTCAGTTTACATTTAATTCCGCAAGTTGAATCTCAAACCAATGTAAAATATATATATATATATATATATATATATATATATATATATATATATATATATATATATATATATTATTTCCCGTCTAAAATTCCAAGTAATCTCAAATGGAAATATGTTTTAATATATTTTTTATATAGTTTTCAGAATTCTATATCTGATATGCATGCATTCATTATAAACGTATTATATGTGCTGAAATATGCATTAAGGAAAATATATACGATATTTTTAACGGGAGTGTTATTTCTTTACTAAAATCATGTTTTTTTACTACTATTTTAATTACAATATTTTGAAGGGCTCTTGTATGTTATTAGTAATTTAAGCTCTTATTTTATTTCTTTTACCTTTCCTTTTCTTTCAAACTCAATTTCGAAATCGGCGCAAAACGAAAAGCGACGTTTAATTGAAATGAAAATGTTTATGTTCTGACTTTGCTTTCAAATCAAGATACATAACTGAAAGATAGTTACAAATTCTCGCAAAGCGCCAATGTGAGAGTTCACTCAAACTTGCTGTTAACCAGTGTGGAAACCACACAGGAAATCAGAATGCAAAGTTATCTAGAACTTCTGTAAAGATCTTTTAATGTGATGAGACAAAATTAGCGTGGATTGCTGAGTAGCATATCTTTGAGTTATTACAGACTTTTCCCATATTATTTTGTATTGTACTAACTGAATGTTGTATTTTACTTGATATTAAACTTAACATGTTCGTAAAATAGGACTGTTCATTCTGGGCCAAACCCCTTTAAAAGCAGTAAATTATGTCCAATTTTTGAAGCACAGGTCTAAGTTTCAGCTTTGGAAAGGCAACATACATAGAAGGATCCCCCAGAAATCTGACAAATTTTTATCTCCAATATATTGGTAGTGTACCAGACATACAGTCATAATGACAAAGAAATTTTTGCCACAAACCTTAGGCCAACTCAAAAATCCAGTGATGCTTCTAAAGTACGGTGGTAAGAGTGCACATTGGTACAGTGGAAAGTTGAATATCTCTCCGTAAAACACGAAGTCCCGCATTCGATTTTTCATCCAACCAAGTAGTTTTTCCGGTGTTAGATAAAAAATAACTGGATAACAGCGGAAAAGTCCTTTTCGTTAAAAAAGTCACTGTATTTCCCCATTCTATTGCCACTATTTCGTTATTATTTCACTTTTATTGATACTTTCAGTATTTCCCAATTGTAATTCTCTCTAGCACTGTAGAAATATATTTTAAGGAATTAATAAATGTTAAAGTAGAATACAAAACATATAAAGATGCAAGCCAGATCTAGAACCGTTTCTAGCATAATCTCAACATGCGTTCTCATTTATATTGTGTAAGAAATTGTGCTTTTGATCTCTTTCTTTTCATTTATAAACTATAAATAAAACTGATTATTTTATTCCATATCAAATACATTTAAATAAATTCTTCGATTCATTTATATGATAAATGAGGATAAGACATTTCAATGTCTAATTTTTTCCGGGTATAACTTTTTTAGCTAGTTCCTCTTTAGGCAAATTTTTTTAAAATCCGAGAAAATTTAGCAATTTTAGAAAAGTTAAAGCAGCAAACATATTTTTTCGGGCCAACAGTATTGTAACATTAAATTTTACGATCAATCTGTTAATGAGATTTTAGTTAGTTAATAAAATTTTCGTTATTTAATTATCGCAAAATATGATGCATTGAAATGACTACCAATTATACATAACTTAGAGAAATAAGACACACATCTTTCCAAAACATATTTAGATCCATTAGCCATATGGAGAATTTTATTACAATAAAAATGACAGAGACTTTAGTCTCGGGAAACAAAAGAACCTTTATCCGCAGAGAAACTTCACCTGCATACTTTTAATTGGAAATTACGTTGATTACAGATATAAGATATGTGCGTCAAGATGGTGTCGTTTTCCGAAGGCATGCAAAATGCATGCCTTCGGGTTTCGTCCGAAGGAATGCAAAATTTTAGCATTATTCATGCAAAATTTTATTGGGATCTATTTGCAATTAATGCAAATAGATCCCAATATTTTGAGATCTGGGTTGATTAGAATAGAAATAGAGCCCCGCAATTTGATACGGAGGAAGAATATGTTAATAATTATCTCTTATCTTCGTATAATTATTCAGACATGTTTATCAGTAACTTACTTTGAAAAGAATGCTTTATTTTTGTATCGTTCTATAAGATTTCTTTGTTCAGCAAAATTTCAGATATATATTTTAAAAACATTTAACGAGATTCATGTCACTAACGTATTACTTACAAGGGGGGTGTGTGAGAGGCAGTAGGAGAAACCTCAAACTAATTTACAGAGAGAAAAAGAAGGTTTTTTAAAATTTATTCTCCCTCTAAAGTTCATTACTGGCAAGAGTAACGGTATCGGATGCTTCAGTGGTAAAAGTTATCCAAATCTCTAGATAACTCGATCCAGTCTCGGGTGCATATTTAGCGCCCTGACCGAACAAACTAAATAACTTTGGCTGAGCAATAACTGGTTCATATTGACTCTCTCACGAGGTGAAAAAAAAAGATGTTTTTATGTGAAGATCCTTGCATGATTAGACAGTGGTACTTGATTAAACATGCATATCCTGAAATCAAGAAATCCCTATATCTATAGTCAAGCCAAGTGGCATTCTCCAGCAGCCGAGATATATTTTGTAGCTTTATCGTAAGACGTAACGAAGTCTCTGAAATGAACTTTAAAAATTTCCTGAATAAAGTGTTATTCATCATACAGCAGCAGTATTAAGACTTTGACAAAGGGGGAAGACGTATTCATTCAAACCTTCCGAAGGTTGACCATAGTGAATTGTTAGTCCCAGATCTGTCCATTTGTGGACGTGAAGCTATGAACTGTCAACACCTGGCTGCTTGTCCAATCTGTTGATTGTGCTGGTCTTTCCAAAGGTACTATTGCCAGGTTGTACTAGACAGCAATACGTCCCATGGCAGATTGGCCAACGATGGACATAGAATAAAAAGAAAAGATTTGCTGGTCTTTTGATCGGAAAATACATCGTTTTTGATGATGTTATATTTTGACATTGTCAATTACAATTGATGATGACAATTTACGATGTCATCTTTTGACATCGTCTTTTGATGATATCAGATAGATTGTGGTGATCTTTCCACAGGTTCTATTGCCAGGTTGTACTAGACAGCAAGATGTCCCATGAAAGACTGGCCAACGGTGGACATAGAATAATAATTAAAAAAATATTTATACACGTATTACAACTTTATTGTGCCTTGAGAAGCCTAAATGTTCACGCAGCTCATTACCAACTTTCATAATTGCAGGTCTACAACTAAGGGGAATTTATCAGTTTACTCACATAAAACGGACAAAAAAACTAAGGTATGTATTATAAGGAAAAGAATAATCACATTTCTTAGTTTAGAGTAGTTTGAAGAAAATTGTTCGTCACTGAATTTGATAGAGTTCGTTTCATCAGTTGAGGTTTTGATGAAAGTAAAGATACTCTCTCCATCTTTTGCACGCCCTAGAAATATTTCAATTCATTTAAAAGATTGAATTAAGAGCATTCATAATGTGAAATCCAAATTAATTAAAAGAACATTTCCTTTAAATAATTAGAATTGCATACTAAAATTGATATACAAAAATTATGTTCAGTGATTCATGAAGAATTCGAGAAAGTTAAATTTCCATTTATACTGAATAGTAAATAGAAAATCCTCAAAGGATGATGAATGAATTGGTTTAAAATCCATTAAATACGTTTGAAAGTTTCTTATGATCAAAATATAGTAAAAATAATAAATGGTCTTAAGTTTCATAAATTTATGTCACCGATAATATCTTTCAAACATTAAATACAACTTCACTTGCTTCCAAAATATAATAAAAAGTGCTGACTTCAAGTTTTTAACATTCATTTGTCTTAGACTTATTTTTTTAAGAATAGTTTTATAACCATTTAAAAAAAATAAAAGAAACGCGAAACCTATAGCCGATGCTGTAAACTTCAGGGTTGGTCAACGTATAATAAAAATAAAATGATTAGACTTCGAAGAACTTTTTCGGAGATAAATCCTTTTACGTAAATCATGTAATATGATATAATAGATGCTTCTTGTCTTACGCAACGCTTCAAATAGATCATACATGATTTATTTTGTTTTAAATAATATTTACGTTCTCTTTCATAATGGGCATGTGGTTACTGAAGTGTATTTTAAAGTCAGAATCAATCTGAAATCCAAAAAGTCAGACGAAAGAAAACTTTATTCGAGATTATAAATATAATTAATAACAGTGGAATCTGAAATAAGATTTCACAAATTAGACGTGTTTGTATACCGTTATTATACCGGGGTAGTAGTATTCAAATACAGAGTATTAGCCTACATAACATTTTAGATGAACTTGGCGAGTGATTTATAACTCGCTTGGAAACGAGTAAATTAATATTTTGTTGGATAAAATAAGTTTAAAGGGGTTTGATCGGCGACAGATGATCATGGAAGGTACGCTGTTGAGATCCTGTAACTGCTTATGATTTTTTGCTCAACATTTTCCCTTTGCTAGCGTACTACATGGGGTGAAAAGTTCCGGGACTCGCCACTAGATGGCATCCGCAATGAAATATCCATATAATGTTCTGTTAGTACTGTGAAGAATAGTAAATTCTTCAAGCAGTTAGCCGTGTGAACATATCAGATGTGTCATTGAATTCTTAGAGCTGCCTGTCCTTGGCAACAGAGGAGGGCGTGAAGTGGGTTGACCTGTGGTGTCGAACTAATTGACTGATGGTCATCGCCGGGCTGAGGGGCGGAGTTCCTCTCCTTGTCCACTAACATGAGGGATGTTAAATTATGACAAAGGCCATGCACCGAAAGTCGGACATTCTTCACACACAAAGGGGTCTGTTCGTTACGCTAAAATCCTCTGCGTGGTAAATTCTCGAACGTTGAAAATAGCCGAAGTCACTATTTTCAACAAATCAGCGTCGAAGAAAAAGGACCAACGCATGATAGGACGGAATATATTCCAGGGAGGTGCTTAGAAGTTTCGTGGAGAACCTCGGACAGAAAAAGAATCAGATAGACTTGAGATCTACTCTCAGAAGGGGATTAACCTGCTGCCTTGGGCCAAATTACATTTTTTGGGAACTTGAATCCCGGGCTTAGTGCCGTTTCACGTAGTCAGTGGACTCTAACTGTTTGGGGAAGTATCCTAACTCTCCGGGGCCTTAGGCTAGTTATGCCTGTATATAATGAAAGTATATAATGAATGTAAAAAGTATAAAACACCACACATGAAATTTTTATAGGTAAAAAAAAAAAAAATATATATATATATATATATATATATATATATATATATATATATATATATATATATATATATATATATATATATATATATATCCTCTCTGAAAATACCGACCCATAGAGTGCTGCCATCTGTTGTTTCTGAAGCACACTAATGTGTTAAATTTTTACAGGAATTTACAGAGAAATTCGAGGAATTATTAAGCTGTTATAAAATAAATAAAATAGGTGGTTCAAAAATGAACCACCGCCCCTGAGGGGGTTAAGGATGCTCCATTCATTGATTTTTGCTATTAAGGAGCTATTAATTTGCTATTAATGTGCTATTAAGTTTTATGATATGTTGGCCATTTATTTACGGGTTACGGTCGTGTAAGTGACGCTACTTTTAATTTTTTGTAAACAAAGGATCAAAAAGAATTCTACGTCTTAATTAAATATTGCTTTTTGATGGAAAAAATATACCATCCAAACCCATGAAGGGCTCGAAAATTATTACAATACATCTGCTCCGACGAAAACAATAATTTGCCGATGGTTAGGCGAGTTTAAAAGTGGTCGTACGAACACCGATGATGCCGCACTTTTTGGACGTCCAATTGAGGCCACAACTTCAGAGAACATCAAAAAAGTCCACCGTATTGTTTTGTATGACCGCAAAGTGAAAGTAAGGGAGATAGCTGACATCGCAAAAATATCAACAAAACGGGTGGGACAAATTTTGCATGAGTATTTAAATATGAAAAAGCTTTGTGCGAGATGGGTGCCACGTTTTCGAACAATCGACCAAATATAGAAACGTGTCGATAATTCAGAGCGCGCTTTAGAGCTATTAAAGCGTAATCTAAATTAGTTTTTCCTTCGATTCGTAACAATGGATGAAACGTGAATCCATTACTACACACTTGAGTCAAAAAGGCAGTCTGCAGAGAGGTTGGAAGCTGGCGAAATCCGCCCAAAGCGACCAAAGACGCAACAATCGGCTGGAAAGGTCTTGGCCAGGATTTTTTGGAATACGCGTGGTATAATATTCATCAACTATCTTGAGAAAGTAAAAAAAATCACAGGAGAGTATCATGCATTATTGTACCATTAGAAGGACAAAATCAAGAAAAAAAGGCAGCACATGACAAAAAATGTCCTGTTTCACCAAGACAATGCACCGGCTCACACATCAATGAAAGTGATGGTAAAATTGAATGAATTAAAATACGAATTGCTCCACCATCCCCCGAATTCTCAAGATCTGGCCCCCCGCGAGTGTTATTTGTTTCCTAACTTGACGGGCTGGCTCCAGGGGAAGAGATTTTCATTATAAGAGGTGTAAAATGCGAAAATGATGCACATTTTGAAGCCATTGACAAATCGTACTATATGAAAGGTATTCAAATGTTAGATGACAGTTGAATTATGTGTATTCCTCTTGAAGGAAACTATGTTGAGGAAAAACTGATTTTTGACAAAAAAAAAATGTTTTTTCATTTCTAGTCCCGGGACTTTTCACCCCATGTAGTATACCAAGGAAGACATTAAAACTTCTTTCCGTTAGAGGAAATATCAATATTTAATGGCCTTTCCAAGGGAAAAATGTGGAACTACAATAGTCGTAAGGAATCTGATAGTTGACATTGGACCTGCACCCTTCTGAAAGTGATGTTTGGAGGGATATAGCATGATGTAATTAATGTAACAACTTTGTTGCCTCCACTGCGCAGCAACTTATAGATGCATGTTTAGTTCCCTCTCTATGTAGTTTACATTGTGTCAACACCGCATCGTTGCATAGTGAAAAGTATTATACTATCGCAAATAGGAAAGCCTTTAAAAAACATGACGAGTCATTGAAAATCCTTGTGTTCTAGTTTAGAAGAAGATGATATTGACTTTTCCAAGTGTCATATGTGTAATATGTATGGAAGTAAGATTAAAGACAGTCACTGTAGCATTGTCCTTCAAAAACCATAAAATAATAACTGTACTTCGTATTGGATTTTCCTGGAAGTAACATGTTACCAAAGAGTTAAAGGAACAAAATTTTATATAGATTCAATATACAAGAATTGATTTTATTTGGTAACAGTTTAGATTTAACAAAAATATCGCTTAATGATAAGATCTGAGATTTGCTAAATAACATGAAGATAGTTCAGCTTCTAATTCCACTATCTTCATGTTATTTAGCTAATCTCAGATCTTAGCACTCAGCGATTTTTTTGTTAAACTTGATTTACATAACAATCAATGGTTCAGACATAAAGCGCAAAACATTACCGGAAAACCTAGAAGCCCATAAAATATGCAGTTGCAATAACACAAAAAGTGCTTAAGCTACATTAATATCGACATATTTATACTAAAAATAAGGTTTCTTGAAAAACTGGGAGTTATCACGTAAGTTTCTCTAGGTAAAACAAAATTTCATACATAATTATAGCTACTATATTACAAATTATTAAAAGAAGATAAGTTTACGATTTTTTAACTGTTTAAAAGGTGCAATCAAGCTTGTATGCAGTGTTTAAACGAAGTTTTTAAAACACTTTTTATTAGATAATGGCTTTTATAAGCTTCATTAAAGTATAATAGCCAAATTCTTAAGCATTAAAACTAGTGATGGAATTAAATGTGTGTTATTTATTCATTGTGTAAGTTACGTAAACGAAAAAGCATTTTAATAGTTATAAATTAAAGGTAACGGAAATAATACTTTATGCTCACAAAATGAATACCTCAAAAAAAGAAAAATAAAGCGAAATATTGTCTCTACATTCCATAAATAACAGCCATTACAATCTTTAACTCGTTCGCTGATTAAACTTAAATTTTGGTTAGAGAATACTTAAAGGGAAAATAGGCAGAAGCGAGGAAAGTTTATATATATATATATATATATATATATATATATATATATATATATATATATATATATATATATATATATATATATATATATAAATAAATAAAAATCTGAAGAAGGAAATATGAAGGCATTTAAGTTCTGATCGAAGATAAAACAAAATTTCTTTAAAAAAAAATAAGTTTCTATAAAATTGGAACATAGTCGTTAAGAAAAAGAGTAAAACCTTCTTTCAAATCTTGAATAGTCACAGATATTTATGTACGATGACTAAGCGTCTAAATCTCTTAGCGATAAAAGGATTAGGAGAAAGCATCTGGTGCTCACAGATTTGTTCTTTTCTCGAAAGAGAGACTTCGCCTTTAACCTTCAGAATTTTTTTAGTGTCTGTGTTGCAAGAGGCCTTTTTTTCAGATTTACTAATCTCCCGAATTAGCCAAAGTAATATGAAATGGATAAGAAACTAATCTATCAGCTACTTAACCTATTTGCTGTGAGAAAATCCTCTTTCCGCTCTCGAAATTTATTTGTGTAAAGATTAGTCTGAGCATAAGAAATAACAGATGAACTCTAGATGCACTTCATTTCTTTATTTAGAAAATAGGCATGAATGCAGATAAAATAAAGTTGACTTTCAGTTGAAGTAAAAGTAAAAACTCACTTTCTCAACATTGTTTCCTACTAAAGTTAATTATAGATAAAAAATAAGTAGCTGTTTATATAGGTATCCCTACTGCATACTTTTCTGTTGCATTGTAAACATATTATACTTTCAGTCATATTATGTATATAAAATATGGGAAGTTCGCAATGAAAAAGTTGTGAAATTATTGTACTTGCACTTTTCTTTCAATTTTATTAAGAACAAAACAATAGATTTTTTTCCCATACTGAAAACAGCAACATTAATGCAATCACTTAAAAGATATTGACATATGTCTGTTATTTCACACACACACACACACACACACATACACACACGCACGCACATACGCACCCGCGAATATCTACAAGTGCCTCCGGTAGAAAAAAATTACAATTAAAGTTGAACTTTCAAAAAGCTGTAAAAAAAGAACCACTGGTCACAGTGACCTGAAATTTGATCTGAATATACGAGAAAAAAAGGGGAAGTGTACTGCATAAAAAAAATAGTTCAAAATTTTAGCACTAGATGGTGTTTTAATCGTCATAACGAAAATGGGTTCGGCTACCAATGACTCAAAATTACAGATTTTTATCAGTCTGAAATATAAAAAAAATTGGTTTTCTTTTAAATTTTCCAACGACATTCTTGTTCGTAAAAACTGTTGAATAAACAAAGCAATCAGCAATTTTATTCACTAAATATGCTGAAATATAAAATTGTTGTTAAGTTATACTACAATATGTCGTTAGAAGAAATATAATATGTCGTTAATGTATACTACAATTTAGCATTGAACGCGTAGTGGTTTTCAAACCTGATTTTTTCATACGGCAACTGTTATTATTAATATATTTGTTTCATTAAAAAAAAACTGACATCCTGGGGTATGGTATTGTATATGATCACACATTTTGCTTGAATCAACCGTGGATTATCTTGAAGACACGTTCGTTGTTTAGCTTTAATTCTCCACATGAATGCTAGAACTGTGATTGTTCTGTACGTATTTATCATGCATATAGGAATATCTACCTTATACAACCTTAATCCGTCAGACAGAGAATTACTGCCCTTGATTTTCCTTTACCTACTTCCTTTTTTCTTTGGTGGACATTGATACCTCAGACAGTTGATACAATTTGTTGTCACGTGACAGTAGAAGGTTCTTTTTTGTTCTATTAATTTTGTTTTTAAACGTGCCCAAGTTTATGACTGTAGTGTAATGTTTGTAAGAGTGCCGTACCCCGTGATCCCCCCTCCCCTTTCACCAATCAGAGGGATTGGCTGTGGGGGGCGTTGAACCCTAGGGTTTGAAGGGATCGTCGGGAGAAATCAGTAGAAGGAGACGGTGTCTGGTAAGATGCAATAGGCTTGCCAACCTCGTGCTCAAAGTTGGTTGTAATCGTTTGTTAAATTGTCAAAAAATGTTTGTATCGTTTAGACGACTAGTTTTATCTACCTCATTGTCCCTATGCCAGAGAAAGAACCTCGGTGTAATGTGAATACACCTCAATGACTTTATTTTCTGTAACGTCATGGTCATTTACGTTGATTGTATTTTTGGCAATTTTAACATAGAAAAAACTCAAGAATTTTTTTTTATTACACATGACTTTTGACAAGAAATTACCAATGTACGGACACTCAATTTAATTTAGACCTCAGCTTTTATGTAACCGAACCTTACAAACTTTAAAAAAGCTTTAACAACTATACATAAGTCACAAATTTGTCCGAGGTAAAACATGCATACCATTATTTTCAACTGTAAAAGTTCTTCAATTCCATTTATTACGAAAAAGGTTATTTTTTTTTCTATCCGATGAGTAGTCGGGAGTATTTATGTGCTATGATTAAACAGGAAAATCTCCTAATAAAAGGATTAAGTGGAAGCATCTGGTGCTCAGAGATTTCTGGAACAGAAAAGTCCTCTTAAAATCTTCACAGAAATATTTCTTTAGTTTCTACGCCACATATAGCGTTTTTTCCCCGGGTTTACTAATCGTAAGAATTAGTCAAACTGAAGTGAAAGGGATCAAAGACTGATCCTTCTAGGGCTTTACCTATTTGCCACGATAAAATCCTCTTTTCGCTACTGCAATTGATCCGTAGAAATGTTGCGCTAAACACACAAAAGAAGTGCCGGATTCGAAATGAACTCCGTTTCCTGCATACGAAGTGAGAAAAAGCCGAATACGAGGAAAAAATTCGCCTTTTTTAGAAAATTGAGTAAAAGGAGGAGGAAATAAATGTTAAAGAGATTTTCTCTTGGTATACCAAAAATGTGACGATTCGAAAGTAAATATATAATACTTTATATTTTTTAAATTAAGAATAAATGGAAAAAATTGCGGAAAATTTAACATAATCGCTTTCTCTAGTATGTATATGTATATATATACTAGAGTATTATATATATATATATATATATATATATATATATATATAAACATATATATTTTATTATATATAATAAAAAATATATATACATATGTATTGCTGCACTTTTATTGAAATTAGACAAAGTTGTAAGTGAAAAACCAGTATAAGCCACCGCTGATGAAAAGATGCTGTCAAAAACCTATTTTTCACTTATCTTTCCTTATTTTTGGTTCCTGGCTGCAGGCCCAGATTTTCCATTAGGCCCAGAAGGCTCGGGCCTAGGGGCCCCCCCAAAATTTTTTATTTAAAAGAAAATTCCCATTTCAATTTTTCTTAATTTCACCTTTTTTAATAGGAATTTTTTTTATATCCTTTCAAATTTGATTGATTGATTGGTTCATCATATGTATAGTTATATGTCTAGTTCATCATTTATGTATGTTATAGTGTATATAAGGGATTAATAAGTTTTTCTGGTTGCATTGTATTGGTGTTTTGATGATGCAGTTAATGTGTTGCATTACTTTTTGTTATTTGATAATGTTCTAGGCTTCTACGCTTCAGATAGCCAATTCTTGGTAAAATAGTACTTTCACAATGATTCATGATTATTGTTTTTTTGTGTGTGTCAATTTTGGAAATGTTACGGCCACATCAGGGGTCCCCCATACCGAGTTGTGCCTATAGTCCAGAATTTTCTCAATCGGGCCCTGCCTGGCTGTAGTGGTTTTCGGCTTATACTGGTTTTTCACTCACAACTTTGTCAAATATATATATATATATATATATATATATATTTGTTCCGGAAAAGCCGGTAGAGGGAGCTAATGACTGCGAGAAGGAGGAGCTCGCGATTACCGTGAGAACCGCAACGTTAGATTATCCTGTGAGGCAACAGCAAAAAGCGAAATGTTTACTTTTTAGATGTAAAGGGTGAATAAGTTGTTCGCATAACAGCATAGATGGCTACGTCTTATTTTTTGATGTGTTCTTCTGTCGCCGTACGGATTGAAGATTTTTGGAAGCAGGGATAAGTACCCACTTACATTAGTCGTATTCATATCTCTATTATTCGGTTTCCATTACCCATAGATCGCTTCAACATTCGTATTCACAATTCTATTCGTAGTGTCGCCATTATTGCGACATGTTTTAATTCTATTCGTAGTATCGCCATTGCTGCGACACATATGTCTATATATATACATACATATATATATATATATATATATATATATATATATATATATATATATATATATATATATATATATATATATATATATATATATATATATATATATATGTATATATATGTATATATGTATATATATGTATATATGTATATATATGTATATGTATGAATATGTATATATATGTATATATATGAATATGTATATATATGTATATATATATGTATATATATGTATATATGTATATATATATGTATATATATATATATATATATACACTGAAGTGCCACTGAATTAGGAATAGCAAAGCATAAGCAAATTGTGTAGCGCTGCGCATCATGTATGCGCAAGTGAGGGCGCTGTGGTAACTGCATATATAGCACGTACTGTGGTTGTTCTGAATTACTTGTTGGAATTGCCAGTATGGGTAAACTGCCTGATTTAGACGCCTTCGATCGCGGACAAATCGTAGGTGCGCGACGCATGGGCCATTCAATTTCCGAAATCGTCAGACAGCTAGGATTTTCAAGGTCGACAGTGTCAAGAGTATACCAAGAATACATGGATGGTGAAAAAAAACTAGCCATAGGGCAAACTGCAAAGGACAATTAGCCTTGACAGTTTGTGGTGAGAGACGGCTCAGGCGTATTGTACGTAGCAAGCGAAGCCAAACATTAGCTCAAATTACCACCCAGTTTAATGACGGTGCCAGTCGTACAATCAGTAAACGGACTGTGCAACGCTCGCTTCACCGTATGGGTTTCGGGAGCCGTCGACCTATGAGAGTACCATTGCTCTATACTCGCCATCGGGCTGCACGTCTTGCCTGGGCAAGAGAGCACAGAGACTAGAGTGTAGAGGACTGGAAACGAGTAGCATGGAGTGATGAGTCTAGATTCCGACTACTTAACGCCGACGGGAGGCTGAGAATATGGCGTCAGGCTCATCAAGCGATGGATCCTTTATGCCTGGCTGGAATTGTACAAGGGCATAGTGGCTCAGTCATGGTCTGGGATGTTTTTTCGTGGCAGAGTTTGGGATCTTTGGTGCGTGTACCAACCTCCCTCAATGCAATTCGGTACGTAGAGTTGCTGGGTGATCACATCCATCCGTTTATGCTGTTCTGTTATCCGTACGGTAATGGAGTTTTCCTGCAAGACAACTGTACCTCTCACAAGTCCCGGTTGGCTACTGCCTGTTTGGATGAGCATTCCTCTGACTTCTCTGTCATGAATTGACCACCTAGAAGCCCAGACTTAAATCCTATTGAGCATCTTTGGGATGTTTTCGAACAAGGCGTGAAAGGCCATCACACAGCACCAAAGAACCTTACTGAATTATGGACAGCTTTAGCCAATATTTGGCAAGCCATTCCCGTGGAACGTTTCCAGAAACTTGTTGAATCTATGCCTCGTCTTGTGGCAGCCGTTATCAAGGCCAGAGGAGGCCCAACTAATTACTAGGTAGGTATCCCTAATTCAGTGGCACTTCAGTGTATATATATATATATGTGTGATTAAAAATTTCTTTTGATGACAACTGATGCAAATTAGACCATCCAAACGACTTTGTGGGTGAGTTTGTGGAGATGATTTTCGAAGAGCATTTCTTCTGCTTTCGTTTCTCTCTCTTTTTCTTTATTTTGCAGTTACTGTCTGTCCTGTCCACATACCTGCTGTCCCAGAGGTTCGGTCCCGCCAGGATGATCCGAGTGTAATGTGGAAATGTCGCAGGCGCCGACTTCAACCAAGGATAGCGCCCTCTGTGGCGAAGCGAGAAGTTAGCCAGCAGACTCGAGGGAAGAACGCAGCTGAACAGGTGAAAGGATATGACTGGGCAAGAGACGTGACTTTCCCCCTTAAATTTCAAACTGTAAATACTGCCCCTCTGTAGCTATTGCTCCTAGAGTAGATTTAGATATCATTAAATGTTTCATATCGCACCTGTGTCCGTGTCTCTGTGCCAATACATGTGTCCAGTGTCTAACGGCGAACATGCATTATAAATAAAAATATTTATAATGCATGGGGGGCGAAATGAACGAATAAAAATACTTATAATGCAAAATCAATATTTCTACTTCGTTGGGGGGGCCAGGACCCCCTGCCTCCCCCCCCCCCTGGGTGCGCCACTGTTACCTACTCACCTTCCTTTTACAACACACTTTATGACACAGTTTTCAAAAACTCACGGCAAATAATAATTGTATGTAACGCACTCTACTTCACAAGTAACCAACCTGTAAGGCAATTATTGCATAAATAAAACAATCGAACCGCCGCTTTTCCTTTTATAATAGTAGCATAAAAAAATCGTGTCACAGCTTGTCACGACTGGTTTTTCGCGACCCCATACATGTTCCGACTAATTAAAACACACGGTAAAAAATGCTTGTACAGCGCTTTGTATGTGTGTCCATTTATTTAAATTATAATAAAAAGGGTCATTTTTTATTTTATACACTAGGGGCTTCGCCCCTAGGCTCGCTACGCTCGCTCCTCTGGTGAATCAAGTGAATGAATGACTTAATAGTTGTTTACAGCGATTGAGTCATTCATTTGTTTACAGTTGAAGCTTCTCCCCCCCCTCCCGGCGAAATGGATGAAGCCCGCCTATGGGTGAAAAATTGGATCTTCTTTCATGTCCTTCTGCAAAGGAAGCGAATGAGAAGATTTTTTTGAAGTATTTCTTTAAAATTCAATTAAAAATCGAAATTTTAAGATAGAGACTTGAAATGAAGTTTATATGAATGAGAAAGATTTCATCTTCCAGTTGATATAAATATTTTCTTTGTAACATAATAAGTCTGAGAGCATCGAATTTATATATCTCGAAACGCATAAATTTTTCCAAAAAGTGGGTTTTCAATTTTTATAAAAATATCAGTCTGTTTTAAATTATTTTTAAACAAATGAGGTCTTGTTTGAAGGAGAAATGTCTGTAGTCTTAGATTGTAAAAAAAAAAATCTACGATCCTTTTTTGGCGAGTTATCGTAATCTGAACATGGAAAAGTCAATATTTTCCCACAAAACATAAAATTTAAAAAAAACTTAAAGTCCGACGAATATGAGACATGTCTTACTTTCTTCCCCACATTGTTCTGCATCGATTGGTGTCGGTCTCGACCCCATACCCCCAGCGGTTTCGGAGGAGATAGCGTGACAAGCTTTTGACAGCGGCGGCGGCGGCAGCGCCAGTTACTTTTTTTTAGAATAGAGAGATTTTTAAGCCATTTTTAAGCGGGAGATTATTATGCTTGTGAGCAGTTTCCTTGAAATTATTTTGATATTTTATGTATATTGCTCTCTATTTTTGGTTCGATTTTGGATTTGGTCTTTAATACACGAAATCTCTACTCATCTTTCAAAACGTGTTTTTATTGAAAAACTACATACATCAACCTTCTTATGTCGTCCTCATGCTTGAGGATTTTTGAAGTGAGTGGATACCTATACTTAAAAGTTCGTAAAACATATTAAAAGCAAATTTTATTAAAATTCCACCTAATAATTTTTCATAAGTATTCAAATGAATCTTGGTTGAATCATTTTCTTCATAAACTAGTTAATTTTACAGCCCGTTTGCCGCCTCCTAAGGTTGCCGCCCCAGGCAGGGGCCCGGCTTGACCGCCCCTAGCGCCGACCCTGCTGACAGATAACGCACAGACCAAACCGCTGGACCTAAAGGGCTGAAATTTTGCATGGCGATTCTTCTTATAATGTAGGGGTGCACTAAGAGAGATTTGGGAAAAATTCTTCTTGGATTTTTTAAAAATTAAATTTTTAAGCTATTTTTGTAACTTTTTTTAAGTTTGCATTTAAAATAATAATCCGAGGGTTATAAAATTCATATCACGAGAAAGACTATAAAAATTCCTTTAAAATCAAATCATTTTCGAATCTTTACCTTCCTTTTCTGATTTTTGGTGAATTTTTAAAAATTAATGTTTTGAATTTCATTCATTAAATGCTGATCACGAGATTTCGTTTCTTTTGTGATACTTCAAATTAATTTTGAGTTACGTGCATAACAACGAAATAAGTTGACGAAAAAAATATTGAAATACGTTAAAAGATAAAATTTAACTACCATACTAATTGAAATGGAAGAATTTAACTCAAATCAGTATGTTTTATGGATACTAAACATACAAATTAGTTGCATACATTGACCGTTGTAATTAATTTGAATATTTTCTTCTACATTATTTTGTCTATAAAAATATCCATTATGATTTATATATATATATATGGCATTAATTGCATATCTTGATCGTTGAATATAAATTGAATGTACTCCGTAGCGAAGAACGGGTATTCAGCTAGTCTATTCATGTACTGCTATCAGAACTACGCCCTAATTTCCAAGTGGCTCTTTGACCTTAGTTTTTGTAATGACAGATCTTCAATGCTCACGGTTGTATTCTTTTTATTCCGCTTCAATATTTTAGTTTTCCTCAAGCCATCCATCATTTCGAAAAACTTTCTCCGTTATGACCATTTTCAGTGTATAGATGCCACAGGTCCTAAAATGGAGACAAGACATTCTTGACATTTCTATAATCTCTCCTTTGCTGATCATGCCACATCCATCTTAGCAGTCTAATATTTCTTGCTGTGACTAAATCTACTCCTTTATATAATTCCATTACTTTTGTTACTGCCTAATCTGTATATTCCAATTTCATCGACTGGACCGAAATTTTTCCTGAGTGCGGTCCAAGTTTTTCTGAGTAAGCGTGTAATCCATTTTGATCTTTTATGACCAATGTCATAAACGCTTCATAAACATTCGTAGTAAATCGTAGAAAAAACCTTAGACTCTGTTTTATAATACTATTTCTATCGAAGATATAAACTATTTTTCTCTACATGATAAACATGAGTGCAACATAACTGTTTTACAAACTGATACGTTAAAGCCTAACAAAGTGGCTATAATAAGATGAATATAAAACCCACAGGTAATCCTTTGGGTGTTTAAAGGCACAAGTGATTTTCAACCTTACAGTTTTTTTTTAATTCTCAATTTTTAACTCTACATACAGAACGAAAATAATTAATATACATTTTTACTTCATTGAAGAACCTTAGAACTCAAAATAAGGATATTTTGGCAGTATAATGCTTGTTTTTAAAAAAAAAAATTCAAAAATTCTAGCTTTATTCAAAATTCTCCATGCTCATTCTATACCATTTAAAGATCTTAATTTTTTTAATACAAGCATATAATATGTTTATAAACATAATTGTGCATTGATTTATTTTCTTTTAGGAATCTAAAGTCATCAATAACTTTTTTATTTGGCTTGTTATATTTTAATGCTTTTGCATGCCTTTACTTTATTTCATGGTCCATACATTTGAAAAATATTTGAGGTTTCAAAGAACTATGCACAGTTTTATGACAAACACTTCTATTGAGAATCCTGAGAAATTTGAAAGAAATCGGAAAAATATTAAAGTTCTTGGAAAAATTTTTAAAATTCTAGGATTTTTGAAGAATATTTTGAAAAACAATTCGTGTTCTTCTACAAAATACTTATTTGTGAATTCTAAGTGAATTCAATGCAGAAGAAAGAATATGAATTATACCCTTGGTATATTGAGTAAGATATTGAAAATTTAAAAAACGAGGTTGAAAGTCCCTTTTTCCCTTAAAATTTTAAATGACTATTCATGACTATAATCTGTTAAAAGCGTTCAATGAAGTTTGATAAAAGCTTAAATATTTGAAAAGTTGGTTGGTAGATTGAAATTTTATTGCGCAGAAAGACAAGTACAGAAAGGACAAGTTGCGCAAAACGAGACAAAAATGGAACAATCTTATTTATGAAAATTAGCGAGCTACAAAGGGGATTAAAAGACGTGTTAAGGTGATAAAAACAATGGTTAAAAAATAAAGGTAATATATCCAATTGTGTACGTATAAAATGTATAAAACGAGTCACCAGTAGAAGGAATAAGAATGGTGTTATAATAATTACAAGATAAAAAGAACTTTTTATATACCATGTTTTTAAATTTTCTGTTGAATCATATAAACTTGACAATTCTATGTATTCATAAATACTTTTTTTAAATTTGTTGAAGAATTATCCCATCAACTTGAAAGAAAATGATCAAAAGCGTAATAAAGAGGAATCAAATGCGTAATCAATCCTTCAGCTCGAGAATTGGAAGTTAACTTGCTTTTAAGTTTTCATTCCCATCCTGGCCGATAGATGGCTGCACCATTCTACAAAACAAAATCAACTTAAAATGAAATCAAATCTGCTTAAAGATGACTGAAAGTATTAAAATAATGCATTGTCATCGTGTTGTGAGTTGTTCTAAAAGTTTCAAATGTCTAGCTAGTCGGGAAGTTAGTTAAAAATCGATTGTAAGATTTGTACCGGACAAACACACAAACACACAAACGAGAAAGCGAGTTAATAAAAAAATGGTAAAAATGTGATATAAACACTAAAATTTAAGCGTGATAAGCAGGGATATAACAGTAATCGATAAAACTCATGGAAAGTCATTTACGGGGGCGATAAAAAAACAGTGAAGGCAAAAACCAAAAACCTCTGGATCCAGATTACAGTGAATCACTAGAAAACAAAAGAACCGAAATCGAAAGGACAGGTTAAATCAATGGTTAAAAACGGTATGCATAATTTGAAACTGCAAGGATCACAGTGCATCACAATGCACCTTTCCGCCGCTAGAGGGATACGGCTCAAAGTTTGGCAACGCCCTTTAGGTTGGCGACGAATCGACTATCATTCTGGACACCCAGATCTTTCTGGTAATACAGGCGCTCAGTTTTAGATTACTTGGTGTTTGTTTGCATACAATAGTACTTAAATTGCATTATTCTCATGTCGTTCGAAATATCGAATTGTCTTTTCCTAGAACATGTTTACTAATTACATACAATTTTTCTTTAATAAAAAGTTTTTGTGATTAGATTAGTATAACTTTGCCTTACATTGTATTATTTTTTATATTTCTACAAAAAAGTACCGTTAAAGATAATTGAAATTTTCATTTATTTAAGAATAAGGATCACAAATATCTTCACAATTTTAAGATTACATTCTAAGGATTCTTAATCCCCTTTTTACCAAAGCTAATTTACTGCAAAAATTAGATAATTATAACAAGAGTTTATATTTATTATTGTTAAAAGTAAAATAAGATTCATCAGAATTAAAAATATTTTATTGCAAATGTCGCATATCAAAAATAATCAATAATCTATTTAATAGAAATTATTAATAGAAAATATTAATAGAAATTTTCATCATTCCATCTGTCTGTCTTCTTTTTTCCCCATTCCAAATTATTAAATACTGCAATAATAAATTTTACTATAACTTTAAATAGGAATATTTTTAGTCACCAAAACTGGCGACTATAGAAGTTTTTCATCATCACCCATCGTAATCTTGCAATCACCATTAGTAACCTGTGCAACTGCTAAACTAGAGCTTTACTCTGCATTAAATTTATGTATGTATTGTCTTTTGATAAAAAAATATTTGTACGGTAAAATGTGTAAATTAAACATTTACTCAAGAAAGGGTTTATAAATATAAGGTTTTTAAAATATAAATAGGACTGTAATATGACTATAATATATAAAATATTAAAGATAAAGGAAATTTAGCTTTAAGTATATTAAATAATCGATCTAATGCCAAAAGTCACGGTTCTGGGCATTAAATACTACAAGTATGAAAAGAAGAATAAATAAATAAAAGATACTGTTAAATGGAATCTTAGTGTGCTGTCTTATTCAACACTTATATGTTAAGAAATTAAAATAAGCATGAATGTTGTACATCATGTTATAAATATGGATAAAAAAATCATATCAATGAACAAAATGGTCAATGCAGTGAAATTGTTTTTGCATTGCAGTTCATGGAACTGTGTTAATTCAAAATATTTAGAAAGATTTCATTGATAGTAGGGCCAAAATTCCTAAAATATTGGACAAAATTTAATTTATATATGAATATTTTTTCTTAAAAAAATACAGGGACACAGTAAAAGAATGTGCGCAGAAAAAAAGATATTTCTTACAAATACTGAATGAATGTTACTTATTTTCTCAATAAAATTTCACTTTTTTTAAAAACTATCTGATGCGATTGCATGCATCAAACTGCAAAATGAGAACATTTTAAATAATAGCTAATCATTATTTATTAGTTTCTTGACACTTGTCTAAAAATAAGGAATTGTTTGAAATAATGATTATAATCTGTTGTGAAAAAGCTAAATAAAACTGACAGCATCAAACGAACACATATATTTATTTACAAATGTAAGTTAGGCATCCACTCAAATTTCTTTGGTAAATGCAATTAAGTGAAAGCACCCTAATAAAATAAATGGAGATATGAAAACGAGAGAGAAAAAGAATTGAGAAAGCATTAAAAATAAAAGGATATATATATATATATATATATATATATATATATATATATATATATATATATATATATATATATATATATATATATATATATCAATCACATATAGTATACATATTTCGTAATAAACAGCTTAAAGCTGAAAATTATTAAACAGGAGTAATATTATAGTAAAATAACTTTAAAAGAGAGATAAAATGTAGAATAGGTAAACACTTAATATTTGACTCGGGATTAAAAAAGGGCAAAGGTACTGATGCTGATAGGTATCAAACAGACAGACCGTATATCCAAGAAAACCAATTTGTAAACTTATCCCACTCTATCAACTCCTAATATTGTATTAGTCATTTAAAGTCATTACGATTCCGCTTGCAAATGGCAAAAATAAAATGAAATCCAACTGATTTGTAATTCTATTTCAGTTTATTGCTGTTATTTCTTGTCGATTGTAGTATAAAATGATATGCTGAATTGAAGACGAGTGCTGCGTATTACATTTTTCTCCCCGACTAGCCTGCCGCCTGCATTACTAGAAACATAGTCGATTCGTCGCCAACCAGAAGAGCGTCGCCAAACGTTGAGCCAAACGTTTCCCTCTAGCAGTGAAAAGGCGCACTGAGATGCACTTGTGATCCTTGCAATTTCAAATTACGCAACCGACATACTATAAAAGCAGGAAAATTAATAGAAAAAATTTAAAGGTAAAAAGAATCTATTTGCTTATACAGACATGTAAAAAGGAAATTAAAATACATTTTAAAGGATGAATATATATAAATATATATATATATATATATATATGGAAATGGAAGAAGCCGAGCACCGTGGAAATCTGGTACGCACCTCACCGCTGCTAGAGGGCGCGCCTGAAGAAGTGACGCGAGCAAACGTTTTCTGGGCGCATGAGAAAAAGCGCGGACAGTTCCTTCTGTGCTCGCGGAGGAGAAGGACGGATTGACCTGGGGATTTTCGTGAAGGAAGACCACGTGTAGCGAAAGGCAATGTGAACGTGTATAGGCATGCAGAGTCCAGTGCTTTGGAGGAGACAGTGTGAGGGTGTCTGACGTGACATAGAATATCTATCTTTTACTACAAATTTTTATCTGTACATATATTGCTTCCTATCATCGTTTTTTTAAATAAAGGAGTTTTATCGCTTTTAAGTGAACGTGTGAATTCCAACCCAATCACACCCATACACACACACACACACACACACACACACACACACACACACACATATATATATATATATATATATATATATATATATATATATATATATATATATATATATATATGTATGTATATATATGAAGGAAATATTAGAACGCAGCGCTGAGTAAACGAGGAGACGACAGTGCCATCCCGCGGAGAGAGGTGTTACTAGGGAGTTCACCCCTGGATGCCGACGCTGATGGTCGTGCTAGTGAAGGGCAGACGGCCCTGTACTGTAATGTAACTGAAGTTTGGGCAAGACGGCACCTAGAAGTATATTTGTATAGTTCAGAGACTGTTGTAGTCGTTACCTTATTAACCAACTCAACTCTATGTACATATTAACTTCTTTTTATAATAATCTAGTTTAAATATAGAATAGTTAAAATTACATGTAGTAGAGTGAAGTTATTGATTACTTAAGAATTCGCTTCCCACAAATGGGAGCCTGGCAGGGATGAAATATAAGTTAAGTTAGATAAGATATAAGTTAGTTTTAAAATATACTGTGAAAAAGTTTAAAAGACTGAATATTAGTGAAAGACTGTGCATATTAGTGCCTTGGATAACTAATTGAATTTTTGATTAAGCTGAGAGCCATTCCAACCTGAAAAGAAAGACATCTAGTGAACCCGAGAGACCAAAACGGTAAGCGAGTTCTTATTACATTGCATGATGGAAGCATTAGAAAAAAATTTGAAAAAGCGTACTACGCTGAGAACGGCAACGACAAAAATAATTAAAAGATTGGAAGCCGTTATGCATGAAACTCAGCCAGATGTAGATTTAATAGACGAATTACTGACACTTTTAACCGATAAGGAAGAAAACTTAAAATTAATAGATAGTCAGATTGAGAATGATATTACAGACGAAAAACAGCTTGAAAAAGAAACAATTTCAGCAGAGAATTATCACGAAGACGTAATAATAGCCAAAGTCCGTGCTAAAAAAATTATTAAGAAATTAGAAACGGAAAGTAAGAATCTAAATAAGTCGACAGAGTTAAGTTCAGAAGTTTCGTTTTCTATAGAATCGCCACACCAGTGAAACTTCCGCGTTTAGTTATTGAAGCATTTAATGGAGAAATAAGCAAATGGCCAAATTTTTGGGCCCAATTCAAAAATGCAATTCACAATAGCGAAGCATTAACAGAAGTGGAAAAATTTAACTATCTGATCACATATTTATCAGGTGACGCGAAAACAGCTATTTCTGGTTTGTCACTCGTAGCTGAAAATTATAAAAAAGCTATCTCAATTTTAGATTCTAGATTTGGAAAAGTAGAGTTAATCGTGGACTTTCACGTGTCAAAATTATTAAACCTGACGCCGTGTAGAAATTCAAGAGATGTAGCAGCACTACGCAAAGTTTATGATACAGTTTCCGTTGAAGTAAATGCACTACAAAGTCTTGGTATTGAACCGAACACGTACGGAACGTTACTATTCCCTATTTTGATCAAAACCATTCCGCACGATATAGCTCTAGAATTTAATAGATCCACCGAATCAGAAAAAAAAAATTACGGGTTTGCTACAATTTTTGAGAAAAGAAGTAGAGTCGAGAGAACGGACATTAATTTTAACACAAACGCCGGATAATGAGAATCAGAATCATTTTAAAAACATAAGTATGAAACGACACAATTTTGAGAAACAGACTAAAGATTCATACAGATGGAATGAAAACAGAAGTAAAGAATCGAAACCAAAATTTAATTACAGGGACCAGTATCGAAGCAAACACATAGTTTGTTATTCTTGTAATGAAATTGGGCATAAATCTAATGAATGCCAAAACAAAGCTCGAGGATTGCGTTGCTTTAAATCTTCGAATTTTAATCATAAAGCTGTTGATTGTACTAAAGATGTGTTTAAAATTAAATCTTATGCTAATGATGATAAAATTAAAAAGAAAATTACTATTATGGGTTATGAAACTAATGCATTGTTTGACAGCGGTAGTGAAATTACAATGATCAAAGTATCAATTTATGAAAAGCTTAGTAAATCAGAACTAAAGAACGATCATATTATTTTAAACGGTATCGGTAATGGAGAAGTGAGTCCTTTAGGCTACTTTAATGCTGAAATAAAAATAGACAACTGTGTTATAACTGGTGATATATACGTTTTGAAAGAATTGTGCGAAGACGCTATTATCGGTATGAATGTCATGAAACAGTTAAATATCATATTAGATGAACACGGAATGAGAGTTACCGGGGAGCGAAAAAATTATCATGTAGGAATCGTTCGAAAATGCCGGAAACGTGTCAAGGACACAGAGGGAGAAGATTCGCCACTCCATAATATAGACAAAACATCGAGCGAATTCGAAAGACTGTTTACAATACGAGACGCCGTAAGCGAGAACGAAATTGACATCTGCCATAATTTAGACTCGAGATGGAAAACGGAAGTTGCAAACCTCATCGCGAATTAAAAACCAAACAAAACTAAAAACACGGGGTTAAAAATGAACATTGTTTTGAAAGATGATTTTCCCGTGAAACAGCGTTGTCGCAGATTTCCCTTTGCAGAGCAAAAAATAATCGAAGAGCAAATAAAAATTTGGCTGCGTGATAATATAATAACAGAATCGTGTTCAGATTACGCTGCACCCGTAGTGTTGTGTAAGAAAAAATCAGGCGAGTACCGTTTATGTATTGACTACAGGCAGTTAAATGAAAAGATCGTTAAAGACAACTTCCCTTTACCCCTTATAGAAGACGCGTTAGATAGATTGGAACAATCAAAGATTTTCACGACGCTTGATCTAAAGAACGGATTTTTCCATGTTGATGTTGCAGAGAAGAGCCGCAAATATACAGCATTTGTCACGAAGGACAATATGAGTTTTTAAAAGTTCCGTTTGGACTGTCCACTAGTCCCAGTGTGTTTCAACGATACATTTATACAATATTTAGAGATATGTTAAAAGACAACACCATTATTATTTATATGGATGATTTGATAATTCCATCGAACAATGAGAAAGAAGGTTTACTTAAATTAAAACGTGTGATGGAAAGAGCATCCGAGTATGGATTAGAGATAAATTTTAAAAAGTGCCAATTCTTGAAGCAAAACATTGAATTTTTAGGTTATGTAATAGAGAACGGAACAATTCAGCCTTCCCCAAGCAAAACATTGGCAGTTAAAAAATTCCCAGTACCCAAAACAACAAAACACGTAGATGCTTTGAGCCGAAACACCGTCTTAGTGACAACACGTTCGCACGCAGAGTTAACTACTAAAATTGCAAGAGCACAAGATGACGACGAGTGGGTTAAGACTATCAAAGAATTAGTGAAATTGGGTAAAAACAATGATTATTCAATTGAAAAAGACGTTCTATATAAGTACGAAAATGGAAAAGATCTTTTAGTTGTTCCGGAAGACTTGCAAAAAGAAATCATACGTGAAATTCATAACAAAGGCCACTTTGGAGTAGCAAAGATAGAAGAAATTTTGAGACAAGACTTCTACATGCCAAAAGTGAAAACAAAAATTGAAAGTGTCATTGCGAATTGTATTGAGTGTATACTGTGTAATAGAAAAAGCGGAAAAAGTGAAGGATTTTTGAATCCGATTCCCAAAGAGAACTTACCATTAAGCACGTACCACATAGATTTTATTGGACCAATGCCCTCATCGAATAAAAAGTACCAGCACATTTTTACCGTGGTAGATGCATTTACGAAGTATGTTTGGCTATACCCCACAAAATCAACGTCAGCTAAAGACGCCATCGACAAACTGAGGTTACAACAAACAACATTTGGAAACCCGTCAAGGATTATTTCAGATAAAGGTGGTGCATTTTTGTCCAACGAATTTCAGGAATTTTGTAAAGTAGAAGATATAGACCACATTAAAATAACAGTCGGAATTCCAAGAGGAAACGGACAGGTGGAGAGGATGCACAGAACCCTCATCCCGATTTTGTCGAAACTATCCATCGATGATGCAACCAAGTGGTATAAGCATGTACCTGCCGTTCAAAAAATTATTAACAGTACCATTTCAAGATCAACAAAGTTTACACCGTTTGAACTTCTTACTGGAGTTAAATTAAAAAGTAAAGAAGATTTAAAGATAAAGGAAATCCTAGAAGAAGAATATATCAAAGCAAGTATGGAAGACCGAGAAAACATGAGAGAAATAGCAAAACAGAATATATTGAAAATACAAGAAGAAAATAAGAAAAATTTTAATCGGAAAAGGAAGAACGCAAGACAATACAAAATTGGAGAACTCATTGCGATTGAAAAAACTCAATTTGGAACTGGAACTAAACTGAAACCTAAATTTTTCGGACCCTACAAGATTACGAAAATAAAGTCCAACGACAGATTTGATGTCCAGAAGTTAGGCAACCACGATGGACCGAATGTCACAACAACTGCCGCTGATCACATGAAACCATGGGCAGCAGTACAAAATTAAATGTCATAATAACTTTAAGTCCTAGATACTGTTTTTTTTTCTTTTCTCCTTTTTTTTTTAGATTTCTGTACAGAGTGAGCAGTTTTGGAGGGCCAAAACATCAAGATGCCCGAGCGATGAAGGAAATATTACAACGCAGCGCTGAGTAAACGAGGAGACGACAGTGCCATCCCGCGGAGAGAGGTGTTACTAGGGAGTTCACCCCTGGATGCCGACGCTGACGGTCGTGCTAGTGAAGGGCAGACGGCCCTGTACTGTAATGTAACTGAAATTTGGGCAAGACGGCCCCTAGAAGTATATTTGTACAGTTCAGAGACTGTTGTAGTCGTTACCTTATCAACCAACTCAACTCTATGTACATATTAACTTCTTTTTATATTGATCTAGTTTAAATATAGAATAGTTAAAATTACATGTAGTAGAGTGAAGTTATTGATTACTTAAGAATTCGCTTCCCACATATATATATATATATATATATATATATATATATATATATATATATATATATATATATATAACATAGAGAGCGAGAGAGAGAAAAGTATCATAGATTACCTCGTTAAAAGCTGCTACATAAAAATCCATGATGTGAATCGTGTCTATTAAGCTCTTGTGTAAGAACAAATATTCTTAATGCTAGAACATCCAATCAGCCATTAGAACTATTTATCAGAATATATCCATATATACCTATTATATGAATCTATAAAACTAATCGTATATCGAAAAATATGAAATTATATAGGCATGAAATGAAAGTCTTAGGCCATCCGCACACGGGTCCTCTCAAACTCGGCTCGAACTCGAAGCGAGATGTGCGTCTTGTATGAACTATGCGAAGTCTATCCGCACACGGGTCGAATTGCACTCGAAGTGGTTTCGTCTCAAATTCGAAGCGGGAAGACAAATCCATATTTTTCTCAGTACGTTGAATGTCTTCAAAGTGCAAAGTACAAAACTTCTTGGTTTTTATTTGCTTAAAATGAGCAGCTCCAGTAAAGAGGATTACATTCTTATGTTATATTGGTACCGTAAGATAAAAAGGAGAAGGTTTCGGAGGAGAGTACAAGTACATCCGTACTTGGATCGGAATTTTCACCATCGGCTGTTTGTTGCGCCACTTTAATTACAAGAAAGTGATGCAAAATTTTTAGCATTCTATAGAATGTCAAAAGAATGTAAAAAAGAAATTTCAGATCGGTATATTTTAATGTTATAAAAATACATTTTTTTAAAATTATAAAATTATTTGAAATTTCCTTTTCAATCGTATTTTTTATGTATTTAATCAGAATAGATTTCGTGAAATTGTAATAAGATTTTTTAATGAATGATTGTAATAAGTTTTTGTAATTGATAGAGAAATACTATAATGTAATAATTTTTTTTAAACTAAACTATGTAACATTAATAAAGTTTGTAATTAAATACATTACCTGTCAAGGTGACTTCTCGTGCAACTTTATTTCACGCTTTTTCTGTACAATCTTTTCTAGAATATTCACAGAGCGTGTGGTCATAAAGCTACGGGTGTTTTTCCTCTTCTCCTACAAATTTAATGTTGAACACTTACATTGATAATCAAAAATTCCGCGCGTCACGCTCAATTTTTCCCGTTCCAAACAGTTCGAGTGAAACGAGACAAGTACGAATCGAGACCGCTTAGACTTCGAGCCGATTGCCAATCGCCCCGTTAGGGGAGTTCCATTCAATTACGTAGGAAGTTGAGTGGTGGGAGAAATCGCTTCGAGTTCGAGCCGAGTACGAGACGACCCGTGTGCGCATGGCCTTAGTCTTCTGTTGTTGACCTCGCTTAAATAAATTCTGAACAGCAAAATTTTGTGTATGAAAAACTAATTATGGATTACATTTGTTACACTCACCCGAGTTTTTCATTAGTCTAAATTTAACAGAGTTATTTATGTAGAAATATTAACTAACGCTTCAAACGGAAATTTAATTATATAATAGTAGCTAAAAATATGACTCCGAATATTTATTTTATAACTAAAATACTCATTCCATGTACTTTATTCATAAACGTTCAATTGAAATTTTATTCCTAGATTATGAGTTCGTTAACGCCCAAATTCCGCTTGTTTTCTTCATGTCTTTGGTGGAAAAAAAAACCACACTAAATTACTTGTTAATATTCGCTAAACGTAATTTTATGCTCACTCTTGTGATAAAGTTCTAAAACATGATTGTATTATAGAGTTGCTTAAGCTTTTGAGAAAATTAGAAAATGTTATCTAGGAAAACAAAATTGCAATCCGTTATTACGGAATATAATACTCATAAATTTTTCATTAAAGAACAACTTCAGAAATTGCGTTTTCACAAAATTACGAATAAAAATAAGCGCTACGAATAAAATAATTAAATTTGTTTTCGAACATAATCTAAACTTCTAGTCACGAATTATTATTTATAATCTTTTCTGGATGCTTTAAAACAGCATTTCCTGATAAAAAAAAATATTTTATAATTTAATCTGTGCTTTTTCATATCCCATCTTCACCAGAGCTCCTATCCTGTCAAAACTAATTGAAGAAAATATATTTCAGTCTTTTATTTAATTTAATAGCTCAGGAGCCCGCCTTAACGTCTTAAATTATTTTCCGTGAACCACGCATATAGCAACACTTCCTCTTTTCCATCAAAGTAATTTTATCTTTCACTCGAAAAAAAAAAAGGAATGGAGGTTACTTTAATTTTGTTTTGGAACTAAGAGAAATTGTTTTATATTTTAAAAATGAAGGAAGGAAATGTGTGATAACGATAAACGAGTGCAGGCGAAGAATAACAATTTGGGCAGAATTCATTTTACCGCGAGTCAGTAAATAGTATTAGTTTACACCACATCCGGGTCAGCATGTACACGCATCTTAACGTGCAAAATAGATTGAAATATGTTTTTCGCGAAAAGTTTAGCGTTTAATATGTTCTTAAAGGCTAGACTTTGCATAAAAATTAGACTCAGGCAATCTCTCTCTCTAGGTTTTGAGTGATGTGCAAATATGAATGGAGTGAAGAAGAAAAAATGACAGTTATGCTTTCTTGGCGTAATAATGATGATATATTATTTACAACGACCTATATTTTTATAGCTGAAGCTATTTCAAAAATAAATATTACAAGTATTCTCCACAATAATTTTTAAAATAACATCATAGCAGTTATTCCTTCCCAGGAAACTTCTCTGCTTTACAATTTTCCAAAGTTATTCCCTCATAGGTAGGAGAAAATAAACTAATCAGTTGAAAGTATCTTCCATAAAATTATATGCCTTTTCAATGCTCTATCTGAATTAGATTTCCTGAAAGAAATATTTTCGTATATATTAATGCTTCGAACCAGGCCAATGGCCTGTCATTCTCATTTTTATCATCTAGTTTAAAAAAAATATTCGCACTTAAATCGGTAACTATGTTCTTCTTTAATTAAATATATTTACTTCTGTTATTATTTTATTTTAGCTGTTTGTATTTCTTTATTTTTCCTCTTAACACTGATGAAAATGGCTTTAGGTCTATGTGTATCTTGCCCTAATTTACTCAGAGAGTCGTAATTTCACTTCTTTTATTTCTTCAAAATACGGCCGCTTGTTGATAAATTCCATCCCCTCATTTCGTTTAAAGAACAAAACAATGTCTTTGTCTACAGCCACGCTTAGTACGGCGGGTTCAATTTTGAATTTTCAACTCATGAACTTCTTTCAAAGAAGAAGTGTTTCTTTACAATAGCTCTACACTCCGGCTAGCGGGCTGTTTTCCCAAAATTTTTACCACACTTATATGTCCAGCAGAGGATAAAGCAAAACTAGCTCTGGTAATGTAATGATTGAAACTTAGTTCTTGCAGCTAATGGAGGATTCGAGATAGAGGCTAGAATCATCCCAAAGAACTAAATATCCTTGTTAATTGTCTGAATACGAGCAGTAGCGGGGGAAATAACCACTATACAGCGCAACATTTGAGATCATCACATCACGTAAGGATTGTAGAGTGTTGTGGAGGATTCGCAATTAGAACATTTTGACTCCTTCGAACAGTATCGCCATTTTTTCCGTCAACACATTTATGGGTCGTAAAACCGCCATATTGGAAGGGGCCTGTCGCGCACCTGTTCCGAATGGGTAGGGTCATCATCTGCTAGGAATCAACGCACCCCAAATTCCTTAGGAAGAGAGGAAGCAAAATTCCAAGAAGATTCAAGGGCCCTCCAATTTTTGCGGAAAAAGAATACCACGTGAGTCAACCGTGGGGATGTCGTATCACCCTGCCCACGAATAAAATGCACTGAACGGGAATAAATTTACGGGGAAGACCAGAACGGGGAGGGCCCAATACGAAAAGAGGAAAAATTAACCCCGAATTTTTTCGAGAGAATAGACGACGAGACCTGAGGCAGAAGGAGGGAGATTCGATGTTTGCGAGCTGTGGCAAATACCTCTGACTGCTGCACAATGACCAGGAACTTCAGAAACTTCAGGAACAGTAGTGGTAACTACAGTACATGGGCCGGGCCCTCCACTGTAGGATGATATAGCAATGGATAAAACTTTAGTGATCAATAAAAAGCGAAAGTAGGAAGGAAAATAGAAAGTGGGGAAAACAAAAAGCTTCGATAGTACAAGTAAAGCTAAAGCATGGGGGGAGAGACTGAGCAAACAAAGAACAGGACAAATAATTAAAAGTTACGAGCAAGAATGGCATAGGGCCATTTCTTGTTAGCTGGATCAGCAGGGTCGTAATCGGCAAGATTTTTTATAAGATCATTTGGTAATTTTTTATGGAAGTTAATAGCAAGATTTTGAAGATAATTTTGAATAGTGGGGAGATTTATCTCCCTATAAATGTCAACATTGCGAAAATACTATGGGGGGGGGGGGTAGTAATTTGCCGAATAGTCATGTTTTGAGCAACAGCCAGAATTTTAATGCTGGAATCCGCTGCATAATACCGAACTGGTCCAGCATATGTAAGTAAGGGTCTTAGGAAAGATTTATAAATTAGCATTTTGTTACTAAAGTTCAATTTACTATTTCGGGGAATTCAATGACCAGGTGAGCAATTCAATGCCCCCGATAAAGTCCCGTCGAGATGTTTGTTTTCAACTTCCCGCGACGTGCCTGCTGCCTCCACCGCTAGATGTGCCACATCATCACCTGTGCTATGTGTTACCACCTCCTCAACGGTCCCCAGCTTGGTCATTTCTCGCCCTTTCAGATAATGCTAGAGAAGGAACTGGTATTTTATCAACTTTAGTAAACTGATTTTATTGAGCTCGATTCATAATGGTTATCTCGCAGGAAGTGGATACAACATGGTTTTTTTATACATATAATGCATATAGTGAAGAATTCAATTATACTATGTAAACTAATCTCTGTAAATTATTTGTTAATAAATGTTCTTGTTTTATATATGAAAAATCATCATTACCATTGGAGTTCATCTCCCAATTTTGCACAACACAACGAGGTAACTCTGGTACCCCTCAGAACATAGATATGGAGGTGACAAATGAAACCCACGGAGAGGTCGAGTAGCCACGGCATTATCGACAGGAGTTAAGGGTACTGTGCACTAACCTTATTGGATTCGTTCTACTCAATGTTCGTTCAACCTATGGAGAAAATGTGTCCAAGGATTGCCGACTTGGAATTGAAGATTTTTTAAAAAAAATCGTACTCTGTAATAGAGAAAGAAATTTTGCACTTTGGGGCATTTTTTGTTTAAAAAAATCCATATAACATTTTTAAATTTAAATTATTCGGGGGGGGGGGGGGGGTCTGGTATCGTATGTTTTAAATGCTCATAAATTACTTTGGTGGACGAAATTTTCAAAATGAATGTTGTTGCAAGGAGCCGAAATGTTCAAGCTATCTGAAAATACAATTGTATTATTTGATTATCAGCATTTATGTAGCTGTAATTAGTAGACACATGTTCTCGGTTGTTTAACATTGAGGGGAGCATATCCAATAGGGTTGATACACACCAGCCTTAAGTAATGGAATACTTCGTAGGAAATTTTTCTTTATTTACTTGAGGTTGTGTTAACTGCCAGCATATGTGTTCTTTATGAGATTTCTTATTCATTTGATTTGAATTTTGTAAATTCAATTGGTTGTTAGTAAAAGAATTCTCAGTATGTGTCCTATATACAATCTGTGATTCCTCTTATTTTTTTGTATTTTATTCATGCATACATATTCTTTCTTAAAATGTTGCCAGGATGTTTTCTATATAAAAGGTGATATTCCTTCCGTTTTAATTTCACAAATGCATTGTTATTCTTTTTAAGAAATTTTTAGACCATGACCATTTTTAGGTGACTTTTCTTACTAAATCAGTGATGCTGAATAACTTTGTAATTGACTTTTTTCCCGTATATCGTACTGTTTTTCAAATAAAAACGCTAATTAAAAATTTACCGATAGATGGCGTTGTAAGTTGTGTCATCTACTAGCGCATAGCCTTTTTAGTATACCTAGACACCAACTTTATGGCCTAAGCTGTCCCCTTTTCGAGGTTAAGGGGGGGGGGGGTGTAACGGATATAGGCGGGAATCCTGTATATATATATTTTGTTTTTCGTTTTACAATTAAAATAAGCATTGGTATGCATGGTACTTAATTTCAAATACAATTACTATTTGCATTACTTTTAAATTAAGCATTCAACTTTTCTAAGATACAGCATTAAAACTAAAGAAATTTGTAATATCGTTAAGTTTTCGGATTTATACCTGGACTTTTGAAATTCTGACTACCAAACATTTTGCATCTATTCCTTGATAAGATACTATGAATTTCTTATTATGTGCATAATATTAAGGAATATAAAACATTTCTGATTCTACATAGGAACACAAATTTTGTTAATTTACTTAAATGTGTACTCACACGTTTAGAGAAGCCATAATTGAAAATTTTATAGGTATCTTTTATAAACTTATAAAAATCCTAAATACCAATCTAATATCATTGAAAATTGCATAGAATGCATTTCATTTGTGTAAAAGTTAATTCAATTTTTATGTAAACATAAAAAGCATTAATATTCTTAAAACAACGCTTTGCATAAAATGCAGACAAAAATACTTGATGAGCTCAATCGATAATGCAATACAGTTTTATTTTTTTACAATTTTATCTTTATGAAAACTCTCGGAATTCAAAAACTAAACTAAATATTCAAATACTTTTGATTTATCTTGAAATTACTAGTAATAGAAGAACCATCGGAAATACATTAAAATCCAGAAGGAAAACAAAAGTATTTAACACATTCTATTCACTGGGTCTTCTGCAAGATAATGCACTTGACACACGTCACATTTTCTCGCTGCTTCCGTGCACCTTGTCTACCGTTTGGTACTTTTTTTTTTACTCATAATATTTTGACTGTTTATAAAAACATATTCTCGTACCTTCGTAGTCTTTGAGCATTATTCTTCAGAAGCAAAAAAAAAAAAGATAGATAAGTTAATGCGCAATCCAGCTTTTGAGCGTTAGTGATACCGTGCAACACACGCTATGCGAATACGAGTACAATTCCTATGATATATCAATGATATTCTGATGATATACAATAATATTGTTTTAGTAGAAGTTATTCATCTCAGTAATTTCTTTTACCAATGTGCAATTTACACTGGAGTTCAAAATTTATGGAGAACATCGGAATTTACAGATGACATATAGCTACTGGTTCAAAAATTTCAATAAACTTTGAATGAATGCAATCGAAACTATTGATGTTAAAAACATGTGTATAAAATAGCTAGGTGAACACAAAAGCATAAGATAAAAACGCGAAATAAGACACGCTTATACAATCTTTTACTTCGTATGTCTATTAGTTAATGTGCATTTAGGTATTTTTAAATATATCTTACAGACATCATTTATTTGGATTTTAATAGTCTTGAGTAGTTTGTAGAGGGGAAGCTGGCAAATAGCATACAAAATCTCTACACAATTACATATTCTACAAAGTGTGATCCTAGGGATGTTGGGGGGGGGGGATTTCTTAGCAGATAAAATATTGTTCTCGCCGCGAAAACCCAGAGTCATTGGAAGATCACTGTTGCATACGAAGACCATTGTATATCTATATTGGTATAGCGAAATCGCCATGCAACTACAAAGCAACTAACATTAGACCTTTCAGCAGCCACTTTGTCAAAAATGAGCAAGATTATTGCTTACCGGAGACTAAGGGGACTCATCTTTGCACCTTCAAAAAATCGAATTTTACTTTTTTGCATTTTTAGAATATTTGAACATTTCTGAATCATTTAAAACAAACCGCTTTAAAATATTCCAAATAGAACATTAAAAACTATGACTTGATAAGAAGCAATTCTAAATGAAACATTGCTAGTGTGGGAACTTTAGAAGCCTTTTTCTCGAAATGATCATTTTCATGCTTGCGCGCACTGTATAAAGGAAACTACTGCAGATATTACGTTCATATTTACAGGATAGGTGCATAATGATGCTACCAAAAATATGCACCTATTGTTTTCTTAAAAAAATTATTTTACTATGAATTTATAGCATTTTACTTGTAATTTTTATGGGCTTTTCCAGTTTTTTAAAATTTGATTGCCTTGGAGTAAATATTTTTAGGTGTTTTAAATTTTAAATAAGTGCAGAAATATATCTAATGCTTTAACATCACAAAAATGCAAAAATTATTATTGGAACTTAGTGAGTGTGGTCGTAAGTCTGCGCGCAGTGTATCAGTATAAATTTGAAATTTTCAAAAAATTCACTCACTTCTTACTTCATAAACAAAATTCTTATTTACTTGTAATGAAATTAATTCAGGGAACATAATCTATAAAGTTTAGAGAATTAAAACTGAAATTTTCATATATAATGGACAATAACAAAAAGAAATTATAGAATTTCGAACAAACAGCAAAAATTATATCTTTTCAACTTGTGCAAAGGTGATGTATGGTAGATGAGCAGCACGTTGTGTTCCTCTTAAAGGGGATGCCCGCTTTAGTCAAGAGTCACATCGCAGATAGAGCCCAGTCTATTCAGAACGGGCTCTCTTCGAAGATAAATAATCATTCACTTTAAACGCTACTTCTTAGCACATTGTCGGCGGAAGGCATCAATCGACATTTTTTGTTTTTAACGTATTGAAGACGGTAATTCGCATCATTTGAATTTCATGCAGTATCTTGCAGTAAACATCATGCAAATTTTTGGATTATGTGTTAATGATTATGGGCTTTATGAGTCTAAAATAGTAGCGTCCATATGCGGTTATGTGTTACAACATGTCTTAACGTAATATCTATAGAAAATAACATGGTAGACTCATATATCCGTGACTGTCCCATTCTTCACGGTGCTAGCATAACTGCATGGATAGGAATTGTGAAAAACGGCCGTACCAGCGAGCATATTTTATACAGATATTGTTGACTAGCCAAAATTGTGTAGATAAGTGTGTCATCCTCAATTGAGGCTTTTCAGGTGTTCTGTGTCTCATCTCACAGACAGTTTCGGGGGAGGATAAGGACGTACCTCAATGACTCTATATATCGCTATCGGATGAATGAATATACTGAAACTGAAGAGTCATTCGATTATATTGACCGGCATACGTGCAGTAACAGGCCGATCGAATTACTGAGGGATGTCTAAGAAGCAGAGATGCAGCACGACAGCTCCCCGTCCTGGAACCTGCAGGTGATAAGATATTCCCTCCGAGAAAAATCGGTGTTGATTCCAGAAGCGTTAATTCACAGTCTAATTCCCGGCTGTCCAAACTTTTGACTTGTTTGGATGGCATTCAATGAAGAGGAATTGTCTTGGACCGTATATAAAATATATAATATGCTAAGGTATATAAATTTAAAAAACTTCCTTTTTTTCATTATAACGTATAAGTAGATGACATTAACAGAATACTGTGGGATATTTGATTTTGATTTTGCGGATCTCGTGCATCAGTGTCTGGTTTGATAAAAGTGGTTGCAATTCTTAGTGAGTTCTAAAGCTGCTAATCAGATTTTTTGTTTATCTAATTTTACTCTTCGGGAGCTTTGAATATAGTTCTCAAATGAAGCTAATACAAAAAAGCGATAATATGAATAAAGCTTGATTATGAAGAGAGGGATATTTTTCTCTATGAAGATAGATGTTATAATGTTTACGATCTTGTGGGGAAGCATTACTAAGTTTTTTATGTCGCAAGCGTCCTGCGGGAAGCGGGTCTAATTCCGTAATTCATAAACATACTATGAAATGCCTGCGTGTCCCTTAGGAGTTATGATACATTTTATTCAGTTTTTTTATCCGGGATAATTGAATTTCCTTGTTGAATCAGATTTATAGTCTTTAAATAATTTGAAAACTGTTTTCATGTGACTCTTGAGCATTAGAAAAGCGTTATGTCTCTTTAAATATCCATCTATATTTTCGAAACATTTTCATTTACAGCACATGTGATGCTTATTGTTCTAGGTTATCAATAAATTGCAGGCAAGAGAGGATATGAATACTCAAAACTTCAACATTTTCTGATAGAATAGGATAAATACTAAATTAGACTTAAATATTCAGTAAAATACTTTTCTTTCCTCATATTGTGTTTCAAGGCTTCTGTAAAAACTATAGTCAACATAAAAGTCAACTTCAGTTAAAGTAATAAATAACGAAATGCAAAATTCATATATGAAATTATCTTGTCTTGAAGATTTCTTTCAGTCAGACAGTCATTTTATAATAACAGTAACAAATGAACACTGAAAAACGACTATTTTTTTGGATAAATTCTCTAATTCTCTGAAGGATATAAAATTTCTGCTTGAAAAAAGAAAATATATAGCGAGAAGATTTAATACATCTTCTTCCTCTCCTACTTCAAGTAATATACTCAGAAATTGCAATCAGGTTGGAACTTTTAAAAAACAAAATGAAACGAAAACGAAACTATTTTTTTCTTTTTCATTTTTTCCCTTTCGAACTGAAATGTGATTATCTATAGTATAAACACAAAAATTATCTCTGAAACAATAATTCTATTCTTTCAAAATATCAGAAGCTTTCACATTAATCTAGAATTTCTTTCCCCCTATGAAATAGCATCTTTCCGTTCATAATTAAATAATTGATTTTTTTCATACCTAATAGAAATAAAATTTAAAAAATGGCTTATGCTCCATAAGATAAAGTTATTAATGATCGAAAATAAAAATAGTGAAGGATGCTTGCGGTAAGTAGATCATAAATTAAGATATCGCCACATTTTTTATTGTTGAATTGTGTTACTGCTTGAAATATCAAATTTCTTCCTCTAAATGGCTTTTTCCTTTATTAAAATATATGCATTTTTGCAGAGATAAAAATCCATGCATTTTTTATGGTTTGCGAAGCTTAAATTTTTGCTCTACAAGTCACACGCTAATTTGAAAGTTTGTCTTCATTTAATCAGGAAACTTCTTAGCATAAATGTTTTTACTGACTGGGCGATTTCACGAATAATTATTCTTATGTCATCAAAACGTAAAAGCATTTGTTCTTTTTCCAGTTTTTTACCCCGATTTTTTATTAACTAACGCCCTCGTACGCAGAATATTGACTCCAAAATCAAATTAAATTGTAAGATTTAATTCGTGATCTACCAAATTTAGATTTCGTGAAAGAAAGGTTAAAAGAAGAAAAATTGAGAAATGGTCAACAATAAGAGGATTGACAAGTCTCTCTTGAGCTCTCTTACCCTGTACTACCCACTCACAATCACAGAAGCTTTACTGAGGTTTCTTCCCATAGGTTGAGACAGTTACAACCAGGGTGATCAAAAGCAGAAGAACGAACCATAAGTAATATTGAAACAATGAAGGAAGCTACAAAATCATATCAGCGGATGGAAAAGAAGACATTGAAACTTTACCTAGAACTGGGTTATATAACACTGAATTTCAAGACAGATGGGATTACAACCCACCTTGATATTTCTTTTTTCCCCGTGGAATTCTGCAATCAACTCGTTATGATTTGTATGACCCTAAAGAGGGTCATTTTTTCTTTTGCTGAGAGCCACCTATCCTAATCTTGTTAATTGATCTTCCTGTCTCTTATTAACTATATTAACTATATTAAATTATTCTCTTATTCTTGCTACCAACTTAACTACTTAATCTTAAATTTCCCTTACCCTTCAACTTATGATGGTGTCAAACTTTAAACTTAGTACTTTGATAGTAATTTTACTCTTAATTAATGTACCTAGCCTTTAAATTTTAACTATTGAGCACATTATCATTGATTACATTACATCTTGCGTACAGGAGTTAAAACCTGATGGTCAAGGAACTCCAGTCATCACTTAATTCTGCTCAGATGGGATTACATGCCATAGGTAGAACAGAGGACAGAGTCTGTCAAGGAAAAAGAGTTCCTCTAACGGCTTCCAATGATTGAAAAAAAGGTTATGTATGGGTTATCTCAGAAACGCTATCTTTTCCAGTGTGATGATTGATAGGAGGGGTGCACTTCCTGAAGGTACAAACGCGTCTAAAGAATCTCCGCTATGCAAACTTGAATAAAAACATTTGATCTTATGTAGAGGATTTGTGGAGGGAGATCATTCACGTCTTCCTTTTGATAAAGCTCTATGTAATCGGCGATGAATATAATAGATATAGCAGTGATACTGCCAATTATGAGTACAAAACATCTGGTTGCGTAAATTGTGAGAATCTTCATTAAATTAAAACAAGGGAAATATAGCAGGATGTCTATTTCTGTTCACAGAGCACGTTTCATCATACGAGGAAATCCACACTTCCTCAGAAAGAAATGTATCCTAATGATGCATGTAAAACAGTGATGAACATGAAATTTTTATAAGGCGAAGGATAATCTGGGGAAAGCATCTTATACAATCCCTACTGCACATGTTATGGCCAATGTCATGAAAAATTTATAAAAATATCCAGTCATTTATAATGAAAAAACAAATATAGAAAGCAACATACAGCAAGGAACAGCCTCGTCTTTTTTAGAGAAACACTACATTTCTTTGCACAAAAGTAATGTGTTAATTTTCTTTTTGAACAAGAGTTTAAAGATTTATATCAAGATGCTTTGTCTATTATCATTAATTAAATAATGTTATCGCTATGAAAAAAGTATTTTTAAATGTATATATTTTATTCAAATCTCTTCGCTGAAAGTATTAATACCTCAATTAAAGGATATAAGTGTATGATTTGATATCAAAGGATAAATACAAAACGCCTAATCTTTAATAGGAACGGAGTGGGTTACTAGTGTAAAACAACATTTTTAACATTTTTTGAATTAATAAACTAAACACCAGTATTTCCGGCATAACTCTTTTGACTTTAACACCAAGTACTTCTTTAGAGGCGACCAACAGTGAAAAAAATCTGTAACGGTGACGCAGATTGTATTGTTTACCTACTGCATGGCCCGGTGGAAAATAAATTATTTATGTAACTTTTATTTGAAAAATACTTATTCTAGATTCTTATTTATTTTTCTGATGTTCACAGTGTATAATCCAACTACTGTTCTTCCTCTGTTCTTTATTTTAATTTCTGTCCTCATTTTCTTATGAATTGTTTCACTCAGCGCTGCTGGTGTAGTAATGTTTTTTTTAACAGTGAAGTGCTTAAAACATTTTCCTCGCCATTTCCTTCTCAGCATTGCTAGAAAATTTACGCTCAGCATCAACTGCTAAATGATGAATAGATTTACAACAGCGGCGTTTCTAAAAACCGCACTGTATTCTCGCCAGCAAATAAATTTCTCCTAAAAGCTTATCCTGAGCAACGGGTCACGAAGATGTACCAAACTGAGAAAATATTAGTATTTTTAAGCTTCAAGTGATTTCACAAATATTACAATTTCATTATCGAATGTAAACAACCGTTTTGTGCAAATTGATGTTGAAATTCAAAGGCCATCTTTTAAAAAAAAATAACCATTATATAAATATTATTATAAAGAGAGTTTTTTAACATTAAATTTTATTTTTGCATAATCTTCAAATTAATAAAAATTCTTTCATGAGAAGAAATAACTAAAAATTTTAATTCTTAATTTTTGCAAGACCGTTTCAATCATCCTTCCGGCAGATTTTGCATAAAAGATACTAACATAAAAGCAAGTAATCTACGAAGATTATTCTAGAACATAATTCGAGAACGTTCAAAATGCGAAAACTGAGAGACAAATATCAAATTCGGTAGATGATATTTATCACTATAAAAATTGTGTTGAACAGAGGCAAGATATAATCAAACTTCTCAAATAAGAGAAAAGAAATAAAAGAAATGAAGAGGTGAAAAGTCCTCAAATATACTCACAAATTTTATGATGCTATTTGTACATGTTGAAATACAAGTAAACTATTTAATTAAAAAAAAATATGTGTCCGAAAATAGTCGAGAGAAGAAACTGCTGTGAGCAGTTATATAGAGGATAACTTAGAAGTGAAAAGATTCAAAATAAAACTGCAAGATAATGTAACGCACTTGCTGTAATCACGCTATTCGGCAACGTCTCAACCTTTGATAGAATATTAATACAGTGGAACCTCGACTTACGAGTTTAATTCGTTCCATGACGGAGCTCGTAACTCGAAATACTCGTATCTCGAATCAATTCTCCCCATTGAAATGAATGAAAATGCCATTAATTCGTTCCGGGCTCCCCCTAAACACCGCAATTTTTTCTTACATGTTTTTAAATAAGTAAAATGTGCTTATGAACGACAAACATTGTATAAAAACGCAATACAATAGAATGTACTGCAATAAATTTGTTTTATTAAGTGTAATGTTCAGCATTTACCTTGGAGATCACACTTGAAGATGCTGATGGAAGAGGAGGAGAAAGGCTGAACTGAAAAAAAATCTTATTCGTTGATTTTTGACCTTTTTGCCCCGCTTTCCTCACTTTCGCTTTTATTACCAGCTACTCTCTTAAAGTGAACGACTGAGACACGGAAGCTGGGCGATTCTTGCATCCTTCACTGTGGCTGTAATGGCCAGATTTTTCTTTCTGAGAATTCGAAGAACGTTTTCTCAGAATCCGTAGAAGGGGGAGAGCTTGCGATCCTAGGACCAGGATCAAACCATCCCTTAGACCGCATGGGGAGTTCCAGTGTGGGGGAGGGAATTGAAGCTATCTCCCTGCGAGAGAGGTTGGACGCTGTTGAGTTTCTGAGGGCGACTCAAGTTTGGGCAGAGCAAGCTGCCCCGGGTGGTAATTATTCAGTGTTAAAATCTCGGTTTAAGACTGGATAGTAGTCTCAGAATAATATCTATACAATTGTATAATTATTGTACATAAAGGTTTTAAATATTATATGCTTCTTGTGTTCTCATTTGATGAGCACGTAACATGACATTCGCTGCTCAAACTAAGGTGGGATATCTGAAACTTGCTCGTAACCCGAATTTTAAGTCGTAACTCGAAGCAAAAAATCTACCGAGAGAATGCTCGTATCTCGAAAAACTCGTTAGTCGAGACACTCGTAAGTCGAGGTACCACTGTATATCCGGTGGCGTATGTTATACAAATAATGGGTAAGTTATGAAACAACTGTATCAACCAAGGGGAGAAAATAAAATGGCACTGAAAAGCCAAATACATTTTACTTGGTTCAATTTTATGCATTAGGTAAAACTAACTATTAAATAGGTCTACTATTAGAATATCCTCTGTTGTGTACAATCTTGGCACAACTAAAACGCAGAGGACTCCATTTAATAAGATAGTCAACAACTGACATACAAAGAAAGCCTATTATTTTTTGGGCTTCAAAAAATCACAACCCTATATGTCTACTATATTTAATATGTAATTATAACACATTCACTTATAACACAATATTTAATTATAACGTAACAGTTCATAGATTTCAGGTACCTAGTACCTTAACCCTTTCAGGGGCAGCAAACTCCCCCGTTTGCATGGATGAGATTTTTTTCCCCAATCTTTTTAACTTAAAGAATCTTGAAAATTTTTCCAAATAAATGTTGCAAAATATTTTTACTTTGCAACCTTTATTTGGAAAAATTTACTTTAAACTGATAACAGATGGCAGTACTAACCATTTTTCTGCTCACTTAACTGGAATACACTGAATAAAAGGGGAAAAAAAAGACTAGATTTAGGCGTTTGCACTGTGCAAACGGCGCCCCTCAAAGGGTTAAAAGAAAAAAGAGTAACATAGACACTACGAGTCCCTGCCTTGTCTAACATCAATAATTCCTCTACACCAAAATGAAACTTTTCTCTACGGTTACAGTTAACTTATAAAAATTGTTGTTGCAGTCAAATAGAAAAAACGTGACTACAATTGATTATCACAAAAAAAGGTAAATTATGTGAGTATAATGTTATCTGATTTTGCCTAAGAAGGATTTGTGGATAACGGATTGATTAAAAAAATAACTGATACTATCATATTAATCAGTATAGAATAAACCCTTTTTTCATTAGTTAGTCATTCATCTTTCTATGAAACATCTTTAAACGCATTTTTTTTTTGTTGAAATGCCTTGAAAATACCAGGACTCACCCCAGAAAAATAATGGATAAATTATTTCAAAGAAAATATACTACTTTCATGACTGTTTTGATTGATACATTTGAAACTTATATAATATTGGCTTAAAGTGCCCAGTATAATCAATTTTAGAAAAAAATGCTATTCAGCCGTATGCTAACTTACACAAAATTTTTGAATACAAATTTTTGAAAAAAAATGTTTTAAGGTTTGTTTTCTATGGGAAGTTAAAACTTAAGCATTGCAGAGCATGACGATGAGATTATAAGTCTGAAAATCGACCCTAACCAACCCAAAATAAGTTATTCTAACCGTAAAATTGTTTACACAATCTCAACAAATTCGTAATGAGAGCGGAAATTATCATATCTGAGTTTCTGCCATTTCATTCTTTTTCCATCTGCTTCTGCTGCAAAAAAAATTAAATCTATAATTTTTATTTACTTTTCCAAGGCACGTGTCATTAAAAAATATAAATGCGAAGAACGATTATAAGTCTGAAAATCAACCCTAACCAACCCAAAAGAAGTTATTCTAACCGTAAAATGGTTTACACAATCTAAACAAATACGTAATGAGAGCGGAAATTATCATATCTGAGTTTCTGTCATTTCATTCTTTTTCCATATGCTTCTGCTGCAAAAAAATTAAATCTATAATTATTATTTACTTTTCCAAGACATGTGTCATTAAAAAATATAAATGCGAAGAAAAATTCCAATGTTTCAAATTAACAGATGTTTTTAAAGGAAATTCTTACAATAAATATCAAACACGCCTGAACGGTTACAATAAATATCAAACACGCCTGAACGGTTACAGGAAAAATTTATGAAGTGCATAACTTCTTCTAACACCTAAAACATGACTGCTTGTCACATAACTACTTGTACTGATAATTATTTGTGCATATATACTTGAAATATTTGAAAACTGTACATATTTCTCGTAAAAAGACATTCTGCTTGTTCAATTCTCAGATATTTTCCGTTCAGTAATTTACATTTGCTTTACTTAATAAAGACCCAAGCAAAACAACAACCTTCTGTCAACAGATATAAACTAGTTGTAGTTAAATTTTTACCTATCTGATTACAATAAGTTATTCGTCCAAGAATTACTTGATATGCAGCAATTTTCTACCTTCCTTCAAATTTCCTCAACTGGAAACATTTTACTACGAGTCTTACTGCGTGTCTTGTACGTATTTTACTGAAATGTCTAATTAAAAATAGTAAAATCCTTTTCCTTGTTGGAGCAATGCAACTTTAAATCTGTAAACCAAAGAAAGCTATTGTTAATTCTAATAAACATAAAAAATGTATACTAAAGCTGCTCTACATAAACTTCGGAAAGAGAAAAATGTTTATTTTCTGTACCTTGTTTAAAGTAAAAGTATAGCGAATTTTAATAAGCTGCTACTTTATTATAAAATAAAATAACAATCTATAAAACTTTGATTTTTTTTAAAATAAAACTTTTTTTAAAAGCATAATACTTTATTTCAGGTTAGATAGATAAAAGGCATTTATTTTTTATTTTAATTTATGTTTAAATAGAAAAAAAACTAAATATTAACATACACAATATACGTTCAGGTACAATAGAAAAAATTTAAATACTATGCAGAGGTGTTTAAAGCAAAAAACAAAATAAGCGTTTAGATCGAGGTTGCATAAATATCCTCAGGCCACTTAAAACCTGAATTTATTCTATGCGTGCTTTATAACAGTTTCAGTTTTGTTTGCTAAAAAATTTAAGAATCAATAGGCTATTTTCTTGTTGAAGTAAAACATAATAAAATACTGAAAAAGTAAAACAGAAAGTTGTTCTCATTTTAAATACTTTTTTTTCTATCCTATAACTACAACTAAAGGGCTATATAACCATAGAATATAAAATCTTTTTATTTCTTGAAAGCTTCAATTTTGAAAATTCCATTCCATTCACCACAACTAACAAAAGTTACATATTAAAGTACAATAGATATTTTTGTCTAGAGCTCTAATTTATATATATATATATATATATATATATATATATATATATATATATATATATATATATATATATATATATATATATATAAATAAAGTGTCTTTTGTTCAACTTCGAAGAATGGAACAATAATTGTAAGTATGTTGTTACAAATAAAGTTGAGTAAATTTAAGTTATAAATTACTTATGACAAAAGAAACAATAAAATAGTTAGTGCAATGAAACTTACAACTTCTGTATAACTTTCAGGCTTAGATAGCTTAAAAATGTCTCTATTCTATTGCCCAGTAATTTTTAAAATTTGATTAGTTTAAAAATTGTATGTTAATTTACAAAACTATCGAAACATTTTAAAGTGTTTCTCATAGATATAATATCCGATAGAGAACTGTAAAATCCCAAAATGATACGAAATAAATAAAGGCGCTACCTCTTGTACACGAAATACATGTGATTCGGAACGAAACAGTGATTTTCAAATTTTGGTACCATTTGATACCGTAAGTTTATACTTTTATCGACAGATGAATATACATGTTACAGTTAAAATTCATACTAACAAGACTTAGGACTTTAATTAAAAAGGTTTCATGCTTATAATTGTTGAAATCATTAAGTGAAATAATATAACTCACATTACTTATTTTTTATTTATAAAATCATATTGCATGCATCAAAAACACATTCGCCCATATTTGAAGCAGATATATTTCAAACATTAACCAATCAATAAATTAACGAATATTTTCTGGAAAGCAAATTAATCCTAGTATTCCTACTAACATTTCTCTGTCTCACAAAATCTGAGCACTTCCGACAATGAACAATGGCAAATTTCTAAAGGCAATTTCCAAGAGTTTCTTTCATTACATATGATAAGTAATTGTCTTTCTATGCAAGGTTTATCCACAGGAGGCTTTACCAAAGAAACAATAAAGTCTATCCGAAGTTTCATCAACTATAATTTGTCCGAATAATCAACAGAAACTCCTAATCAAATTAACCACTCCCTTCACATCAATTCAAACATCTCCCTGCATACTGCATTGACTCAAGCTTTTTGACTCTCCTATTCGAAACACGAGTCTTCAGTTTACAAAACATAATCACCAACGGGGAAGGTAAGAAAAAAACCGAGGCGTCGTTCATTTGTGCTCCAACATTCTTTGAATGCCAAAACCTGCAAACGTACTCATAGAAATGCGAAGACGTTTTTGACTCATCCGGAAGAGAGTTGAATTCAAATGAGAAGCAGTGGAGAAATGCAGTTTGCATTATGACAAATATACTTTCGTTATTTAGGGAATTCCTGCGTATATATTCAATAGTACTCAGATGTGTCAGGAAATTGGGTCAAAAAGATATCTCGTGGAAATAAACTAAAATGTGTGTAAAAAATAGCATGGAAGAACATTCGTCAATACACATTTTACGAAAAATTGTACAACAAAGCCTTTAATTTTGTTTTCCTGTTATATACACTTCTGGCCACCAAAATTGCAACACCAAGAAAGACAAGAGATATCACAACAAAATTTATTTTGTAGATAACATGTTGACCAAGTATCAAATGATTAAATTTATAGACTTCTGTGAAGTGTGGTTCCTGCCAAAATCAATAGCCAGAGTAGCCGCCATTGTTGGAGATCACCGCTGCCACACGCGTCGGCATTGATTCAAAGAGACTTTGGATGAGTTCTTGGGGTACAGCAGACCAAGCAGCTTCCACACGTTGCCAAAGTTGATCTACTGTGGCAGCTGGGGATGGAATCTGGGTCAATCGTAGAGCAACCATGGACCACATGTTTTCTATTGGAGATCCGGAGATAAAGATCCGGAGAGCGAGGCGGCCAGGGAAGCAATTCAATCTGGCGATTGACGAAGAACCGTTGGATAATACGTGCCACGTGTGGTCGCGTATTATCCTGTTGAAATATGGCTGTGGGCAAGTCCTGAAGGTAAGGAAGGACAACTGACTCCAACACCTCGGAGATGTAGCGCTGGCTGTTTAAAGTACCGGTAATGCGTACTAGAGGTGTGCGAGAGTGATATCCAATACCGCCCCATACCATAATACCCGGTGCAGGACCAGTGTGGCGGTGCATAACGCAGCTGTTCAGCATCCTGTTCACGGTGTCTCCAGACTTGAATGCGACCATCGTGGTGTTGCAGACAGAAGCGTGACTCGTCAGTAAAGACAATTTCATTCCATTCTGCCGTCCACATCCTTCTGTCATCGCACCATTGGCGGCGGAGACGTCTGTGGTTCTGCGTCAAGGGTAGACAAAGCAATGGACGTCTTGCGGACAGACCACTCTGCTGTAAACGGCGTTGAATGGTACGCGCAGACACTGGATGATGCATTACAGACTGCATGTGCTGTGTTATGGTTCGTGATGTGACTGAGCGATCCGTTACTGCCATGCGCACAATTTGCCTGTCATCACGTGAAGTGGTGCGCTGAGGTGGATGCGATCGAACACGCCGGTCCGTCGTACCCTCCTGCATCCAACGATCACATATCCGCATTACAGTTGTTTGGTTTCGTCCAACACGACTACCGATTTCCCTGAAAGATAATCCACAATCTCGGTAGGCCACTATCCTTCCTCTGTCGAACTCGGATACTTGATCAAACGATGATCGTTGTTTTCGACGAGGCATAATTGATCGTTTTTTTGAAAAAACCACAAGAAAAACACAATTGCCGAACTTGAAATCGTCGAAATCTCCAAGCCTTAAATAACGCTTTGAAGTGGCGCCACAGGCGCGCGTGATGTGCGTCTGCGCTGAAATTCTAATCATTTGCATATCTCACCTTCGCTAATGCATGTTGTAAATTTCATGTTATTTGCATGTTTCCTTCAGGGTGTTGCATTTACAGTGGCCAGCAGTGTATATATAAGTGTCCCAAAAATGACCGACGATTTGAAAAACCATTTAAAGAAAAACGGATGGTGATAGAAATGTACGGTTTGCTGCATTCTACTTAGGTAACCAGGGAATTTATTCTCAACAATTTTCAAAATTTAGTTACAAAGTTCGTCAACAGCTAGCGCTGCTGACTGGGAAAAACAATAAAACAATGTTTTCAAAGGAAGAAGCATACGCAAAGTGGCATGGATTGGCCTCCCTATTCGTCAGATTTGACGCCATGCGATATTTTTCTTTGGGTGTACCTGAAAGACCAGTTGCATCGTCACAGTCCACAAACTGTAGATGAACTGGAACAGTACATCTCTGTTGCTTATCAGAACATTCAAACTGAAATGTTTGCACAGGAGTCTGCGAATTTTGACCTCAGACTACGCCCCGTTGTTGCTGCAAACGGTCGTTATTTTGAAAACATTGTTTTATAGTTTTTCTCAGTCAACAGCGCCATCTGTTGACGAACTTTGTAACTAATTATGAAAATTCGTGAGAATAAATTCCCTGGTTACCTAAGCAGAATGCAGCAAACCGTACATTTCTATTGCTTTCCGTTTTTCTTTAATTGATTTTTCAAATCGTCGGTCATTTTTGGGACACCCGGTATAAATATACATACATATATATATATATATACATACACACACATATAATATATATATATATATATATATATATATATATATATATATATATATACATATATACATATACATATATATATATATATATATATATATACATATACATATACATATATATACATATACATATACATATATATATATATACACATATACATATACATATATATATATATATATATATATATATATTTCATATGCAATCCAAACTTCTGTACTCGCATGTATAAGTTGTTAATTATTACCACCAGAAGTTTGGATAAAACAATGTAGTTTCATTCCTTATATTGGACGTACCCCTATATCATTATTAAATTTATAAATTTTTATGCATATATTTATAGAGATTTAAGCCTTCTACCCTACCTTGGGTGTATATAATTTGAAGTGCCACTCTAATGAATTGGATTCAAACACAGTTCTAAATTAATAACACTGTTTATTTGAACTTGACACATGAACATGCTTTTCAAAATAAATGATGCGTACTACTAGTACGAGCTAAATAAACATTCATGCAAGGCATATTTTTCCAGTTTAGACACGTTGCAAGGACATACAGTTTGAAATATTCACAATACTTACAATAAGTCGACCAGCAATGCTGCTACGTAAACTTTAGGCTACAGAACGCTAAATAACTTTCGTCTAACACGAACTCGCGTAGGTTCGCATCAACCTAGTTAAGCACCTCGAGCTGCTGCTCGCAAACTCCTTTTACTTCCTTTCGCTTCCTCAACACTTCGTTTCTTTAATCTAGCTGCTTGGTATTTATACGAACCGCATATGCCTTGAAATTAGCATATCTCAAGCGGCTTCTTTAATTTATTCACTTAAAAGTTAGATTCTTGTGAATCGAATCTTATATAAACCTTACATTTTGAACAAATTCATTAAATTTAACGTCTATATAGGTAATAATAGTTTTCTACTATAAGTAATAATAATATGTAATAATAATAATTTTCAATTTGTTTTGTCTTATGTGGAGGCACTTTGTCGCGAGACATTATTCACCCCGCTTCATTGGCTTACATTACTTTCTTATGGGAGAACCATATACGCAGTACCGGCTTTTTCTATAAAGGGGACTGAGTGCAAGAAACCATTTTGGGCCCTAAATTTTTCGTAAAGTAAAAAAAAAAATTACAAACACGAACGTATATTACTAATGCATGTTTATTTAAAATGTGATTTTCTTTTTCGCTAATACATTCATTACTTCAGAAAAATCACAGTTTTTTGCAATTTCTTTTTCGATGCTTAATATAGCAAGTGCATTTAAGCGTTCTGCACACATGCTTGGCTGAAGATAATTCTTTATTAAATTTAATTTCCTGAAAGAATGCTCAGCACTTGCTATAGTAACTGACAATGTAAAGAAAAGTTTTAACACAGTTAATACATTTATAAATAACTCATTATATCTATTATTAAGAACGTATTGCAATAGCCTTGTGCGTTATTTACATCTCTTTCATTGAACATCAATTCATGTGCAAGAGTACATTATTTTAGTTCTTGATCATGCTGGGCCCACTCAATCGTGGGGCCCCGGTGCATAGCATCCGCCGCACCACCCAGATGGCCGGCCCTGCCTATAGGTGAGCCAGAATGCTCTTATGACAGGGACGACACGGAAAAGACTAACCCTTATTCGGGGTTTGAACCCAAGCGCCCTGCGTGGCAGCTCAGAACGCCAATTTTCCAGTTCATTTTTCCAATCTTGACTAACGCTGCATTCATAAAACATTGGTTCATAATCACATCGATCTTAATACCTTGAATCAAAATTCAAAGCAAGTATTTTCCAAAAATTGTACAAAATAACACTCTCGCCAGAAAAACTAAATTATGCTTCTCCTCACAAATTTCGCTTGTACTCGGTGGAAAGCTAGAAACGGTTGCAAGCACACTAAGGGCCTATTCACATAGGAGTCCATTGCGTAGCGTTAAGGGAAAGATGACGTTGAGACGAAAATAAACCAATCATAGGCGTTAAAAATTTCATTGATAATCGTTTGGAGGCCTATGATTGGTTTATTTTCGTCTCAACGTCATCTTTTCCTTAACGCAACGCAACGGACTCCTATGTGAACAGGCCCTAACACATTCTAAGATATATTCACCGATTGTGAGGTGCAGTGGAAAGTGATATTAAACGGAAATAATGCCTATATTAGGCAGAAAACGCAGATGTCTGTTACGGTTTTTCCTTCAAAGGTCTTCCAAACATCAAATATGAGAAAAAATTGCGAAAATGCCAACCAGTCAGTCGTTCCTGCGTTATATTTTCTTAAAGTGTATGATTTGTGCTTGATAACAGGAGCATACTGCTTTAGAAAACTGTAATTACATTACTCGACATCTTGGCACAGGACCCACGATATCCGCACATGACATTCTGAATGTATTTCACAACAAAACCTTTAAGCTACACACAGATTTGCATAAGAATGCTTTAATATATATTCCTGTGAAACAAATCTACATATAAAAATATTAAAAAAAATACACGTGGATTTACCATCACTTAGGATGATTTTATTTGTATTTATTATTTAAATAAATATGGACAGTTTAAAGATTTTATAAAAGTTAGATCCAGTACCATATCCATAATAGAAAGATATAGTAAGTACAGGTAACTTTTATTCAAACTTTATTGGCAATGTTTAACAAACCAAATACAGTCATAAATGTGTATGTCTTTGAATGTCCTTTTACGTTTGAAACAGAAAACTTAGAGATTTAATAGAGCTAAAAACTTTTGTAATAATTTTGGAACACTTGGAAGGTATTGCTAGTAAACCAATTATTTTTTTAACTTTTGCACGTTATGATATTATACAGCCAATAAATAGATAGGATATATTTTGTTCAGTATTGAAATAAAAATATTAATTAAAATAAAAAAAGTAATTAAAAACCTATGGTCTTTAATTACGTTTCTTTAAATTCCTTAAAAAGTATATAATTTTCATTTATTGCATAGCATATTTTATTCAGTACTAATAAAAATATAATTGCAGGTTTGGAAGATCAGTGGCAGGTTCAAGACGTCTGGTACCTTTTCTCATTGTTTGTTCGTCCTTTATTGACGGAGGATGCACAAAGGACATGCAATATGCTCATCCTTGATTATTTTAGTTTAGAAATGTAAAAAGTCCCACATATACCATTTTACTTGCAGAATAAAAAGAAAACCAAGAATTCATTTTACTCTATGTTAGTAAGTTTCTTTTCCAGAAACTCATGCACTTTACCAGACATATTATGAAAACTTATGAGACAAATGTGGCGGTGAAAGGCAAAGTGTTGTAAGTCAGTAAGTCAAGTGGTGTAAGTCCAAAGAGTTTTACTGAAAAAATATAAAAAATTCCTTTATCAATTGAACAAATTAAATTTCATAATAACTATTATAATATTTCAAATAATAATTATTTGAAATTCCCCTAAAAATTGAACATGGAGATTACATTTTTGCTCTCAAATAAAACGAGTTGGAAATGTGACTTACACCACTTCCCCTTTCACCACCTCAAATATCAATGCTCATTATATTTCGGAATCTATCCATGTAAACAAAAGCTTGTATGATGAATTTTTAATAAACCTATATCTTGTTGAGCAGAGTATTTCTTATGAACTGAATTGTACAGACATATGTACCTTAATCCTTGTACGTTTCTAGCTCCCTTCACTCGACTTGAAATATTAATTTTTATATGAAGCTACTTTTTCAGAATTCAGACCTAGAACTCTATATGAATTTCAAAACAAACACTAGAAATTTAATAGGAAACTAGCTTCTGACAAACAAGTGTGAAGAATTTTCAGACGGTGTGGAAAATTTGATGCTGGAGACATAAGTGATTTCGCCATAGCCAACCAATGCTCATAAGGCTCATGTGTACTAACCTTATATGTCCAGCAAAGGAAAAGCAAAATTAACTCAGGTAGTGTAATAATTGAAACTTAGTTCTAGTAGCTAATAGAGAATTGCAGATCGAACCTAGAATCATCCCAAAGAAATAAATACCCGTGTTAATTGTCTGAAAACGAGCATTAGGCCAGGAAATAACCACTTTCCAGTGCAGCAGCTAAGATCATCACAGATCACATAAAGGTTGTAGTGATACGGTGGTGATAAATTAAGCCCGCTGTGAGGTCGAGTAGCAACGACATTATCGAGAGGAATTAAGGCTGTTGTGTACTAACCCTATTGGATTCACCTCTGTGTTGATCTATGGAAAAATTCGACAATAATACGGCCGATACAGCTTTCGCTTATACGCCTTGTAGAACCTGAGGACTAGTCGCCGCGTAGCAATACCTGAAAACTCAACCTATGGTTATGCACCTGTTCGGTTAATTAGTATGCGCCTGGGCGCCGGGCGGACAGTACAGATCTGCCAACCAATTGGGGCAACCCGGGGCCCTTAATCTATGGAGAAAATTTGTCTACTATTTACAGCCACGTAAATGCTGATAATCCAATAAAAATGGTATTTCCAAATAGCCTGAACTTTTCTGCATCTTGCAAGAGGATTCATTTTAGAAATTTAGCCCACCAAAGGAATTTATGAGGGTTTCAAACACACAGCATAAATTTTTTTCCCCGAATAATTTAAGTTTTAAAATATCATTTGCAATTTTTTCAAAAAAACGAAAAATGCCCCAAGATATAAAATTTCTTTCTCTTTTACGGAGTACAATTTTAAAAAAAATCTTTCAATCCAAGTCGGTAATCCTTGGACACATTTTCTCCATAGATTAACATTGAGGTGAGCGAATTCAATAGGTCCTTGGACAATAGGTCCAATAGGTTTTCAATAGGTCCTTGGCAATCCTTGGACACATTTTCTCCATAGGTTAACATTGAGGGGAGAAAATTCAATAGGTCCAATAGGTTTTCAATAGGTCCTTAGCAATCCTTGGACACATTTTCTCCATAGGTTAACATTAAGGTGAGCGAATTCAATAGTGTTAGTACACAGCATCCTTAAAATGTCTCAAGACGGCCTGCACCCGTTAGTCGTAAACTAATCTATAATTACGCACTTTACTGTAGGTTTTAAGAGTTTTCCTACACAGTTCAGTTATACGTCAGAATGCTCTCCTAAATTCAAACTGCTTACCTGTCAAGGTTTAATTTGACCTTTTTTCAAAGGAAAACAGTTTTAAGACATAGGTAAAAAAAAGTTGAACTTTCAGAACACAGAAATGCTAGTATAAATACTTGAAATAATGCGTGTGTTACTTTTACTGCACATCTTTGGTTTTTGTAAAGTAACTAATTTTGCAATATTTTCTTTGACAACATTTGTTATAGCTGTTCTACGAAAAGTCTATCATCTGAAATTCAGTGCAGTATGTTTAAGGCTGCTGTGTACGAACCCAATTAGATTCGTTCACCTTATTGTTAACCTATAGAGAACGTTTTCCCAAAGATTGCCGACTTGGATTTAGAGATTTCTTTTTTAAAATATTGTACTCCGAAATACAAGAAATTTTACACCTTTGGGCATTTTTCGTTTCTGAAAAAATGCAAATATTCTTAAATTTAAATTTTTCGGGGAAAAATCAGGTATAGTGTGTTTTAAAAGCTCCTAAATTTCTTTGATGGGCGAAATTTATAAAACGAATCTTATTGCAAGGTGTAGAAAAGTCCAGGCTATCTGGAAATACCATTTTTATTGGATTATCAGCATTTATGTATCTGTAAATAGTAGACTCATTTTCTCCATAGGTTACCTGTGAGGTGAGCGAATCCAGTGGAGTTAGTACACTTTTATCTTTAAGGATAAAAAATAAAAATTTAGTCATTATTCAGTCATTAATTACGTCATACAGTAAACGTATGGATGAAATACGTAATGAAAGCTTCTTCAGTTCTACAGTATATTAAAAAGAGATGCACCTTGTGTCGAACTAGTCAATAGTTCATCACCATGCCGATTAGCATTGGTGCAGTTGTCTATTGAGGAAGATGAACTATTAAGTAGTTCGAAACACGTAGCCACCTCTTTTCCATTTCATTAGATCATAAGTATTCACCACGTAATCATTAATTAGCCAACAATTAGAGTTTCCATAAAGTTCGGGCTAATCTTAAAATAAATTTATATGGGAAAAGAGCAAATTAAACTAAATTTAATCACACGTCAAAAAATCATGTAAAAAGTGCATTTATTAAGACGCCATTTTTTTATAAACCTTTAATTAAAATAATGAAATAACGCATTTTATTATTCTAAAGAAATTCATAAATACTCCATCTTTTTTTTTTTGGTGCAGTCTCTAACATCCTTTCCATAATACCGACTTATCATTCCGAACACGAGTTTTTCGTTTACCAAACGCAATAAGCCTCCTGAAAATCAAAAAAGAATCTCTGGATATCGTTCATTTGGTCTCCTCTACCCTTTCTCGAATGCTAACTTATTCAGAGATGATGTTTCGCAATGATCTGAAAGAGGGCTGAATTCAAATGAGAGACAAAGGAAAATTCTGTGTGTTATGTAAGATAACAAGATTTTTATAATTTTTGTGCGAGGATTACGGATGTGAGAGGAAATAAAAATAGAAGAATTGAAGTCGAACTAGATAAAATTCTCCTCTGATACAAAAATAAGTCCTCTATAAATATGCATATTTAATGTATGCAGACAGGAGTGTATTGAAGAATTGACAGACATTATGCAATTCTCAGAAGAAAATTTTGTTTTCTTGCTTCGAGTTTCCGTGTTATGTAAGAAAAATTCAATGAAATTTTTCAGGACATGTCTCGCATAGAAACTGCTTAATGGAAATGCAGAAATTATTAGAGATTGCAAAGTGTGGCCTATTAAGCTCTAGTCTGTATATATAAAACAGTTCCGTAACTGACTGACTGACCGACTGACTGACAAATAATGCACAGGCCAAACCGCTGAACCTAAAAGGCTGAAATTTTGCATGGCGATTCTTCTTATAGTGTAGGGGTGCACTAAGAAAGATTTTTGAAAAATTCTCATTAGATCTTTTAAAATTAAATTTTTAAGCAGCTTTTGTAACGTTTTTTTAAGTTTCCACTTTAAATAATAATCAGAGAGTTATAAAATTTATATAACGAGAAAGATCATACAAATTCCTTTGAAATGAAATCTATTTCGAATCTTTACCTCCATTTACTGATTTTTGGTGAATTTTTAAATATTAATTTTTAGAATTTAATTTATTAAATGCTGATCACGTGGTTTCTTTTCGTTTTGGGATACTTTGAGCTAATTTTGCATCACGGGCATAACAACGAAATAAATTGACAAATAAAATTTTTTTCTTACTAATACGGCGGACGATTGGCCGCTATCCAAAAAAATATTAAAAAAGTAAAATAAATGTTCCTCAAACTGTACTATATTAACTGTACTATATTCTTCAGTATGTTCTATTAGATTTAATTTGAATATTATTCTTCTACATTATTTTGTCTGTAAAAATATCCATTACGGTTTTTTATAATGTTTTTGGTTGGCATTAATTGCATACATTGACCATTGTATTTAATTTGAATGTACCGTATCGAAGCACGGGTATGCAGCTAGGTAATGTATAAAAAGGATTAAAAACATAGAATGGTGGTAGACTATACCGATGGTATCAGGATTTAAATCATCATTTTTCGAATCTCAAAATAAATATTCTTCAAACTGAACTTTTCGGGCCAGGTGTATGACTAACTTTTTTCGTGTTTTGTTTCATGTATACTCCTCTATAATGTTTGAGCCCTACGACGTGGAAAATAGGCCTTCTAAAAGTAAGTTTTTTTAAATTGTTTGGTTTTGTTTACTTTTACATTTACATTCGTTTCTTAATTTTTTCTACTGATGCTTAATTCCCCTCCCTTAGCTCCAGTAAGCTCCTTATCGATTCCTACAACGGTCGGTCGTACCAGTAATAATCGTTTATATGGGTAGCCCAAATGAAAGTTAGACTTGTTTTTTCTGTAATGGTTTGGTTGGAATATGGGAACATACAGGAAGCAATAAGGGTACATGTGCTATACGTGTCCGCTGTACATAGTCGCTTTGTCAGTTCAAGCAAGTTTCCCAGCTCTTACTAGATTTGAATAATGTCGGTGGTTGTCTGTGAAACAAGTCTTAAACGATGTCCAGGGTCTCTGCATCGTTAGCAATTTGGCAGCCTTTGAGAGCCTTTTTCAGTGGGCCGTAGCAGATAGGGAAGTCACAAAGAGACTAATTGAGACTATAGGGAGGATGATCTAGAGAGAACGTTCTGGAGGAAGTGCCACAGCAAATTTTGTCCATGGATGGTAAATTGTGTCTTTACGAAAACTTTACGAAATCCCGAAACCATCTGAACATTGTACAATGCGACAGACACTAATGCCTATCCCTCATACGACTATGCCTTTCGGTTTCCCTAACACCTTCATCCGTCAATATTTGAATAATTATTCGCAGGAGCTGTTTGGACGAATCCATGTTATGACCATACAAAGTCATATTGCTTAAACACATTCAAACAGCACATTGACAATTTAGGACGATAGCAGCTTTGTTTCGTAACATGGAACGTCATAAACTGGTGCAAACGCAAAGCTCTGAATATTTAACCACTGCCGTTAAAGTAAAACTCTCACTTTCGTTTAAGCCATCCGTACAGAGGCTGTTCACACATTTTTTAGACGATGTATATTGTATTCACAAAACTAAATTACATAAAATTCTTGTGTTTTAAATGTTCTATTTGACATCCCTTATTCTGAACTATCTTTCGACACCGCAATTTCAAGTATAATAATGCCTTTTGAAGTGTCAGAAGAGGTATTCTATCCCATTCCTCCTGAACAGCTTTCCAGAGTCCTGTAAGGGTTTTGGGACGACGTTTGGATAATGCAGATTTTAAAAGTCCGAAAGCACAACAATCCATAGGTGATACATCGGGACATTTAGTAGGGATATCAGTGAAGGGTATGGCCTTGATACCAGTTTTTTGTTAACTTTCTTTTTGGAAATTTACAGTGGATTTCGATGTGTGACTGCTAGCTTTGTCCTGATGGAGATCTCACAGATTGATGGCACTGTGGGTAAAGCGATGGTATTTCATTCAGAAAAATTGGCGATAAAATATGTTCCTGATAGTAATTGGAGTTAATCTTGACATTTTTTTCCACTCTCTTTATTTTTAACTTGCCATTATAAGAAAAACCAGCAACAATCATGAATCCCTTAGAAAAACTTTCTTTCGATTCTTTGAACCATGTACTTAAATTTTTTTCTCCCCTTTTATGATAATAAATGGCTCTTTTTTTGTTGCAATCATTTAAATACACCCATGATTCATCTATTGTGACAATTGTTTTCCATTTTTCTTTGGATAAGTGTTTCTCATATAGAAATCTGCAGCGTGTCCTTCGTTCAGCGATATGATTTGGAAGAGGACGATGCACATTGCGTTTTTTTCGCTTTCTTAAGATTTAAATCAACGTTTATCATTTTGTTTACAGTGGACAGCGAGCATTTTAATGATTTTGCAACTGTCCTTTGACTAGGGGGATTTTCTTTTAACATTAAACAACGTACCTTTGCAATAGTCGAAGATGTCCGTTTTTTCCTTGGATACTTGTTTGGAATTTTTGTCCCACTTGAGGCTCCAATTTGACGTTTTTTTTTTCCTTTCTTGTTGACGATATTACCTATCGACGCTTTAGATATCACAAAACCCTGACTCTCACATCGTTTTTGGATAACGGAGTATGCATATTTCTCTTCGGAAAGAGCATAAATGTAGCCTTCGAACCACTGCTTTGTTAAAAACGCCATTTTGAATAAAAACAAAACTTTCAAGCCGCAAATGATAATTTTGACTTGTAAAAACATAGTACAATTGCAATTATTTCTTTTGCAGCAAACGATTTTTTATTACCGCTTACCAAAATCGTCTAAAAAATGTGCGAACAGCCTCTGTATAAAAGGGCTTGAATTCCAATCCAGGTTTCTTCGAACCAGTGTTCTACCAACTAAACCATCTCAGAGATGTGAAGACTCCTTTTGGGATTCTATCCTTCTTAAGTTAATAAGCGTTTCAAAAATAGTCTTTCATTCTGAATTTTTTAGACACTTTACGTGATAAATTTGATGAAAACAGAAAGGAAAGGAGCTATTTATTCAGAAAAACTTAACTATTTCGATCTCGCAGTTAATTATAGTTGACTAAGTAATGTTCAGTTACACACGTATTCTCTTCCATTGATATTTCGAGCCTCTTTTTCAAGTTTTTATAACGTCTCATTATGTAGTTTCATCAAGCAAACGAAACTGTAAAGCATTTTAGGCGATCTCTCGAACCCAGTTCTGTTGATGCTTTTTTTAGTTATATTAAATGACTATATCTTGCCGAGTACGTAAAGACTAAAATTGTCACTGAAACATGTTTTATCTTTAAATTAAAGTCCATCTGGAATATGTCAGCTGAAAGTTAATCCATAAAATTTTAAATCTTAAAATTATTGAAGAAAAAACCTTTTCTTTAATGAACCTCATGTCAATGCATATTGGATGGCTGTTATCCTTGCCCTCAGTTCTGTTTATTCTCTGGTATTCCTGGTGAGTTTCTACATTTTCTCGCACTGTTTTTACACCTTGTGGTTTTATGGGATTCTCGAGGCGGCAGTTCCAATCGCCACTGTTGATCTGTTGTAGAATGGTAACACTCCTTGGGTACAGTTTCACTGCCTTGGCTTTCTGCGTAAATGCTCTCTTGACGAGGAAAGCAATTTCTGCTTCATAAATTCGAATCGAGCCTTTATTCTGATAAATATGGTTTTATATTAAGATTATTTTCTGCTCCCGGTTTTTGTTCACGAGCAGTGGTGCATATTTTAATTTGACTATTACTGTCCCGTCTCAAGAATTCCAAACTAGAAATTATAATTAAAATATTAGTTTACCTGACGGGTCTGTTAATACGCCGGCGCTGTTTTGAAGTCAATGTGGACTCAGGCAAAATTATTGTCTTTTTACATCACAAAACATTTATTCTTAAGATTTACATGAAGAAACTAGCACATTTCAGAGGCGAATTACACCATTGTCTAAATACTACAGCCATCAGCTATAAAATCTTTTCTCAGAGTAGCACTTTTAAGCGACTACTTCTACTCTAAAAGAGAGAATACAGTACAAAAATCACATGACTATGGATCCATTTCTGTCCTAGATGCCAAACCTCAAAGGCCAAGGCAATAAACAAAACATGGACGTAGAAGGTCCCACCACCTGCCGGCAAGAACGGGTCAATTATAAATGTGTTCGCATTTTTTCTCATAAATTCAAAGCACAACCTTTATTTGACAATGCACAATCATTCTCTAAAAATCAGTGTTTGTTTACCTCTTTTGCGTTTTACTGCTGCACTTAAAACAAACGATAACATTCAGTCCTTATTCTAACAAAATATAATTTATATTTTTATTCTTGCCATCGCTTCTAACTCTTACAATTCTTCAATATACATCATATATTAAAAATCTAAATCTCTATAATCCTTTCACAAAATTAAAAAAAAAATTGATTAAACCCCGCTTTATTAAACAAAGATTTCTGAAGCTTTCTCTTAATACTGGTCATAGGACATGATTTTAATAGGACTGAATTACATTGCTAAACAAATCGAGAAAATATCCATGCACACACACACATACCCTTGAAAGAACAATTTCCTACGAAATGTTTCCACTGAATGTACTTGCCCATCGAAACAGAAATATTGGGCGTCATTTTCTGTTCAAAACTGATTTAAACATTATTTCTAAATTCTTTGAAAGTGCTCCCTTTTACTCCATTTTTTTTTTGTTTAACATTCAAAACATGGGTTTTCGATTAAAAGAAAGAATCCTAATTTGGAAATGTTCTCCATATTCATTTATTTATACTGAGTACCCTTTCATTTTAAAAGCATTTCCTAGAAATTATCTATATGAAATGTGATATATTTTTGCTCATTGTATTAAAAGTTCAAATCATAAAATAATGACCGAGAAAGAAATATGGCTTAACTTATTCAGACATTCCAATTGTTACCAACTGTTTGCATACTTCTGCACTGCATATTCTATATGAATGTCATGTATGTTGCGTTAAGTCTTCATAACACAGAAACACAATTGATGAGAAATATTAAGATTTCGTTAGAAAAGATATTCTCCACAAATATCTTTGCTTTAAGTGTGGAAGAACATCATGGCACATAAAGTCAAAAACAATATTCTGGACAGAGGCTTTCCTGTATCAGCTTTTGATTTTTGTGTCTGAGACTCTTTGCTTGACTACAAAGACAGAATGGGGGAAGGGACGTATGTTATTACACAGTATTAATGCAGACAGCTTATCAGTGAGAATAATAAAGTGATATGGTGAGTATACATGGGAAATTTGGAGCAAGAAGATAACAGATGGTGACCGGCAAGCGATGATACGAGTTTTTCTCAGAGAACTCATATGCATAGCAGCAATATATAACAGCAGATTCATTACTCAAAAGGAAATATAAATATGTCAACATAAAAATATATGGCGGGTACTAGATCCCATATCAGGATCCAGTCTGACTTATCATTTGTCACTCAACTACAGGAAAGTGGGGAGGCTCATGTATGACAAAAAAGAGTGGTAATAGTCAGTATGTCTAATTATAACGCATAAAGCTGTGAGTTCCTTTCCTGGTTTAGTTAATAGTTCTTAAGAGCGGAAAAAATTAGTTTAAAGGAAAAATGTATGGCTAATTGGTCCACATAAAACGTTAGTCATTGGGGGTATTTCTGGTATACATTAAAACTGATATAGTGTGAGGCTATTTAAATTTAAAAAAGAAAATACAAAACAGGAATCGAATACTATATCAAAGTAGGTAGTAATATAACTTCGGTATATCTAATAGCATTTACAGAGCTTTCTTAAGTACCTTAAATTAATAATTTTCTTATAAATTTCGCTTGAATCCGTAATATCATTCGGTAACTTTTAAAAGGTGCATCTATTTTATGTTTATTTGAATTATTTGAAATAGTAAAGTTGTCTGTCTAGTCGTACACTTTATTTTTATATTAAATTTAATTACCTTCCACGTGATGTGGAGTTCATATTTCAAAATAACTCGAATAAATTCTAATTTTAAATTTAAATACTCACTGGAGTATAAATGCTAATTTGGTTTTCAGTTATTTAGTAAAGAAATATATTTATTCCACACCTTACTGCATGATGCAATATTTTCGACGAACGAACTGTTTTTCAAAAGTTTCGATTAAACCTAATATCTAAATTATGCAACATTTGCATATTACACATCAGAGGAAAGTCACGTTCTATTATGTTTTTCTAAGTATAAATGTTAAGAAAAGTCTGAGAACTCGAATGTCATATATATAAAACATATTTTTATTTCTTGAGGAAAAATTATTTAAACTGAAAATGGCACACCAATTTAATTTTTGAACACAATTTTTCTATGAGAACCTTAATTCTGCATAAAAAATACAAGATCGATCGACTTTGTTTTCTATTCCAAACAGACGCATAAATTCTTTAAAAATATTTACTGCCTACTCATACACACACGTGCATTTCGAACTTGTAGACTCAGTATTCTAAACACAAACTTTTATTTCAGGAAACAGAATCATCCTACGCAAAAACAGAAAGAAAATACATGTATAATGCTTATTTGCTTGCCACACTTCCTTGAATTCTAAAATACGCAACAAACATTTTTAGAAAAGTACAAGTATACTTTGACTCGCCAGGAAATCAGTCGAATTCTAATGGGAAGCAAAAAGGGTAAGATGAAGGTGAATTTTTTACTGTTTTAGTGCTGAAAATATCATAGATGTATTTGATTTCTTCTCGATCTACATAGTTAATTTTTTAACTGGTGGATTAATAAGATATGAAAGAAATATTTTATTTACGCAAATTCTTAAGTGAAAATTGTGAAGGTTCGTCAAACAAACATAGACAACCTCTATATGGTTCTGTTTCTTATGTACCCTGTGAAACCTCTAAGGGTCCAGGCACACTATAAAGTAATAGGCATAAATATAAATCATTCCTTTATTTTCTACGTAGAGGTAGACTAACATAGACCGGCTTGGGGCTTCAAATAATAACACAACAGTATCGCAACTTGCGGTACTAAGAAACTGAACTTTAAAGTCGTAATGAACCCTTTCAGGCAGAATGTACGTTCACTAACAATACCCGTAACCATCGGGCTCTGAAATAACTATCGAAATCGTGCAGCCACCTAGGCTAAATACTAATACGTGCTCTATCAGTTAAATACCGCTATCACCTTCAATCTACTTTTCTCGACTCTTTCGTATCTCTACTAATAGCGTAACGCACTACCGTACAAATCTCCACTCCCTTCTTGGGCCCTTGCCAACTCAGAGTGTGTCGCTTAAATAGACCAGACACCTGCTCCGAACTCACTTCGACTGGCCTGCACTGCGCAGCTACCAGAAATTTGCATCTGAGCAACACGCGAACCCTACACCTCTTAAAATCAACAATAACTTAAAATAACTTTTATTGTTGTTTTTAGGGGGCTATGAGCTAAAGCTTTAAGCTTCTTGTATAAAATACTTTTCAGTCGCTGAAACGATTTTTCTGCCAATAGCCACAGCCATCTGAAAGTAACAATTAATACAGTTAAAAATTCCATTTTCAGTTCTATTGTTGATTTCAGGTACTTTCTATAATTGCAGAAGCCTAGTTTCTCATTAATCGGTTGATACTTACCGTAGAAGGCGAAGTTATATCCGGAGCATCAGTCATAATGTCTTTGATAAAAGTTGTTAGGTTGCTTTTGCAGCTAATCTTGTTAAAACTCAAGAACATATTTTACTGTCTGTGCTGAAAGTATTTGTTTCTAAATTTGACCAAAAAAAATCTGCAATTTTCTTCATCTCGAGTTAGATCGATAGTGGTACTATGCTTTGGGAATATTAACAATAGTTGCAGGCAGTCAGGAGAACTTAAGAAAAAACTAGAAAGTAAACACGATGAAACGTAAAAATGAGTATCGTATCTTCGTGCATAAAGCAATTAAGAAGACAATCTTTTTGAATTAATAATGCTTTAAAAAGACCGTGGTGACTAAATTTTTGCCGCAATCACTCCCTCAAATGTTCACTGTATAGACGCACTTACCATTTTTTCTGGGAGTTCTGCCATAGTGTTTAGTAATGATCCTCTACCTAGTCAAATTCCTAGTCTTAAGTCTGTCGGTATTTCTTATGAGTTACGTAATTTCTGTGAGGAGTATGGCGTAAATATACAAGCTACACTCATGTCCATAAATTAAGGATAATGCCAGTTCCGGCAAATAAAGGTTCAGAAACAAAACAAACGAGACCTATTCATAAAGCCCATTTATTAAACAAAAGATAAAGAGCAAAAAAGATGGTGTATATATGATACCATTCATAAAAACTACTATTTTTGCTCCCTGGAGCAATTGTAAAAAATATCTCCTTTACAAAAGCTTAATATTATATAATTGGTATGATGGTTAATACATTGTATGTCTCCCATGCGATGAAATATAGTCCGTACAAAGCCTAGGCATGCTGAGTATCAAATTATCGAGCTGATCTTGGGGACGATTACTCCACTCAGCAAGCAATGTTCTTCCAAGTTCCGGTACACATGTAGGAGGTGGTTGACGGGCTGCAACTCGTCGGCCAAGCATGTCCCCCACATGCTCTATTGGATTCAAGTCAGGTTAGAATGCGGGCCATTCCATACGGGTGATATTCTCAGATTGAAGGCATTCGTTTACGATGTTTCCTCGATGAGGACGGGCGTTGTCATCCATAAACACAAATTCTGCGCCCATGGCACCCCTTAACAAACGTACATGTTGTTCCAGAATGATGTCCCGATAAATGTGGCCGTTCATGGTTCCGATTTGAACACGCAGATCTGTTCTGGAGCCCAGTATATTTTCACCCCAAACGAGGAATCCAGCACCACCGTAACGGTGTCGTTCAATGATGTTATCTTGGTGGTAACGGGTACCTGGCGTTCTCCATATGAAAGTCCGACGTGAATCAGACTGCAAGCTAAACCTGGACTCGTCGGAAAACATCACACAAGCGCCCTTTGACAATGTCCACTTTGCATGTTCTCTACTCCAGGCTAATCACTGCCGATAGTGAGTTGCCATGAGCGGAACACATCTGATAGGCCTGCGACCATATAGACCAATATTTCCCAAACGTCTGTACACGGTTTACCTTTAAACTGTGGTAACCGTGGCTGCAGATAGCTGACGAGACAGGTCGGATGCTGTGCTCCGTCTGCTTCTTTTGGCAGTTACTGCCAAATACCGGTCTTCATTTGGCGTTGTAACTCGGGGGCAGCCTGTCCTGGAACGTCTACTGACATTTCCATCATCTTGGAATCGTTGCTAAAGCCTAGAGATGACACTTTCGGCAATTCCAAGTTCCTCGGATACTTCCATCTGAGTACGCCCACATTCCACACGGCCGATAATTCTACTACGTAAAGAATCATTCACATGCGTCCTCTGTGTCATAACTATTCGGTTATGGCACTGAGCGACTTACAGAATGCTTGTGACGAATTTTACTTCTTTGCCACCATTCCCTATATACCCCTCTCTTACACTCTCGTCATTGTGACGTACTATCGGCGTCATCTGGTGGCTTCCTGTAATTTGGATATTATTCTTGAAGATGTGTGTGATAATTCTACAGGTGAAATTTTTACTTTAGAGTTTGATTTCCGTGTGGTTCTGAATTATCCTTAATTTATGGATATGAGTGTACTTCACCTGCATTGCTGAAGCTTATACACAGAATAACGCATGTGCAAATAGTTCACATCACCTTTCTACTAGTGGCATTAGTTTATTCATCTACAACTTTAAATGGTATCAAAGACATAAATGGATTATGTAAGAAGAATTAAGAGATTTTTCTATTGTAATATACTTTTATTTTCTCGGATGGGGTCCAAATTTGTATATTCGAAGATAAGTTAAACTTCGTGTTTAGTGTTTGTTGGCTCTGAGATTAATAGTCCTGGCCCATTATGATAGTGAGAGCAAATTAACTTGTTATCAAAACATGTCACACATTAGTATGTTGTTAAATATAGAGTTGTCAAACTACACCGTTTCTAGTGCTTCGGTATATACTCGAAAAGGCTATATTTCATTCCTTCTACTTATCCGAAATTTTATTATAAACATTTCATTCAGAGAGTTGGAATGTATACCTAAAAATAACTAGCCACAGTATTAATCCATAGACCTATGTATCCCCCCCATATTATAAATAACACATTTATTAAGTTTATTTTAGTATATTGATTAACATTATGCCATGACCTTTACAGAACAATGTTGAGATACCAGACAGCATTTAATTAATCCCCAATGTAATTGCAAATTAAGAGTAACCTTCAATACTCACAAAAAAAACGTACTCAAGTTGAGTTCCAAAGTGTTAAAAGATACCAGTTTTGTTTCGAGAGCCTAAAAAAATGATGTACAGGAATGAAAAGCCAATCTGTCGATAGAGATAACGTTGCCACTTCTAACAACAGAAAGTTTTATAAAAGAAGAAATTTTTAAAGAAATTCCGTTAAAACTGGAAAAGAAACAGCCTGCAAGAAGACATAAAACAACAAACTCTACATCAAAAAAATTGAAGAAAAATACTGAAAACAATAAATATAAATTAAAGCAAGAAAAAATAAATATATATTTAAATGAAAGATAGAAAATAACAAAACAGAAGATAATTAGAATATGTTTTCAATTCAACATAGAATTTAAAAATCAATAAATAAAAGCCTTAATGGATTAGTACACAAAATAATACACAGCTACATTATTGGGGAGATGTAATATAAAGAAAAGTATTTGACCCACTGATGGGAGTGGGCAAGTTACATAATAGAGGGAAAATAAATTCTAGAAAGGGTTGTTTGCAGGGTGAAGTTCGTGAAAAATATTTTTTATAATAACTTTTTCATATCTTTTACTAGTTTTTAAACATTTAGTTTTGTTTTTCTAGCTGTTTAAAATATTTACATGTTTAGTACAGATTTTTTAAAAATAAAATATGAACTAATGTTACAACGTTGGATGAAATAAAAATAAATAATTCCCTAAAATGAACCATTTCTTTCTTACTTTAGTATCTTTACGTAGAAGACTCCTGTAGGAAAGGAAGATCTTTCTGCATTTCTCCAAAGTCTTGGAGTCTCGAATTGGAGAGACTTTGAACGTTAAGATTTCACAACACCGTACTTGACCATAAACCAGGTGACACTTTCTCCCAAACAGAAATTCTACAAATATTCCTTCCGAAAGAAATGCACACCTTCCTACCGTCAAATATGGTTGACAAGAATGTAATTCTTAGGTTACGCTATTGAAGAATTTCTGGGGAAAAATAGAACAGTAACAAAAAAAGAATGTTTTATTTTCTTTCATTGTGAGATTTGATGGCGAAATTTATTGGTTTAATAATTTATTTAAAACAAATATTGGAAAATGTTAAATGTTCCATATAATATTCTGCAAATGTTTCTGAAATTCTATGGAACAATACTGTTGATGATTATCAGCTCCAAAAACCAAATAGAAAATTGTCATAATGCTACTTTTTCCGAATTTTCAAGAAATTTTTATCTACTAAAATAAAAAAATAGCCCTTTTTTACATACTTCACTCAACTTTACGTAACAGAACCCCTGAGTGCCTGAAATTGTTGTGTAAGTAATACCGTATTTTTTTCTATCTAATAATAATAATAATAATAATAGTAAATTCAAATTTCTTGAGAAAAATTAAAACTGGTTTTTAATCCCTTGCGGAAATTTGACTCCTAAACAAACAAAGAAACTTTTCTCTGTAGTAATGAAGGGGACCTAAATAAAATCAAAGTAATTACGTGAGTTTTATATTCTTCGAAAATTAGCCCTTTTCTAGCTCAAAGTCATATTCTGAAAATATTTACCTCAAATCAACATTTATTTCCCATTAATTAAAAGTATTTGCATATCAGTTGGATTAATAATCTCCTGACTTCTAATTTCACGAATCTAAAAAAATAAGTCTGTATTACTTTGAGTTGTAAATAATGCATTCTGTTTCCTAAACCAGAAAAACTTAGCAAGTTACGTAAAAGACAAGGGACGGAGTTTTTCGAAACTCGTATTCCCTTGTCCCATAACAGAACTTGTCACTTACTCTCCAAGGAATGACAAATTTTCCAATATGTCTTACTTCATAAAATATTCAAAAACTTTTTAAAGTTTAGATATATATCTCTGAAAAATGTGTTTGTTCCGCATTTTTTTTTCTCCCAAAAAATGCACTCTCATAAAATTCAAGCTTCCAATTACTGTACTATCAGGGGAAAGCAGGAGTTAGAAACTTTTGAAATCTTGCCAGTTATCGAATTAAAAGTCGGAACAATTTTTCTTTTATAAAATTAATAATTCGCTATTTGTTTTCCTGTAATAAATGTAGAGATAACTTATGAATAATAAATTTATGTGTAAATGAATATGAGTGGGAAAAAATAAAAACAGAATAACGAAGATTTAAAATTTTGCGACAAAAATGGAATGTAATTCTAACAGTTTAAATTATCTCTGAAAAAGCTAAAGATAGAAATCCAATTCCCAAGAAACTCAATAATTGAATTTTCTTTCAATATCATGAATTTAATCCTTTTGTGTTAAAGTGAGACATTTCTGTTTATAATCTTCAAATGCACAACGCAGCTTGTCCGTTGCTAAGCATTTACTTAAATTTGAAAGGTTGTGATACAATTCTTTATAAAATTCCATGTGGTAATATATTTTTTGTCTTAAGACTGTAAAATGTTCAGCTTTCATTTACATTATTTTTTAAAGATTAAAATTAATACTTTTGCACGATATTATATTAAAGACAAATGACGTAATTTCTTCAAGATGATAACACCTTTCAAGATGGTTAAACAAGGGCTGTGAAATTAGAAAGACTGGCATATTACCAACGTGGTTTTAAAACTGGTGGATTAATACAAGATCTATACTCGGGGCATACCTAACCTGAATATAGGCAAGACGCTAGAACCACTAGGATTCCGCCATTGCGATATAGTTCGCACTTTTTCCTATTAACAAAGTTGATAAAAGGTACATTTCAGATATAAATCATTAAAATACTGATTTAACTAATAAAGCGTACACATATTTGGGCAACAAAAATTTGGTGTTTCATGTATTTAGTAAATAATGCGCAATACAGCATAGGAGAGAGAATGTAACGTCATAGAATAATCTGACCATTCACAAGTCTTCGTTTCCTTGGCGGGAGCATCTGGCGTTCAATGTGGATGTGGAATTTTGGTAACCCCAGGAATACACATCTGCAGTTAACAAATAAAAGGAAATTTTCAACATTATACTTATTGGAATATTAACTGCCGTGATTTGCTGTATAATCTGAAATGTTTAAACGATGATTTCTTATGTCGATTTTCCAAGTTATAAACTTGCAACTAAGCAAAGCATCTTTCAAGTTTTCATTTAATTTTTAAACTGGGCAAAATATGGCTAACAAAAACTAAGTTACGAGGACATATTTTACAGAGGATGAACTAGAGTTTGACGAAATATTCCCCTAGTTAAATTGCGGAAAATAGCAAAATTTTATAAAGTGAAGAAAAAATTAAATGCATGTTATTTTTCATTATTAAATTTATTCAGCATAACGACCAAACGAAGTGTGTAAAACATTCAGATGTAAATCTCGATAGGCTGGTTGAAGAAATGGAAGAATGTTTTAATGCTTCCATCTTAATATTTCTGAAACCCATGAAAATTCTAAAATTCCAAGCTACGAATGACAGACGTACTGGCTTTCTAAATAGGGACCGGGAGCAGAAGCTTTTCTAGATTAAAATTAATTAAAACATACTTGAGACCAACAATATCGCAGTAGAGACTAAACAGTCTTGCAATACTTTCTATAGAGAATGAGGATATTAAAATTTGATAAAATCATAAAGTATTTTGCTGATATAAAATCTAGAAGTATTTATTTGTATATACTTTTGTTCTGTAAATTAAGTGAAAGAAAAAACTAACAATTGCAAAAACCCTAATACCCAGAAATCTCCATCTATAATAATAAATTTTTGTATGATACCGTATTTATAAAAGTAAACATGACTCAAAATTTTATTGAGGATTTCTGAAACTCCCTCACATTACTTCAGGAAATAAGTAATAAGTATGTAACCCCCGGAAATAGTAAGTAACCCCCCCTCTCTCTCCCTCTCTTTCCTTTTCACATATTTCGGAGAGAAAAAAAAATTAAGAAGGTAATTTTCAAGAATGCGTGGTTTCTATGAGAGCCACATACTATTTGAAATCATGAAATGAACCAGAAACATTTTTTATAGGAATTAAGACAATTTGAAAATTTATGTTGGTGTACTGTGAAATGAGAAAATTAGTTCAAAGTGTGATGTGAAAAGAAAACTTTCTCCCCGTTTGCTGGAAAGCAACCGATGGAAAATCAATCCTCAATAGGCGATAAAAGGCCAAATATGGCAATCTGCTAATTGTGGTTGCGGCGAGGTACTTCCGTTGCGGGTGTAAATCGTTTGCTGTAGTAGAAATAGCACTGTCAGCTTAGGTTTGCCCCGAGTATAGTAAATTTATAAGAACAGCGATTTTAGGGGATTTCCTATTCAGTTTTCAGGATGGTAGTTAGGAAGAGTTTAAAATTTTGCGGAACGAATTAATGGGAAAAAAAATTCAGGTAGTCTCTTCTAACGAAACTACCTCGGGATATTGACAGGATTACTTATCGCTGCTTATCTGTTTTCCATTGATATGTGCATGTATGTGTTACGTATATATGTATCTATATATATGTACGTATGAATATATATGCATATATGTATGTCAAAATTTTGTCGCATTTTGGTAATTTCCTGTTTAACTGTTTAGTGCTTCCCCAAGTGATACAGACATTTTGGCGAGCTGCCAAAATTATAACTCGCGAGGTACGGAGGGACAGTCTTAGCGTCTGAAATTGTATTTTCCGTAGAGAACATGGAGAAACGTAATGGAGGAACGTAATCCTACGTTAAAAAGTGCTACCAGTTTACTGTTTCTCAACTTCAGTGGTGATCTAACTTTGGTGCATATGCCATTTGGAGTAAATGAGCTCTTGGGGGAAATCTTGGCAAAATGGTAAATAATCCAATAAGATCGCGGGAAACCAATAATTAGCAATTTCTCCTGAGGGGTACATTAGACTCATGACCAAGAGGTCCAAAAAAAGTTTCAGAACCAATGTTCCTACATTTATAGTTCCCATGGATAAAGATATTTTAGTGTTGGGAAATTGTATTTACCATTTGCTAATAACAATTACATATAAACGGCTTTTTCTAGTTTTATAGATTTATTTTCTGTATTTTGTTTTATCTTTTCCTTAAATACATTTTGTAAAGTTATTCATATGTGCATAGAATTCGTTTGACCGCCCTCAAAATGATATACCATAACCATTAGTACACCACGATATAGCTAGTATAAAAAGGTTGGGAATCATTGGTCTGCATCATTAGTTTGTGGATTTGAAGCGAGCGTACGATAGCATCAACAGACGCATGTTATAAAGTTGTGGAAGAATACTATATTTTCTCCTTCGCACCCCACCCCTTTGCACACATTCATCCCCACTATGATAAGATAATTTTAAAATGGCACTTAGGATCAAAATATGTTGTTGTTGCTTACTACTGCCCCCTGGCCGTACAAATCTTAAACAAGGTCCAGTGAAGGTTGCAAAGTGAAGAGATGTGGCTCTTGTTTAGTCTATGGCTATTTTGCACAGCAAGGGTCGTAACATAATATGTGATGCACAAATACAAGAAGAACTAATTTTTGCTTTTCAATATGTTAAAGGCTTACGATACATAAACATCGAAAGCCTTACTTGTGTAAGGCGTTCGATGTGTATGTATCGATGTGTATGTTTCGTAAGGTGTGTATCCTTATGATACTATCGTATGTATAGTAAGGTAGGTATCGAAAGCCTTACATGTGTAAGGCTTTCGATGTGTATGTATCGTAAGGTATGTATCGTAAGGTATGTATCGTAAGGCTTACACATGTAAGGCTTACGATACATACACAAAGACATGCGATTACATCCACTATCAACAATGCTTTTAATTTAAATATAGAACAATTATGCTGAATGCAGTTGTTAGAAAAGGAGTAACCATCATGAAAAAAAGTCTGTAACTTGTAGCATATGAAAGCAAGATAGAATGTATTGGCATCAATAAGAACGTCTGTGAGACGGTAGGGGACGAATGAAAGAGGTGACAGAGGAAATGGGATATTTGGAAAAATAATTGGTATTAGTAATACTGCATTAGATGGATTTCATATTTCATGATGCATAGCAAATATTCAATATATTTCAATAAAATTTATTTTGGTTCTGCGATTTCTTGAATTTACTGATTTAGGAAGAACTTTTATATGTAGAACTTTTATACTTTTTTCCCATAACGAAAAAAAAATCTCTCTGAATCAGTAAACATTTGAAGAATAAATTATCAGATAATACTTTCATATACCCATCAAAGAGCTTTAAAAAATTATGCACAATATAAATTTGTAAATTATACATCTCTTAAACTTGATTTAGGTATGCCATTGTTTAAAATCTCCTAAATTACTGATATTCTAGATATAAGAAGCCCGACCACAGCTAAGTTGCATTGTTTGTTGCTGTTGTCACTAATTTCCCTTGGCCGAATAAATCCTAACTGGGTTCAAAGCCAGGTAATTATATCGATTAGAGAATAAAGCTCCTATTGCCCATTGACGGATTTTTAAGAACCGTGTTATTGATTACGTAAAGTAATAAATGAAAAAAAGGTAGGTATAATTTACAGAAATTAAAAATACAATGCATTGGTTATAATAAATGGATAACATTTTAAGATATCTGAAAACTTTAGTGATAATAAATCACCTAAATATCAAACCTACTTGTCCTAATTTTACTGTCTGCTTCAATTACAGGTTTTTATCGCATTATATTTGACAAGAAGAATTGTGAAAGAATTCCATATCACGTTAGACCATCTATTACTTGTATAAAAAATGGATTTCTATTCTGGAAACCGTCCAACGTTCTCTTCGAATTTAATCAGGGATGAGCGAGAATATATTCAGAATATTCATGAGCGTTAGACGAAAGCTCGTGTTAGGTATGGACATAGTTTAACGAAAATTCTGAAATGTTCATTTTCGTGAAAACTAATCTTCAACATCGTTTCTTATTTACAAGAATGAAACCAAAAGCTTGGGTTTTAATTTTCCCACCAATTTAAGTTGCTTCGTTGAGAATTTTGTGTACAGACATTAAGTTGCCGAAATATCAAAACAGGTATTGGAAAATTTTAATTTAAAATGTTGGGAAAGACAATATGGAGTGAAATTATACCTTAATTGATACAAATTAGAAATAGCTATGTTGATTTTTAATCAAGTACTTTCGTTTTTATTGCATTTGAAGGTCTTAAGACAATGCCCCAATCCCTGAATTTTATACTACGATAATATTCGGATACAAAAATGTATCTCCCTCCAATTTTATAAATTGTTGTAAAAATACCAAATGAAATAACCTAGAGCAGGGGTCGGCAACCTTTTTTACCAGGTGGGCACATTTCAGGAATGCGGGAGTTCGGCGGGCACCTCTGGTTGAAGAGGAGTGTGGGGGGGGGGGGTAATATTTAAACATGAACATATAAATGCGACATAAATTTTTAATATAAAATTTTAATTTTAATTTAAACAAAACTATCTTAAAATTTATAATTAATGCGATATTTGACATTGGAAATCTGCAGCCAACTCGTTGTAATGTGGCACATAAGTTGAATTTCCAGTTCTGAGGCATTGGTCCAAATGAGTGTCAGTGAAGCTTCATCGGTATTTTGATTTTAGGTATTTCATATTGGAAAACAAAGATTCGCAAGCACACGTCGACGTGCAAAGAGAGTTCAATTTCAGAGCACATTTTCTCAACAATGGGAAGCTATTTCCATTCACTAAACTCCAGAATTTTTCTTCTTTATGATAGGATATTAATTCAATGTCATTTCTTATATTTATAATTTCTAATTCTAAGTCCTCCTGATTGGAAATATCAAAATAAGTAGCGATTTCATTAGTGACATCGTCCTCTGTATGAGAGAAAGTATTAATAAAAAAAGTCAAGAATGCCTCCAATTCGTAGAATTCTTCAAATCTAGTATTAAATTCTTCCAATAAGCATTCAAAATGTTTGGCAAACTGATAGGTTGTAGTATTTCCATCGCAATCATTTTCTATCACCATTTTTAAATTTGGGAAATGTGATAAATTGTCTTTCTCCATATGCGATTTCCAGAACGCCAATTTATCTTTAAATGCCTTAATCGCACTTATCATAGAAGCAATATGATGATTTTTACCCTGTAGTTTCAAATTTAGTTCCTTGAATTTTACAGTTAAATCAGTTAGAAAGCCAAGCTTAATTAACCAAGGTTTTTATCTAATTCTAATCAAATTTCATTCCTGGATAATAGGAATTCTTTCACCTGTGATAATAAATTTAAAACCCGCTCTAGTACCTTTCCTCTACTGAGCCACCTCTCCTCTGTGTGTGTGACAAGATCTTTAAATTCTGTACCATCTTCTTGAAGAAGTAATTTAAACAATCTGTGTTGAATTGCCGCTGCTCTTATTGAACTTATCCCTCTTGTAAGTGTTTATATAACATGCTGAAAAGGAATTACCTTTGAGCATAACACTTCTTCGTGAATAATGCAGTGGTAAGATGCAAATTTTGGAAATATCGGGTCTTTCTTACATAGCGCAATAAAACCATTATTTCTTCCTTTCATTGCAGGCGCGCCGTCAGTTGTAATTGCAGACATTTTTTCTAACGGTATATTATTTTCCTCTAGATACTTTTTAAAAGTAAAATAAATATCGCTACCTCTTGAATGTTCTTTTAAAGGTAGAACTTTCAGAAATTCTTTTGCAGAGAAGTCGTCAAAAACCATCTTTGCAATAATGCATAATTGAGAAGTATCTGATACATCGGTAGACTCGCCCACTTGCAATGAAAAGAATACACTTTTTTGAATATCATTATACAACTGCGATTCAATGTCAGTAACCGTCATTTCGATTCTTCGAGTTACTGTTCTCGCTGATAGTTGAATGCCATTTATTGCCGTTACTATTTCATTTTTATTTTTATAGTCATCAAAAAGAGTTTCTGCAGTCAGCAGCATGGCTTCTTTAACAATCTCACCTTCTACAAACGGTACAAACGGTTTCATTTTCTTTGCCAATAAGTGAGCAATTTTGAAAGAAGCAGAAATGGCTTTTGTTGATTGGGATATTGGTCTGGTAAATAAACTCTGCTGAGCAGTTAATTTAAGTTTTAGTTCAGAAATTTTTTTTTTCCTAATTTCTGAGTTTATTGGAAAATTTGTATTAAAGCTTTTATGAGTAGTGATAAAATGTCTCTCCACGTTACATTTTTTAGCAATCGCTACACTTGAATTGCACAACAAACATATAATTATTTCATTATAATAAATGAAACAAAATTGTTCTTCCCACTCACCATTAAAATGATATGTTTTCTGCCTCTTTCCAGTTCTTTTCTCCATGGTAGCTCCGATAACAATATAATTAAATAAAAACAATAAAATTAAACGATCGCAGGTACACTTACAACTCGAAAAAAAAAATGCATAGCTGCGCTAGAAGTGTGTTGGTCGAGTAAAGGCGCTTTACCGATTTGGACGACTGGCCTGTAATGACACTGTTTCCCTGTAATGACTGGCATGTAATGACACTGAGATGGGCACCTGCAATTTTGACCCTTGACTCCAGCGGATGGACCGTGCGTGGGAAGAAACCGGAAGAGGTCTCACCGCGAAGGGAGGGCGACGCTGTCGAGAGACCAGGCTACTCAGTTTTTGATTTTTACGGTTTTACGATATTTTTGGGGGGGAGGACTAAAATTATTCATTACAACTGCAAGCGTTTGTTGTTCAAATATCTAAAATTTAGATATTTAAACGGCGGGCACCTCGTTGCCGACCCCTGACCTAGAGCATTGCTATTAACCTTTTCCTTACGGGGAGGAATAGCATGTATCCCAAGAAAACTAGCCCAAGAACGAATGAATATATATATATATATATATATATATATATATATATATATATACTAGGGGCTTCGCCCCTAGGCTCGCTACGCTCACTTTTCGTACCGTTTGGCCCTAATAAAGCTTACTCGTAAAAAGGCTTAATAAGGATTAAAAGGTAATATTTTACTCGTAAAAGGCCCCTAATAAGGCTTACTCGTAAAAAAATATTTGTTATGCAATATGGTATTAGCATGACCGACTACGTTGAAAAACATCGATTTTCGACAATTGGTCGAGTTTTTTTTTTTTTAAATTCGTTTTTCTTATACTTTCGACCTTCCTCGAACCAAAACTGTTTTTCTTTTTTCTCTACGTGATTTAGAAGAAATTTTATAGTCATTATAAAACATATCGTTTGGTTCAAAATCAAACCGGAAGTTGTCCTAAAATTGTACTAATTTGCTCATTTTCAGCACTTAAATTTAGTTTTTTCTAAATTTGAAGTTTCAATAATGTTTTTGAGACATCCGTAATACATTTTGGTAGTTATATTATTAGTTTATTTTGGAAAAAATGGCAACAATTCAATTTTCGTGATTGCTTGTTTACATCGTAACGCTGACATTTCACCTTCGTGATATTCATCCTTCATGGGGTAGGGTGTTTGTCCTGTGGTGCTGGTCCAGCTTGATGATGGACAGGAAGTCTCTTGGGAAGGGGCTCTTGCTAGGCGGCTGGGATCTTCCGTTTCCTATACTTATCCAAAGGGCTTTTAGTATCACCTATGGATATATCATCCATTCTTTTGATAACCATGTGTACCTTATCTGTGACATATTCATCCTTTGATGGTGGCTTTGCAGTAGACCCTTTAATTTTCTGCGTACTTTTGCTAGTACCGGTATTAGATTTTAATGAAGATTCTATTATTTCAGTCTTATACGGCGCATCTACGTGTTCAGTTACTGGCTTTATCTCTCCATTTATGATACGTTTACTATTTGGTTCGCTGCCTGTTTCATGTTTTTCAATAAACTGGAACTGTTTTTCGAATTTTTGCTTATCCGACTTATTGTTTACCGACTTAATTACTTCAGAATTAGCACTTTTAATGCTGGAACTTGAAGGCGTTTTTTCTCGTTATTTTCACTCTTCACTTTAGTTTTATTTTTTTTTGACGTAAAAGTCTCTTTAAAAATTGCTTACTCGGAATCGTTATCATTTAAATTCTTTAATACTGCTTCAGTTTTGGGAAGATTAAGCTTTTCGCACCCGTGCATTTTAATGTTAACTACGTCTACAACTTCCGGAGCACCAGCTGAACTACTTGCAGTATAACTCTCTGACAAACATTCATCCAGCTTCTCAGTATGGTTTTTTATGCACTTTATTTAAGAACATATTATCAACCTGGTCTAAAGCATCCTCATTCGACTGGGAACTTGAAACAATAACAACATTACCTAGCGAGTTCCTGATATTGTTTACAGCATCTTTCTTACAGTCAAATGATAGGTGTTCACTGACTTCCCTATCACATACTTTGTCATCTACTAAATTTCCTTCATTAGCAGATGTGTGAAGATCATCTAAAATATCAGGTATAGCATTAATAGAAGTACCAGATGATTTATTTTCTAAACCACTAGCATTAGACTTGGCACTACTTTCAAGAGATTGCAATGGGATTACCGCATCATTCCACCTAAGATCCCTTTCTTTATTAGCCACAAAAATACCTCGATTTTCACTATCCTCAAAATCAAAATAATGATTACTGCTCGGACAAGTTAATAAATTTGTCAAAACAGTTATTTTAGGTTGAATTATATCATCTGAATCAACTTGCCAGTGCACGTAAGGTACTTTCATATTATTTAACTTAACCTTTAGCTTACGGGGCCCATTTTTCCGATTCACTCTTTAGATCGGGAAATTTCATACTCCGTTGTAAGAACGATAATAAGGGGGGGGGGGGTTATATATATATATATATATATATATATATATATATATATATATATATATATATATATATATATACATACATACATACATTCATTTATACATATATATATATATATATATATATATACATACATTCATTCATTATATATATATATATATATATATATATTCCTTCTTGGCCCTGTTTTCTTGGGATACATGCTATCCCACCCCGTAAGGAGAAGGTTAAGTGCCCTGATTTCACTATAACGTTATGCATTTATTTCACCCACGATACTGGTTTTGCTGTTGGTGTGAAACTCGCGAAAACTTTTGGCGGGAGGGAATAAAATGTTTTGTCATCGAATGAGGGTAAGGGGCCGCATAGAAGAATGAGGGTAAGGGGCCGAGTAGAAATGCCTACTGTCATGTTTAGCCAAAGGTTGGAGGAGGGTAGCCTTGCTTGTAATATTTTTATTGTCCAAAAAATCTTGGACACAGGGTTTCAAACGCTGAATAACAATTTTTAAGACTACCGCTTCAGTCATCCTTTCCAAAAATTCCACACATTTTGAAATCTTTTCCATAGCGAAATGTAACGCAGACTGATCTTCCCGTTGCATAAGCGAATAAATTTCAGCTTAAATTTTACTCTGATTAAAGGACTTCGGAAAAACGTGAAGAAGCTGTTGCTTGAATGACAAATAATCAGTAAGGAAGTTACTGCTCTGAATACACATGTACCAATGCTGAGAGCTGCCTTTTAAAGCAGCTAGAGCAATTTTGAGTTTATTTTCCTCTGGGGTGTTATGCTGCTGGAAGTAATACTCAATTTTATTTAGAAATTGGCTTGAGGGGCCGCCATTGAAGGTGGTTTCGAATGGCGCAATTTGCTGAACCATAATTATCTTTGGTAAATTTTCAGCAGGGTTTTGCTTTATGTCGCACATTTTCAAACAGTTGATAAGTAGAATAACAAAGTACTTGCAAAATTTTATCAAATGCAGAGAATAATAAAGCACACAGTTCAAAATTCAATTATATTGTTTTACGAATATAAACAAACCAACCAGGGTATAGATAAACTTTCAGGTGCCAGTATATTAGTTGGCTTCTTCTACCCTAACTTGGGTATATGTAAATTGAAGTGGCCCTCTAATGAATTAGAAGTAACACAGTTTCTAAAGTAATAACAATGTTTATTTAAACTTGTGAACAACAATAGCTAGCAGCAACATTGGCTGAAAAAACAGGTATAAACACAGTTCAAGACAGTGAAGTTTATATGCTCAAAATATTCAAACGCTAATGTCGCACCAGCATTGCAGCACGATACATCCCACCTGATAATACTCTATCCCCTGAAATGCCTGCAAGACTCACGTCAGGTTTCGCAGCAACCTAAGTAATCGCTACAAAAGAAATTCGCTTGGACAGCTCCAAACTAACCAGAGACCCGACTCTCTCTGTAATCTAGCTGCTCCGTATTTGTGCCAACGGCATATGCTCAAATTAGCATAACGCGGCTTTAAATTTATGCACTTAAAAGTTCGATTATTGTCAATCGAATCTTAGGTAAACTTTACAACTTAAGGGGACTCATGATCCTTAAGTCGAGGAAATAAGACATATTTTCAGACTTTTTGACTCTTTGTAACTATTTCAATTTACTCCCAATTTTTCCAAATTTCACGTATATGATAAATTAATATATTCCTTTTAATAAACAAATTTTCAACTCTCAAAATAATTTTGAATAATTCTTTTTAAAATGCTTTAGATATACCTTGTTTTTCAAGTATTTTTATTGTATACTGGCTTGCGCGCAGAACTATGAAATTAATTTTACACTTAAATGTATAATTCATGTTTTATATTTAAAATAAATAATTCAAAATACAATTGAACATAAAACATTCAACATTAAAATATTTTTCAATTTTTTTAAACTGCTTTAAAACTGCTCAAAATATACTTAAAATTTCCTTAACTTTTTGCATTAATTTACCCCTGAAAAAATAACAAAATGGGCAGTGATTGCAATAATTCTAGTTCAGACGCAATAAAATAACATGATTATGCAGTGATATAAATTTCATGGAATTATGTTTCATAGTTTTTGAGATATCAGTTGCGGAATGATGCAAAATTATATTTTGAGAAAAATGAGTTTAAAATATTTCTTACCATAAACTTGATCAGTAATTAAATATTTAGAATATCAATATCTCCAGAACTAAGCGGAATATTTTCATGCGGTTTCCTTTATTTTGTTCAGAAATGATCACGATTTAACACATATTTTTTTCAAAATATCGAATGTTTTAAAGATTTAAGAGTAGTGAGTCCTTATAAATAAGTATTAAATAAGTAAAGGGTGTTTTTTTTATTAAACTGACACTACTCGGAGCCATCTGTAGCGCGATGTACTATCAACAGAAATTTCACCAAAACTGATAGAGGGACTAAGAACGACATGGTTTTCTGGAGAAAAATAGATCCAGAAGTCCCCGAGACTCCACCAAGATACTCCTTAGACTTTAAATACCCCACAGAAAGAAGTCACATAGCTTAGGTCCGGAGAGCGAGGTGGCCATGCAAGTGGGAAAAAGCGACTGCTGACCCTTTCTTCTGTGAAGCGATAGCCCAACAGATTCCGCTCTGATCTTTATAGTCCAAAATACTGTCGAAATTAAAATTGTGTCGAGACTCTGTAATGTTTACATAAGATTCGATTCACAAGAATCGATATTTTAAGTGAATAAATAAAAGAAGCCGCTTGCGATATGCTAATTTAAAGGCATACGCTGTTGGTATAAATACCAAGCAGCTAGATTAAAGAGACGAAGTGTTGAGGAAGCGAAAGGAAGTATTGAGGGAGGAGCTAGGTTGATGCTAATCTACGCGAGTTCTTGTTAGGCCCAAAGTTTGCGTGGCAGCACTGATGGTTGACTTTAAGGGAAAAAGGGATCTTCGGCTTCGAATTTTTTAATTTAAAACCCTTAGAAACCAAAATAATGATTTTTTGGCAGAAAAGGGCCTTTTTTCAAAAAAAATTTCAAAAATACTAGTATTTTCCAAAATGCTCCATGCGCATTCCAAATCGTTTAAAAACCTTGGATTTTTTAATACAAGTTTACCTTACATATATAAATACAATTGTGCTAGGATTTTTTTTTGTAGGAATCTACAGCCACAAGTAATTATTTTTTTTTCATTTGGCTGTTGTTTTTTAAGTTTTTTTTTACATTTTTGCTTTATTTCATGGTTTAGAAATTTGAAGTATATTTCTGGTTTCAAAGAATTATGCACAGGTTTGCGGAAAACACTTCAATTAACTATCCTGGAAAATAGAAAGAAATCAAACGAAAAGTAATGCGCATGGAGCATTTTGAAAAATGCTATCATTTTTGAAAACTTTTTTGATAAATAAGTCTTATTCTTAAACAAAATACTTATTTATGAATTCTAAGTGTCTTCATTAAAGCAAAAAAGAATATTAATTATTCTCACTTAGTAGGAAGAGTAAATTATTGAAAACTTAAAACAAACGAAGTTCAAGGTTCCTTGTCCCCTTAAAGTATTGTGAGTATTTCAAACTGAATTTCTTTGCAACGTGTCTATACTATAATAATATGCTTTGCATGAATGTTATATATAGTAGTACGTATGCTTATTGCTGAAAAGCAAAATCTATATGTGCAAATATTTAAATAAACATGTTTATTAATCTAGAACTGTGTTTGAATCTAATTTATTAGAGTGCCACTTCAAATTTATATACACCCAAGGTAGGATAAAAGTGCATATTCTCTATAACTCTTAAAATTGTCTCCTCCCAATGATTTCACTGATAAATAATGTCAAATTAGCTTATTTTATTTCACTACTTTACAGTAAATAAATTTTTTAAAGAATATACTCATTTAAACTCTACACAAGAAACTCCTATCTTAAATTCCTGAAAAACATTGAATTCAGTAAACGAATAAGGCACAATGCACCTCATCAACGATCAATGGTTAAAAACACCTAAAGAACAGAGTGCAAAGAAAACTCTCAACTTTCATATAAAAAAGTTTGAAACTTATAAATATTTCTGTCCGCATAAAATATTTAAATTTTGCATTATAGATTCATCTCCTGAGCTAGTTTCCATCAGAGAGATCCCCGTATGTCTCTTTTTTTACTGAAATATTATAGACACTCTCATAAATTTTTTTAAAAGAGGGGATAAAAGAAATCACTTCATCAGGAAGTTCTATAATAATAAGTTAGTCAGATCCCTCGGTTCATGAGAAGAATTCAGGGAAGGAATCAGGTGGTTTTTTTTTTTTATTTTCATACGGCTGTAACCGTTGAGTTCTTCATTTTCCAGACAAAAAAAAATTATTTTACTGAGATTCAGAGAAAAGGGTAAAGTTATTTGATATATCAGCATTTGATATTTCAGAATTGGTTTTCAGAGGACTTCATTGTTTTGCAAATACTTGGTTTTTAAAACTTGACTAAATACTTATTTAAATTATTCGATCTCTTAATAGAAATGATCAAGAATAAAGAATAAAAAATTGACTGATGCATTATCATAAGAATGAAAATTGCATTGAATCTGTACTCATCTCAATTCATCTAATCTCAATTCATAAAATCTCAATTCAGCAGAATAAGATAATCATTTTAAAGACACATCGCACCTCTGCTATTAGAGCATAGATTCTTAAACTGTGGTCCGTGGACCCCTGGGGGTCTGAGTAGCCATTACCGGGGGTACGCGAAACAATTTTGACATTAACAATCTATACTTGAACAAGATATTCTGGAGGAATTATCATGCGATACGTCTTTGAAACTACAATTCAACAAAATTGAACTCACAAACTTTTGGTTTTTTCTCAGATCTGATTACCTTGCACTTGCAAATGAAGCCCTCCAACATTTGATGTATACAGGCTTTTTCGGTACTGTTATACACTGCTGGCCACTGTAAATTCAACACCCTGAAGGAAACATGCAAATGAAATGAAATTTACAACATGCATTAGCGGAGGTGAGATATGCAAATGATTAGAATTTCAGCGCAGACGCACATCACGCGCGCCTGTGGCGCCACTTCAAAGCGCTATTTAAGGCTTGGAGATTTCGACGATTTCAAGTTCGGCAATTGTGTTTTTCTTGTGGTTTTTTCTAAAAAAACGATCAATTATGCCTTGTCGAAAACAGCGATCATCTTTTGATCAAGTATCCGAGTTCGACAGAGGAAGGATAGTGGCCTACCGGGATTTTGGATTATCTTTCAGGGAAATCGGTAGTCGTGTTGGACGAAACCAAACAACTGTAATGCGGATATGTGATCGTTGGATGCAGGAGGGTACGACGGACCGGCATGTTCGATCGCATCCACCTCAGCACACCACTTCACGTGATGACAGGTAAATTGTGCGCATGGCAGTGACGGATCGCTCAGTCACATCACGAACCATAGCACAGCACATACAATCTGAAACGCATCATCCAGTGTCTGCGCGTACCATTCGACGCCGTTTACAGCAAAGTGGTCTGTCCGCAAGACGTCCATTGCTTTGTCTACCCTTCACGCAGAACCACAGACGTCTCCGCCGCCAATGGTGCTATGACAGAAGGATGTGGACGGCAGAATGGAATGAAATTGTCTTTACTGACGAGTCACGCTTCTGTCTGCAACACCACGATGGTCGCATTCGAGTCTGGAGACACCGTGAAGAGAGGATGCTGAACAGCTGCGTTATGCACCACCACACTGGTCCTGCACCGGGTATTATGGTATGGGGCGGTATTGGATATCACTCTCGCACACCTCTAGTACGCATTGCCGGTACTTTAAACAGCCAGCGCTACATCTCCGATTTGTTGGAGCCAGTGGTCCTTCCTTACCTTCAGGCAGTTGCGGATTTACCAGCAGGCTGAGTAGGCTGGAGCCTAGGGCGGCAAATTTTAAGGGGCGGCAAATTTAGTTCATAAATTTTTTATTTCGATTTACAAATTTAAAAAAAATTATTATACACACACAAAATACGAATTTCGAAAATTGGAGAGAAATTAAAATATTTAACAAAAATCGAAATATAGTCCTATATACAGTGCTAAATATTAAATATTTCAACATCTCTACATAAACAATTGCTAAACGCTTTATTAATTATACATTAATGATCATGAATTTTTAGAATATCGCAATAGCGATTCGATATTATAGTCGAAATTTAGTTATTTTTACATATTTTCTTCACTGATAACTGCTATAATTTTTTTCCGTGTTCCTAATAATTATGAGATCTCCTTACACAATTCAATCTTGATATAATATCGATGGTCTAATCATGATTGCTGCAGCAAGTTTGCAAATTGTCAAATTCAATTTTAGAAAGTTATTTCTTTATGCGTAAAAAATACTGACTAAAATTGACTAATTTTTATTAAATAAAAAACTAGTTCAATATCTTATAGAGATAGAGTCTTTTGGTTTAAATTAATCGAATAACTGATATTTGAACGACTGCGACTTGGACTAAGATATCAAAATTTAGAGGCGGCAAAAATTAAATAGCCTACGGGCGGCAAATCTGTAAATCCGCCACTGCTTTCAGGGCTTGCCCACAGCCATATTTCAACAGGATAATGCGCGACCACACGTGGCACGCATTGTCCAACAGTTCTTCGTCAATCGCCAGATTGAATTGCTTCCCTGGCCGCCTCTCTCTCCAGATCTTTCGCCGATAGAAAACATGTGGTCCATGGTTGCTCTACGATTGACCCAGATTCCATCCCCAACTGCCACAGCAGATCAACTTTGGCAACGTGTGGAAGCTGCTTGGTCTGCTGTACCCCAAGAACTCATCCAAAGTCTCTTTGAATCAATGCCGAGGCGTGTGGCAGCGGTGATCTCCAACAATGGCGGCTACTCTGGCTACTGATTTTGGCAGGAACCACACTTCACAGAAGTCTATAAATTTAATCATTTGATACTTGGTCAACATGTTATCTACAAAATAAATTTTGTTGTGATATCTCTTGTCTTTCTTGGTGTTGCAATTTGGGTGGCCAGCAGTGCATATATGAAATCAAAGTATAGAAACAAACGCAATGTAGAAGTAGACCTCAGAATAAAACTTTCCAACATAGAGCCTGACATTGCGGTTCTGGTTTCAAGAGAACCACTGCACCTGTAAAAATCATTTAAAGAAAGCATATTATAATAAGATAGATCTATTTTGATTAATATTTGACCGAGAAATGTTTGTATGAGTTTAATGTATTATGAATTGTAATTTTTAAAATTCTTTTTACTACTATTTTTGTTCATTTTATGTTTTTTATTCTATGTCCGAATATAAATGTTCGTCTCTATAGATGCGCAAGGCCATTTATTAAAATAACCAGAGATACATTTTTACCAATATTTATTATACCGTAGTGCCTATGAGATTATTGAACCAGAAATTAAGTCTCAAAAACGACTTAAAATGCCTAGAGTTGGGATGGGGTCCGCAAAAAGAAATGTTGTTAAAGAGGGGGTCCTCGGACTACATAAGTTTAAGAACCCCTGTATTAGAGTGTTACATCTCAAAATAGCCATATTTTCAGAAAGAGCTAAAGAAGATATATGTCGAATAAGTAGAACAAAAAATTCATTTCTTGTTTTATGAATGTCTATGATAATTTTGGGAAACTTATTGTTCGAATCTCTTCAGGAGGCAAATCTATATACTATTAAAGTTGTTTTCAATTTTAAAAGCATGATTTTGAATTTTAATTACAAGATATAACTCTCTTCTTGTAACCTCATTTTGTCAACATGGACTGAAAAGCTTGAGGGAATACTGTCATATATCTATGCTAATGCTTTCTAAACTTTTCACAATACAAAGAAAAAACCTTGATAATATAAACAGCAGGTTAGAAAAAAAATGCAAATTTATTTTCCAAATAAAATCATTTATTTTCCAAATAAAATTTAATGAGCATATTTAATAGAGGAACATTTTAATACAACAACATTAGGCACTGACAAAAATCTTATTTTCATTCCCCGCGCATGAGCAAACTACTCCTCCTAGTTGTGGAAGAGGGTAATAAACGCCATCTAGAAGATTGTATTCGTACTACGCTTATAACATTATTCAGGAATGAGAAGTACGTCTTATAGAGCATTGTGGTGCAATTATCTCAAAATCGAAAATTTCAGAGATGTACACTCTTCTAGAAGAAGTGCGACATCATTTAAATAAATTAAAGAATAAACTTTTGTTTAATACACTGTGGAATACACTAGTTTTAGAAGTGTCAGCCTCTAGCAATGAAACAATGACAACAGACTAACATTTTTGAATTGTGCTTAGAGACAATCCCACCTCATGCTGACCGCCCTAATCAATAACATTTATCAGTTCAATGGTTACATTAATTATTCCGAATCTAGTTGGCATTCTTAATTTTTACTGCGGAATTTAAGATGCGGCGTGTTCCTTTGTTGTTCCTACTCGTACAATGGTATTCACCGCAGTCTGTCAATGATTTCTTGATTTATATTTTAATTAATTAAATATATACATAAAGTAAACTTGAACGCATTTTTTAAATTTTCCTAAACTGCTCTATTAACTGTCCGATTTAAAAAACCCACACAGAGAGAATGGTTACAAATTCTATTTATACTGTTTTTCTGCTTTTCACTCACATCTATATAAATAGCAAAATGTCTCTATGTATGTATGAATGTAAATATAGTATACAAATCTATATTTCTTGACGAATCTGGTTGAAACTTGGCATACTTATGTTTTGAAGACTTAGGATAATTCTAAAATAAGTTTGGAAGCTTTAAAATAATTATAATAGTTTTTAATTACTAAAAAACCAACAATTTTGAAGGGTGACAACAGTAAGTGGAAGTTGTTACATTTCCGGGAATCACCCCTATGTGTCTCACTAACTTTCCATTGTTTACTTTCTGAAATTTGGTAATTTGGTATATTACATATTGTGTTTGTACTTCAGAATGCTTAGTATACTGAAATTTATATTGTTCTTACTTTTATAATTCACGATGTACTTTTAAAAGCATAAAAATTAGTATATCTTAACTAAAAAGAATTAGTTTAAACTGTGCCAAAACTGTGCTTAAAGCACAGTTTTGGGATTTGGGATTCACTCACAAAAATTAGCCGTAACAGAGAATAGAGGTCCAAAAATTTTAAAAGAAAGTAAAATCAAATTCAAAATTCTTCTTACCCACCCTCAGGCGGTCACTAAAAGCCAAAAACAATTAAAATCGGTCAATAATTAATAAAGTTATTAATCATACCAAAACTCAAATTCAAGATTGTACACAAACGTACTTTGTCGCATTTTCATTTTAGAAGTTCATCTGTTCAGAAAATGCTTTTTTTTCAAAAGGGGTTGTATCTTTATCAAAATAAATACTTCATGCGCGAGCGTTATTTTCATACTGAATTCTTTTTTTTTTTACTCTAAAGAGAAGCAGAGAGTGGCAGCAAAGGTAAAAACTCTGAAACAGTGTTTTGCTGTTCTTGAAAGTTACCTGATTTCAAGAATCGTTTGAAATTTATATTATATTTATAATACATATCTTTATATTATTTAATTTATTTATTTATTTATATATTATAAATTTATTTATTTATGTATTTATTATAAATTTATTTATTTATAAATTATTACTATATTTTATTACTTATAGGTTGATGGTGCGAGAAAATGATTTCACCCATTTTTTATATTGGTTTATTATAAATGTATACATTCAATGTTTTACTTTTCAGCTATTTTTGCTCCAATCATAAAAGACAAAATCTAGCTGAATTCTGAGGAGTTTATTATAAATTTATATATTTTTATACTGGGTTTTCTTTTTATTCATGTTTATAACATTTCACATGCCTTTTTTTACTATGTAATTTATACTGTGTTTAGTTTTTAAATGAATTTGGATTAATAAACGTTCTTAAAATCCCGAGCTCACCGGGGGGGGGGGGGGGGGGGGGGGGAAAGGAAAGAATTTTTCTTCTGCTTGCGACTGTTTGCAGTACGTGGGATGCGTATCCAGAAAATTTAAATACCTTTATTCGTTTTTTTTTTTAGTATTTCCATTCTGTGACAATGACTTTTGAAGGGAGCAGGTCCTTAAAACGACCGGCTAAACGCACGAAGCCCGGCTAGTATATAAATACGTAAAGACAAACAACATGTACGTTCGAGCGTTATATAAAAAACAAGCTGAAAACCCGCACTTCGCCACGGAGTACATTCAAATTAAATACAACGCTCAATATATGCAATTAATGCCAAAATAAATAAATAAATAAATGAATATATATATATATATATATATATATATATATATATATATATATATTTATAATAAATACGTCGATCAATGTATACAATTGATGTAAAAAAAATTATATATTTATAGAAAAATCGTGAGGGATATTTTTATAGACAAAATAATGTAGAAGAAAATATTCAAATTAAATCTAATAGGACATAGTAAAGAATATAGTACAATTAATATAGTACAGTTTGAGGATCATATCTTTTACCGTATTTTAATATTTTTTTGGATAATGTCCAATCGTCTGCCGCATTAGCAAGGAAATTTTTTTGTCTATTTAGTTGTTATGCACGTGACGATAAATTTATTTAAAGTACCAGAAAAAGAAATCACGTCATCAACATTTAATAAATTAAATTCTAAAAGTTAATCTTCAAAAAATTCACCAAAAATCAGAAAATTGAGATAATGATTCGAAAAATAATTTCTTTTAAAGGAATTTTTATGATCTTTCTCGTGATATAAATTTTATAACCCTCAAACGATTATTTTAAATACAAACTTAAAAAAGTTACTAAACAGCTTAAAAATTTAATTTAATAAAATCTAAGAAGAATTTTTCAAAAATATTTCTTAGTGCACCTCTACACTACAAGAAGAATCGGCATGCAAAATTTCAGCTCTTTAGGTCCAGCGGTTTGGTCTGTGCGTTGTCTGTCAGCCAGTCAATCAGTCAGTCAGTGAGTCAGTCAGTTACGGAACTGTTTTATATATATAGATAATGGTAAAATTAATATCACATAATTGAGAAACTCAAGGTTGGCTCCACTGTTACTAGCACGTGAAGGGGCTGTACAACTTACGGAGATGCACAAACATTTGGAAGGTAATACGGAAAGTGGGGATGATAATCAAATGCTATCCTGGACCCCAGAAATCCCTTGGAAGTGAAACATTTCTGACCTTGGCCATGTGCGAAGAGAGCGTCTAAATATCCAAAGAAATGCCCATTCTGCCTTGCATGACAGCACTTAAAGTCACACTTTCCTCTAAAAGGAATTCATATTTTCTTCCGAAAAGAATTGACGAATTAACGATAAGAACATCTGCCTGTGGATGGTTGGCCAAAATTGTGGTGGCACCGGGGGAAAAGTTGACATCTTAACCATGTGGTGCACAATAACAATCTCTTCACTCGGCAGCCATCAATCAACCTAGTTAGGATTTAGTTGGAGCCTAAGTAACAACAACAGTACATATGTCATATATTCTTCAAACATATGTATTATCAACTTCAATTGCTTTACTTAAGTAAATTAGTTAACAGCGAACCAAATTAGAGAGTCTTCACATAAAATATGGCAGTAACTATTTAAAGCAATAGGGCGTTGCAATGAAAATAATATCAGAAGCTTATAAATACAACAAGTAAATATATTAAATAGATTTAAACCTTTTTCTAATAAGTATTAAAAAGTTTTAAAATTGCACATAACTCGCAATTTTATTTATTGCAACCCTCCTCTTTGTTAGCGTGTTAAAAATAAGTTAGCATGCATAAGCATAACATTCAATTGAAACTTTGTAACAACCCTCAGTAGATATAATCTCCCTCCTTCAGACTTCTTTCTCTTATTCTCCTTTTGACACTTATTCAGGCTCTTTCTGAAGTTGGAAAGAGATTCGATGTTTTGATAAGCATCATTTGTTTTTTCAAAAGGATGGTGTACCTTTTCTGAATATTGGATGATAGATATTTCGTTCCTAGAATCAATATGGGCAATAAAATATCATGAACCAATTGCAGTACGTTCATAAAACCTCACTGAATTCATCAGAAAATATTTAAGTTCCCAACACATGCTCTGTGGTAACAAATATTAAAATAAAATACAATGAAAGAAAGCGAGAGTAGAATATTTATCACATAAAAGAGTAGAATATCGAAAACATGAGTATAAACCCGTTTACCGGTTAGAATTTGGCTTCATCTGAAAGACTTTGGGTTTTATATTTATAGACATATCTATCTATCTATCTATCTATATCTTATATATATACTTCTTCTGTCCGTGTGTATGTAACTGAACTCCTCCTAAACAACTGGACTGATTTTTATGAAATTTTGTGTGTGCGATTAAGTTGATTCGAGAATGGTTTAGATTCACAATTTGATCCGATAGAAAATGTTTTTATATTTTTAATTAATTAATAAAAATCCAACAATTTATAAGGGGGTGCGTCCGGTAAATGGAAACTGTTACAGTTTGTGGAATCACCCTTCTGGATAATGGCGTCCACGTTAGGTTTAGTTAGTAAACAGCGAGCGAAAAGATAAAAATAAAGAAAATCAAAAAGTTTCAAGTCATATATTAAACCAGAATAATAAATGAAAATAATAATCTTTGAAGTCAGATTTTATACTCTAAAATAGATCAGATCCAACGGCATATTGATATTCTCGACACAGGATGGAAAATTCGAATCAACCACGCTAAGTGACACGAGATCTTTTTTAATCGCTACTGCAGTCCCCCTCGCCTATATCTTTCTGCCTATTGAAGAGCTAAAGACTAATCCATCTATCTTGCTAACTTAATTACTCAGAAATAAGTTAGCAAGATAGATGGATCCTATCTTGCTAACTTATTTCTGAGTAAAAACTCCTCTGACATTTATAATCACCAGCCCACAACAACTTTCCAATAGCGAATATGTTTCACTTTACTCAGTAGAACGCCGTGTAATCGTGGCGCATTTGGTAGGTCGCCCATTCGGAAAGTAACGTGCTTTCAACCCGTGTTCGAATCTAGAGTTGTGTACCTTTTGCTAGACCTGTTATTTCAGCTTTTTTTTTAAAGGCTTTTTTATTTCAGCTTTTTTTTATAATTTTTTTAATTATTATTTTATTTTATTTTATTATTTTTTAATTTTAATTTTAATTTTATTTTATGATTTTTTAAAATTATTATTTTTATTTATTTTTATTTTTTTCAGCTTTTATATGATGAAATACCGAATATAGCTGAAATCTGAGGAGTTTATTATGCATTTATACATTTTTAATTGGGTTTTCATATTATTAATATGTATAACATTTCGTATGGTTTTTTTCTATGTTATTTATACTGCGTTTAGTTTTTTAATGGATTTTTATAGGTTTATTATAAATTTATATATTTTATGTTTTACTTTTCAGAATTTTTTGCTCCAATGATAAAGGGTAAATCTTTTCTATGTTACTTATACTGTGTTTAGTCTTTAAATTGATTTTGGTTAACAAATATTCTTAAAATTCCGGGCATCGCCGGGTACTTCAGCTAGAATTACAACGTTTGAACAGGACAACGTCTGTCGGGTCCGCTAGTATATATATATATATATATATATATATATATATATATACGTGTATGTGGAGGTGGACGTGTGAACTTACTCATGCTTAGCAATGGATTGCAAAAGATTTATGTCTTAGGAGATATTTCAAATGAGTTGGTCTATGTACCTGCCCTGGCGTTTAATAAATGAATTCTAGGGAAAGGGTGGAGCAATATTTATGACGGGTGTGTCTGAGTATCTCTTAAAAGAAAATTTAACCATTCTGTGAAAGTAACAAGTTTTGAACATTTCTACATTTTTCTGTGTCCTTTACATAGACCCTTATATAGGAAAAATCAGCGCTAGCAAACACTTTAGGAATATGAAACCCGACCACAGATGTACCTAAGTAATGCAAATAAACGTAAATATCATTTAAAAGATTAACCGAAAATATTTTCTGTTATTCTGAAATTTTGAAACTAGCTCAGAAGCAAATCGAATAAACGTTATAACTCAGATAATGGTACCCCTTTAAGCCGAGAACACGTTAATCTGAAACTCAAGAAAGTGTCTTCCACTTACATGTATACATGTAAACATACACACAGACACACACACACACACACACACACATATATATATATATATATATATATATATATAAATATATATATATATATATATATATATATATATATATATATATATATATATATATATATATATATATATATATATATATACATATATATATATACATATATATATATATACATATATATATATATATATATATATATATATATATATATATATATATATATATATATATATATATATTCAGCCTTCAATTTTAAAATGATAGGTAAAAATTGAATAACACATCTGCCATCCCAAGCAACTTTTTAGAAAATTGAAAAAAAATTTCCTCAAATCTCCACAAATCTCATGACGTATTTCTCTTCCACTTTAAGAGACGAATCTTTTTTCCTCATCCGTGTACTGCCTTCTTTATAGCAAACAAAAAGGAAAAGGGGGTGAATGGCATTGTGTCCCCACTTCGCTGCACATCTCCTGTTTATATTCTGTGCTTTTGCATTCCTAAGCAGGGTTTGATATTGATTACGCGCATCTCTATTTACATTTGTATCTGACTATCTACCCATTCCGATTGAATTATCTTTCTTTAAAGTCTTCTTCAGACGTGGAAGAGAACGTTATTCATAAACTTGAAAGGCTCCATCTGCATAACTGATGAGGAAACTGGAGTGTTGGCTGAAATTTTCTAGTATTAATATCTGGCGTTCGAAACTAAAAATGCCTATACTCACAATGAAATTATTCGGAAAAAAACATTTTTCCAGGATACAAAATCGTAAAACTGAAACTCAGTCACACTGTAAACATTAGAACTCACTTTTCATTCAAAAACTTGCCTTTTTAAAAAATACTAATACTTATAGATATATATATAATATATATATATATATATATATATATATATATATATATATATATATATATATATATATATATATATATATATATATATATATATACAGTGGAATCTCGATCTGCCGTTTTCCAAGGGACCGATTGAAATCAACGATAAATGCGGGAAAACGATAGATGCGTAAACATAACAAAGCAATATGATCTTTGGGACTGGATAAAATGAACGACACATACGGAAAAACGATGGATCCGAAAATGATCGATCGAGATATCCACTGTATATATATATATATATATATATATATATACACTGCTGGCCACCTAAATTGCAA
>OU015495.1:158538393-158610893 GCA_907164885.2 Dolomedes plantarius | reverse complement strand
GTGTTTTTCATATATTCTCTCATATCTCAGAGAGAAAAAAAATAGATATCCATAAGATTCTGACATTAAAATGTAAGGAACACGAATACCCTAAATCCAATTTACGGATTTTTTAAAATTTGGCCCCAGGGGGGGAAGGAGCTTAACGTGTTTTTCATATATTCTCTCATATCTCAGAGAAAAAAAAAATAGATATCCATAAGATTCTTGCTTTAAAATGTAAGGAACACGAATACATTAAAACCAATTTCAGTATTTTTCAAAATTCGGCCCCATGGGGGGGGGGAAGGGGGAAAATGTATTTTTCACCTATTCCTTCATATCTCAAAGAAGGAATCAGATATTCATAAGATTCTTGCTTTAAAATGTAAGGAGCATGAATACCGAAAAACCAATTTAAGGATTTTTCAAAATTCGGCCCCCATAGGGGGCAAGGTGGCAAAATGCGTTTTTCACATATTCCCTCATATCTCAAAGAAAGAAACAGATATCCATAAGATTCTTGCTTTAAAATGTAAGGAACATGAATACCTAAAAATCAATTCAGGATTTTTGAAAATTCGGCCCCCAAGGGTGTTTGGGGGGGCTAAACGTGTTTTTACGTTTTTTTACAAATTCCGTCATATCTCAAAGAAGGAAACAGATATCCCTAAGATTCTTGATTTAAAATGTAAGAAACATGATTAAATGTACAAACACGATCAATGTCATGATTTTTCGACATTTGCTTTAGATTTTGTAAAAATTGCTAGAAACAATCTAATAATTTATATTTACTATATATCACTATTTGGAACACCAAATTGGTCGCATGGGAAAACAGAGAGATCAAGCTAAATTAAATGAAGTGTGGAAAGGTGTGTGTGTGTGTGTGTGTGTGTGAATTGTATATATTTCGGTTGTTAGTCCGTATACATCTAGAGCTCAGGTTAAATCCATTCATTTTTATTATCCTGGGCAACGCCAGGTAATTCTTTGTTTATGAAACCAGCGATTTTCACAAGGTTTTTTTTCACGGGGAAGCCCTCAAACTCCTCGAAGGGCCGGGATCCAGTGGGATATCAAAATTGAAAGAAACATTTTAATGCTGACATCAGCATTGGGGGGGGGGGGGTTATTATAATATGCTGATGGGATGCTGACCAGTGCAGAGGGGTATCGATTGGCATAAAATACAAATATACATATCATACGTACAAGTAAGCTTTATTAAGGGTACACCCGTGCAACGCCGGGTATATAAATCTAGTGTATATATATATATATATATATATATATATATATATATATATATATATATATATATATATATATATATATATATATTGTAAGGACTTCGCCTAAAACCAAGACTGACAGCCTTTAATATTTACAAAATGCTTTATTGGCATTCTAGATTAAATATAGGCTCTATACAATAATTACAAAATAAACATTATCTAAGGATAATTCGCGGGTTCAGGATATCATGAGAGGAACGCGGCAGGCTCTCCGTCTCTGGCACACGTTCGACGACGAGGGTTGTTCACACCTGTAAAGCGAAGTCAACTGCCCCCTAATACATCAAGGTGTCGACTATATATCCGCTCATTCTTCGTGGGGTTCCTTTTAAGTTACCGCTTGCCGCGCTGTGCCTTCAAGCGTCTGACCAGCCGACACTAGCCTTTCATCTGGACTCCATTGTCAACTAGGGAATCGTTTCAAAAGAGGTTCCTTTCTTGAAGTGTATCGAAGAGTCACTACGACACGGCTTTGTGTAACTAAACGGAAGGTCACCTTTCGGCACTGATAAAACACCTTAGATGACAAAGACGGGTGTCCCTTGGAATTTACCCGTAGGGACCGTCAAGTCATTACAGTCTATAATTCTTCTCCTCCCTAGATGTTTTTCTGCAGAAATTTTCACCTGCAAAAAACAGAACAAAAACATGGTCCTTCTCAGGACAATTTCAATTATAAAACTTTTCCCGAAGGCAAATGCACGCCCAATTGACATTACGAGTAGACCGTTAATTTTGATCAAACTCTGGCTTTACCTTCATGAAAGAAAATTTTTAACTGTACTTCAAAGTATCATTTTAAAAGCACATCAAAAGGAATTTATAATTAAAATTTACGCACTTTAAAATCTCTAATAAGAGAACACGCCGTAGCAAAGAAATTATAAAGATTATACAATAATACAACAAATCATGGCAAAAAATTTAAATAGAACAGTATACTAATACATGTCAATCAAAAAAAAAATTAAATTCATAGAACACTAGTACATACACATGACACTACATAAAAAACATTATAACTAGTAAATCACTCAACTGGGATCCCATAATTTACCTTAATTGTGATCACATGACACAAATAAATTCTCAAATTGATATTAAACACAGTTATAATGAAACAACTTTACACAAATAAAATTAAACACAAATCCAAAATGGATACCTAAACTTCATACAGAACATATCATCACGGTTACTAATACACATGAAAATTTTAAATTTCTTACTTATCTTTTAATACGTTTAACACTTATAGTTATAAAACAATTTAATACTCGGCTTTCCGTAAATCCTGGATCAGGGAACTTAATTCGTTCACGATTACCTGTGATCCAATCTTTTCCATTTAAATGGACAGTCATCAGTGACCTAAATTTAAATATTCATTTTATCCTACTATAGGATTCACAATCGATTTAGGGTCTAATTTTTCAGTACTGACTGACATAAAATTATAACATAATAGCTCATTGGCTCATTCCTTTTCCAAAAAAAAAATTCACAAACCTCACATTCCTTGTAATCACTTGGATTCTTTGACAACACTTACATTTATCTGTTGTCGTAACAACTCTTCAGACAAAACTTATCGATTTCACAATAAATCATCCAATTGCGGTATTCAAACACCGTACGGAGTGCATTTTGACTCCAATTACTACCTTCTTAGATATACACAAAAACATACACATTTGCATTTAAAAGTTAGCCAATACCTTTCTGAGGCATTCTACTGGCTTATTCAACAAACAAAACAGAACATAAAATGTTACAATTGAACATTAACTAAAGCCTATCTGAGGCATTCCAACACGGCATACATAAAACCGTCATATGGCGTTTGCCACTACAAAACCGTTATATTATGATAACGTCAAAGGAATTTCACCTGAATTTTCCTTTAAAGCAAAACTCAACTTCTATGGTCGAGTCGTTCAAATTTACAAACAATTACATGTTACAATTCATAAAAAGAACATTACTCAAACGAATACACATTAATTTCTGGTCACATTTTTACACTGAAACTACAATTAATCAACATACTTATAATATACATTTAAAATTTTACGATTAAACTTCGGCTTAGCCTGGTGTTCGGCGGGAATTAACAGTGTTAAGACGTTTCTTGTTATTCTTAACATTAGGACATTTCCCCTTTTGACATTTGTCACAAGCCGACACGTAATCATTTATGTCTAAGTGACAATATGGCCAGTAAAAATACTGAGTTAATGATTCTTTCATCTTAGCAACGCCTAAATGAACATTAGTTTGTTCGTGGCAGAGTCTTTTTAATTTCTCTCGATACTTTCGAGGCACAATAAGCAGTTTTCTAGTGGTTCCATCGTTATTTTTTTTCTGGTAAAATAACATCTCGTTTACCACCACGTACTTATTTTCGTCGGGCGTCTTCTTTTTCGCCCTATCAAAAATTACTTTTAATTCTTCGTCCTCACTTTGTGCAACTCTAAATTCTTCGGGTGAAGTCTTTAATAAGTCGGGAGTAATTATTTGTTTCTCCTGGAGAGGCAAGATAGTCGCGCTCTCTTCCGAAGTGATTTCTTCTACCGCTTCTGATCCGGGGATCACTTGCTCTATTTTCGTTATTTCATCTCCCGTGTCTAGTCTTTCTCTATCAAATTTTAGTTTTTCGGCCCGAGTTTGCACAGTATTTTTCACCGGAACTTCTACATTCCTGTTGATCTTCTCAAGCAAGGCTGCCGTTTTATTTCCTAACAAATAGTGTTTCTGCTCGAATTCCGTATTGCTGACAGCTGCTCTAGTTATGGTGTGGCCCCATTCACATTTTAAATCGACCTCTGCTATAGGTAAGCAAACGGATGAATCTAACACAGGTGCACTGACATAAACGTGCTCTCCTGTGTACATATGGGGTTGTACCAAATTTTTAGAAATCAGATCAATGCTCGCTGCTGTGTCTCTCAGAATAGACGTAGATTTTCCATTAACGACTCCCTGACTGATATAAGGAGTCATCACGCCACTCGAGTCTCCTCCACTAGTTTCTGTTGCCGCGATAATTTCCGTCTCTTTAAGTTTAGGGCACTGTGGTCTCAGATGGTCATAAGAACCACACTCGTAACAACGGAGCTGTTTTCTCTTCTCAAAAATTCTTTCCTTGTTTTGTCCACTAGAAGCTTCTTTTTCCACATCTTTTTTTTCTTTCGTTTCTTCCTTAAATTTATGGTTATTGCTAAAGGGCTTATTAAATTTATCTTTGGACTTTTGATTCTTTGGGAATTCTCTTGTTCGGAAACTGTCTTGTAAGCTTTCATACTTATCGATTTTTTCCGCTAATTCTAAAGGAGTATTAATCTGCATCCACTGCTCCAAAAAATGATCTTTTATATCGGCAGGTACCCTTCTCTTCATCTGTTCCGTTATGTGTAGGTCTCTCAGTTTCTTAAATGTAGTGATTTCTAAATCTGCTATCCATTCATCATAATAGCCACTAAGCTCATGGGCATAATTCCTCCATGATTTATCTACGAGTTTAGGATGGCGATAAAACAGTTGTTTTAATTTTTCTGTATTCATCCTAAATCTCTGGAGAATCATCTCTTTGACGTAGTCATAATCTTTTGCCTGTTCTGGCGATTCTCTGGCCATCATGTTGGAAATTTCTGGGGTTAGTACCCCTAACAAATATGGCACCCAATCTTCTTTAGGGACTCCCGCCATCTCTGCTCTCCTCTCGAAATTTATTAGGTACAGGCCCATTTCGTCCCGTTTCTCGTCAAATTTCTGTATGGTTTTAAGGAGCTGAATGTTCTGAGTTGCGTCTGCATCTCTGTCCCTCCCATTTCGGGCTCTATTGTCTCCATTAATTCCTAATTCCAGTCTCCTTATTTCGAGAGTAAGTTGGTCTTGACGAATTTTGTCTTCTCTTTCTCTCTCTCTCTCTTCTCGTTTCGCTTCTTCTTGGCGAAGTCTCTCTTCACGTTCCTTTCTATCTTCAATTATACGCTCTAGTGCGAGTCTAGCGTCTTCTTCGACGTAATTTTCATTTTCTGTAACGATCTTCTTAATTTCGAAGACCCTAAGCGTATCGTCAGCTTGTCCTCCTAACTCTTCTAAAAGTTCTAAAAGATCCTCTTTCTTACCCTTATTTAAAAAGGACATTTTTCTAACTTTAGGGTGACTAACTGTATGAAAAACAATAAAATTATCCCTCAGCTACTAGCTATACCTTCCGACGGTATGTGTCCTAACTGGAACTAACAAGTTCAAAACTGATCAATTTTAGACTGAACTATAATTTTAGCCCTTATGAACACCAAACTAGCACCGCACAATATAAACATTCACAATTTACTCAATACCTATCAAATCAAAATACCGAACTCTTATACTGAATACACATAAACAGAATTCTCAAGTTAATCAATACTCTATATAGATTTCCAACACAGTAATACACAAATACTAAATTATCACTGTTAATATCAAAGCATAAGAAACTTAAATATATCTGTTACTATTAAAAGAAAAAAAAATACTAAATAAACACTGTTATTATCAAAAGCAAAAAAAAAAAAATTCACTTTCTTTAAAAATAGAGAAAAACATACAGTATTTGCAATTAACAAAACACAGAAATTGGCTAAACTTATTGCAATTCCTAACAAACAAAATATTGGTTCTTTACTTGAACACTAACTGGTTACTCATTCATATACCATAAAAACACACAGAAATTGGTTTTACTTATCACAATTCCTAAAACAATAGTTCCTACTTAGAACTTCAAATGGTTAACTCATACACCATTAAAACACAGAAATTGATTTAAATCATCCAAATTTCTAATATAAAATATCAGTTCTTAATACGAACTCTAAATGGCTACTTATACATATACCATTTAAAAACACACAGAAATTGATTTAATTCATCAAAATTTCTAAAATATCAGTTCTTAATACGAACTCTAAATGGTTAACTTGTACATATACCATTTAAAAACACAATAAAATAATTTTTACTTATTGCATTTATATAAAACCATTATTTAGTTTTTAAATCAAAGCCAGAATCTGATAAAAAGAATCGGCCTACCTGTAATCCTTTAGCTCATCACTGATATCCTAGCACTCTTCTGACACCATTTAATAACAGTCTGTAAGGACTTCGCCTAAAACCAAGACTGACAGCCTTTAATATTTACAAAATGCTTTATTGGCATTCTAGATTAAATATAGGCTCTATACAATAATTACAAAATAAACATTATCTAAGGATAATTCGCGGGTTCAGGATATCATGAGAGGAACGCGGCAGGCTCTCCGTCTCTGGCACACGTTCGACGACGAGGGTTGTTCACACCTGTAAAGCGAAGTCAACTGCCCCCTAATACATCAAGGTGTCGACTATATATCCGCTCATTCTTCGTGGGGTTTCTTTTAAGTTACCGCTTGCCGCGCTGTGCCTTCAAGCGTCTGACCAGCCGACACTAGCCTTTCATCTGGACTCCATTGTCAACTAGGGAATCGTTTCAAAAGAGGTTCCTTTCTTGAAGTGTATCGAAGAGTCACTACGACACGGCTTTGTGTAACTAAACGGAAGGTCACCTTTCGGCACTGATAAAACACCTTAGATGACAAAGACGGGTGTCCCTTGGAATTTACCCGTAGGGACCGTCAAGTCATTACAATATATATATATATATATATATATATATATATATATATATATATATATATATATATATATATATATATATAGAGAGAGAGAGAGAGATATATATATATATATATATGTATATATATATATATATATTTATATATATATATATACATACATATCTATCTATCTATCTATCTATATATATATATATATATATATATATATATATATATATATATATATATATATATATATATATATATATATATATATATATATATATATACATACATATATATCTATATCTATCTATCTATCTATCTCTCTCTCTCTCTCTCTATATATATATATATATATATATATATGCAATGTAATCATTACATCTCGTTCTTAAAATGCAACCTGAAAGGGAAAACTAGCTCAAATTTACATGGCTGGAGCTAGACTCAGTCTGAAAGAATTTAAATTTTGAAGCAGTCGGGTCGAATCATTTTATTAGGAGCGATAGTAACATACGTCCTTTCATTTCAGATGCTCGGAGCGAAGTGCAACATCACCTTTCAACCTTACGCGCTAGAAGCGAGGTACATGTGGCTGTTGTTTTGAAATGTCAGCGGAATTTCGGGCTGGCAATGCGAACTCATGCCTTTCTCGGGACGTATACACGTGTAGAAATGCAACGTTTGCTATTTTATGGGAAGTTCTGTTGCTATGGGTTTTTAAAGCGTTAAAGTAATGTTACTGGGGATTGTATTTAGGAAAGGGAATTTAACTGATAGAATGGAGGGCCTAGTATTTAATTTATTACATATATATATATATATATATATATATATATATATATATATATATATATATATATATATATATACATACATATATATCTATATCTATCTATCTATCTCTCTCTCTCTCTCTCTATATATATATATATATATATATATATATATATATATATATATGAAGTTAACAGGTGCTTTTTAAAAAGTCTTACCAAAATTTTCAATAAATTTATTCTATTTCAAAACATTTCCCGTGAAATATCGGTAAGCTCCCATAAATACTGCTAAGAAAGTTTAATGCCACATGTGCAAAATTATCTGCATGTGGAGTTTGTCACGATGAATTCTACATTTATTTTCCCTAAATATTCATGTGTATATTAAAATCAGCCTTCATTTCTACTTTGATAAAACTCTAAAATATGAATGACATCTACTCCGTTTCATTCAGTCTGTTTACATATCATCCGAAATTTTACATACATAATTCTGGTATTATATTGATTTGAAGAATCAGCATTTGTGCTTTCTGTTATCGGCATACGTGCTGCGTCATTCTCTTTCTTTGGATTTATCCTCTGAATGTCTTCCTTAAGGATAATAGAAGTTTCTTTTATTTTGAAATTGAATGTATCTCTAGTTGGATAACAGAAAAGAACAAACTAGGCCATGGCAGGAAGTTTCACATGATTTGTCAGTAGTTGTTTGGAAAACTGTTATATTTTAATTATTAAAATTCTCTTGAGTATAAGAAAATTAATAATTGTATATAACAAAAAATCAGAAAAGTTTAAATATTAAAATAACTTGAAACTAATTAATACTTATCTAAAAATTAGTAAATGTTAATTGAATTTCCAAATTAAAATATGTGCTACTACAATTGGAGAAATGTTAAAAAAGTTGAGGTAAGTTAAATACTGGGTGATCATAAAAAAAAACTTTGCCGATATAGGGACCTCTAGTGGCTGTTCCGTTCAACCGATCGAGATGAGATTTCATATATAGTTATTCAGAGGTATGATCTCGGGATTCTGTGAACGGTAACTTAGTAGCGCACACGGTTACGGTTATAAGTACAGAAACTCGAAATTTCTATATATCGAATTTTTTTCACGCAATTTGCAACTTCGATGTATGGAGCTTCGACTGTATATATATATATATATATATATATATATATATATATATATATATATATATATATATATATATATATATATATATATATATATATATTATTTATTTATATATATATATATATTTATATATATATATATTATATATATATATATATATATATATATATATATATATATATATATATATATATATATATATATATATATATATACATATATATATATATACATACATATATATATACATACATATATATATACATATATACATATATATATATTCGAATGGCGACGACCACTTTTTCCCTCGCAAAAGGATCAACGCATGCAAAAACCCCAAAGAGCGTTGGAACGGTACGTGTATCACAAAAAAGGACGAGTTATACACGCACAATAAACAGCTCTGCGAACGGCCAACAAAAATACGATCGGGGCGCACGGAGGAAATTTGCATATGACAGGGACAAGACACCAATCACTGATGACAACACAGATCGGATAACAGAAAACTTTTATTTGGATTACATATTTTCCACATGGGTGCCATCACAAGCCATTCGTAGAGCTGTTATATTCGTAGAGCTGTGCATAACGCGTCGGTTTTTTGTGATACGCGTACCGTTCCAAATCACTTTAGGGTTTTCGAATGCGCTGAGAATTTTGCGACAGGAAAAAGGGGGCATTGCCATTCGAAAATTTCGATTTTCTGTACCTATAACTGTAATTGTGAGTGCCACTTGGCTGCCGTTCACAGAATCTTGAGCTCATACCTCTGGATAACTATTTCTGAAATCTCATCTCGATCGGTTGAACGGAACAGCCGCTAAAGATCCATATATCGGCAAAGTTATTTTTATGACCATCCTGTATATACAATTGAATGTGAAATTTTTGTTTTCAAATAATTTTAAAGTTTATCATTTTTGATTATTTCATATCGAAAATTCAATTATTTCTTAATGAAACGAAATTATTCTTTTATTAATGAAAACAACATTACTCCTTCGAAACGACAAAAAAAACTGTTTAATATGCTTACAATTGCTCCTTTCCCTCAAAAATTAAAATTTATTACTATTCACAGAGTTTCCGTCAAACACAAAATGTGACACATAAATTAATCATTAATTAATTACGTTATTATTGGTTAATTAGAATATTCGAGATGATCTGTCGACCACAGCGTGAGCTTAAACGGCGATTATATAAGAACAACCTCCGCGCAAAAAGCGACGACCTGTATCTTAAAAATTTTAATTCTTAAAAAAAAAACTATTTCAGTGACAACAATTTTAATTCCTTAATGTGTTAATTAATTTATTAATTAGGTGCTAAAACATAAAAAATTCTTAAGTTTCTTAAACTATCAATTCTACCGACAGCTTCAAAACTAATTTCTATTTTGCCGTGTTCCAACTGGACTTATAAATTTGACTTTATTATAACCTATTTAAGTTCGATTATACAGTTAATTAGAATATATATCCACATTCGAATTTCTCTTCAAAATTACCAGGGAAACAGCCACACATATTATCAACAAGTTATCAATAATTTGGTCTATTGCAAACATTTAAATACATTTTTAAAGAGTGTTCTGTCATGTTTGTCACTTCAGTCTGCAATAAACTTGCAATTCCTTTAAAAGCCTGATTTTAATGATATATTTTTTTCAATAATTTAACTTTATTGCACTAAATTGGTTTAGAAACCGCTAACTAAAGATATATGCAGCTGAATTTCAGATATTTTTCTCCACTTTTTTTCCATCTTTAAATCTAGACAAATAGAAAAGTAGACCTGTGATATTATTTTTCAAATTAATCTTAACTCCACGTGGCATTTTAAAAATAGGGACTAAAGTTATTCAACTGTAGATTCTTTATAAAGAATATAAAAGTGCATTTCAAGCAGGGATTCCACAACAGATGTCCTATGAAATATTTATTTTCCAATTCTCTTTATAAGTTCAGTTTCACCACAGTACAGCAATACAGAAAACACTGATTTTAGTTTCACCAATGCTTAAACGGTGTAACCGGTAACAATAATCATTTCAAGGAAAGGATAAAATTATTTTTTTATGTGTCTATCACTTTATTGCTTTTCCGGTTTTGTTTATCCCATTTCATCCGAAGAAGTGAAATCCTATTATACTTTACCAGAATAGGAAATTGCGAAAGGACCCGTTTTCTAGAAGTATTTATACTTACCTAAAGCTTGTTTTCAGAAAAGCATTTTCATTGGAAATTGCGTAGGAAGAAATAAACTGATTTTCAATAATCAAAGATTAGTGTTTTGATTCTAGTAATCAAAGGCTATGAGTCATATGTCTTCTAATTAATAGCGACTATAGTTTTTTTTATTTTTTGGGGAATTCATAACTAAAAAGTTACGCATTCTTGATCCATGGTGTTTCTGTCCAGTTTTTAAAAGTTAACATATTTTCCTAATTTTACTTTCAACCCTTTTATGCTTCATAAAATAGCATTCCAGTCAGAACTTTAAATTGAGGATTATACAAGGTGAGGCCATTAATTTCCAGGACTGGTCTAATAACTCCAGAAAATATTACATGAAATACATACCCATTTAATATGTTTCAAAGTAACTCCCACGTGCCATAATGCACTTCTGTACACGGCTGTATAAGTTTCGGAAACAACTTTTAAAGTCCTCTTTCTGAATGCTCTTTAATGTGGACGTCACCGTTTTCTTTATGGCTTCGACATCCTCAATTCTTGTTCCCTTCACCAAATTGGCACAGCATGAGGTTGTGGAGATGCAGCATCCCCCATACTCACCGAACTCAGCACCGGCAGACTTTTTCTTGTGTCCAAAACTGAAAGATTTGCTGAAAGAAACAAGATTTGGGGATGTCGAAGCAATCAAGAAAACGGTGACGTCCACATTAAAGAGTATTCCGAAAGAGGACTTTAAAAGTTGTTTCTGTAACTTATACAGTCGAGCACAGAAGTGCATTACGGCAGGTGGGAGTTACTTCGAAACATATTAAATGGGTATGTATTTCATGTAATATTTTCTGGAGTTATTAGATCAGTCCTGAAAATTAATGGCCACAAACGTGGGTGAAAGCCAACATTCGCCGAGGGGTTGAATATTACCCGTAGAAGCTGACTTGGTGCAGCAGCTGTAAAATAACTTTGGCTAGTAGGAATGCATCTAAGTTTTGACAAGGATACAAAAGTGCCACTTCTAAATGGAGGAAAATATTGCGTGTAAAGAGGAATAGAAATTTAATTGACCAAGAACATTTATTTTATTTACTGAAGCATTTATTATTAAGCACGAAAAATTGTTCACTACTATTGGGTGACTCAATAAATGTAAGTTGGTATGTAGAAAATCAGAGTGATACAATATCATTCGCTTTGTTGATACTAGCAAGGATAAACCTATTGTTTCATATGTAGTCATTTTTTCCATTAGACTGAAAAATTCTTAATTGAAATGGGAAGAGAACTATTTTTAGTACTGGAACTATAAAAAATTGAATCTGTTACATTCAGGCTTTTCTCTCTATTAAACTTTAGCTTACGGGGCACATTTTTCCGATTCCCTCTTTAATACGGGAACCTTCATACCCCCTTTGTAAGAACGGCCTTTAAAGGGGGCGTTTATATATATATATATATATATATATATATATATATATATATATATATATATTCATTCTTGGGATACATGCTATTTTACACTGTAACTTGCCCATGCTATAAATATTGATAGGATTCATTTGTATTTAAGTAATGTGTCTGATCATTGTAGCTGATTAGAAATTTAGATGGATAAAGAGGACTTGTGTCTGCTTTTGAAAATATTTAATAGAGAAGAATTTTTAGTTCTCAACAACAACGAAATCTATAAAATTATTTGGGCACATACTTTCAGTACTAATACAAGCATGAGATAAAAACAGATTTAGTCATCTTAAACTGTTTTATGTATACTCAACAGTAATGGACATGATTGCTCTGCCAAGTATTCCCTCCAGTGAAGCATATTAAAAAATTACGACAGAGAAATAGTTCCACAAAAGGAATTTCTCTACATTCTCAAGGAGTTAAATGTATATTTATCTTCTTCAATCTCCAGAATACAGAGATATTTAAATGAAGTAAGCGGCACGAAACATGTTGAAAAATACGAAGTTCTCCACCTACATAAACAACACACTACCTTATGCTTCCTTTTTTTCTTAAATTTCCTACTAACAACTGAATCCACTCGTGATCTGAATAGTTTTCGCATCTTATAAAATGAAACTTCCACAAATATTACACAAATATCACCAAGCCTCAATTCGAAACTATTTCTAACTTAAGCTATTTGCAATTGGAATTTTGTAGAATAAAAATTATTTGCTTATCTAAGTTTCTCGGCAAGCATTCATTAATTATTTAGGTCTTATTTTGAAATTTTCCTCTGATATGTGGACTGTGTATATTTGGAAATTAAAACTAAATATTTAATTTAGGTGTGCGAATCCAACTCAAAAAAGGGGGGACACGCGAGTGTGTGTAAATCTATGAAACTTTTGTTATAAAAATGTTATGAATTAATAAGTATTTGGACTGTTATCGCCAAACTTTATTCTGCCAAAAATTTCTACTTTTGAACTTTATTTTGATGTTCGTTAAAATTTCCAACAACTTGCAAAATAACTCCAGGAAACGCAAGCTCAAAAAAAGAGAGAGAGAGAGAGAGAACCTTCCATAAAAATTCATTTCTTTCTTCCGCTTTCATTTTTGAAAGATAGGAAAGCGTTGTTCATAAATTTTAAACAGAACAAATATCTTTTTCGAAAAAAAGACTTTTTCCTTCCTAAAAACCGACACCCGTTTTAGAGTAATAGGAAAAAGGAAATTGTTAAGTTAGATTCGGCATAATTTATTCAGAACTTAAGTGTAAATTGCAGCTGATTTCGAAGGGAGAAAAATTTGGTATTCAAATTTTTTTTAAATTAGATAAAACTATGAAATTGAATACAGGAGTATGTGAAAATTAACCTGCTGGGGTAATCCTTGTCAGCCTTTTTACCCGAAAAACTTCGAACATTTGGAAGATAAACAAATTCCGCTATCAATAATTTAAGGAGAGAAGAATTTTTAGCAGAATCATTTTTGTTCCTAGATAGAATTATTTTAATTCTCACTCGGTTACAGTTACTGCAGAAAATAGTAATCATATGAGTCTTATAGGTTCTGAATTTATATTGAAAAAATTGGTCTTAGATGTTGCAAGTTTTTAACATTTAGGAAAATCGATGAACAATTTTTCAAAGAATTTTACTAGACGCACGAGATGACAAATAAAATAGCATTTTCTTTGACAAAAATAATATATACTTTTGCTTTTTTCAGACATTATTAACCACTAGAAGTGAAATTTTCTTTCTGATTGCAATGAACATGTACTTAAAATATTTTTTTAAATGTTATCTCATAGGAATTAGCGCAGGATAAGATTTAAAAAAAAATGAAGGAATCAAGTAAATTTGAGGCTGAAATATTCACAAATATTTGGTGAAGAAAAATCGTGAAATCCGGAAGTGAAGGTTATATTATATGACTTGGAAGCGTTATCGGTTAGCATATTTGTGAGAAGGGCAAAGACTTGTTGTTTTTCAAAAGGAAGAAAAATATTTAAGTAAATGGGGTTTACATTACAAATCTTAGGTTTATTATGAATAATAAAATATTAGTGCATACAAGCATTAAAACTAACTAATACATCTGGATAAGACCGGCAAAATAGTTTGGACAGGTGGATATCTTTTGAAATTGAAGAAAGCTTCATTTATAAATGGCTGAAAGATTTTCCTAAGACCAAACAATTGCCATACTGAACCAAAGAAGAAAAACCAACATTCATTGCTGATTCAAATATCAATTGTTTCAATGGCGAATATTGCATACTTTCTTGTTTTGTCAGCTAAATGCGAATTCTTGTCATTATAAAAACAATTTAAGAGTCCCTCCGCAATCTAATTAGTTTCCTTAAGGCAACGCATGAGTTGACATCGAAAATCTTCAATCTCAATTTTAAGCTATGTGCAATTTTACCTTGACTATATATGTGTTAACAGATCAGAAAATACATATTCTTGAAGAAAGACAACTTAATAAATAACGCGAAGTTCTTGAAATTTTGAATGTTTCAAAAATTTATTTTGATCGAACATTGTATTATCCTTTGCCAAAAAACTAATATTGTTTTTTCGGGAAAAAATTAATTTATTTATATATATATATATATGTGTGTGTGTGTGTGTGTGTGTGTGTGTGAGTGTGTGTGTGTGAGCGTGCGTGCGTGTATGTATGCAACAAGAAAACGCGTCTTCCTAAATTACTTTTAAAGCATGTTCTATTTTTAATTAAGTACAACCCCTTTTTCAAATTATAACCTGAAAATAATGTAAGTTATAATTAATATTGACCCTGCAGATCATTAAGCAGGCATTTGAAATATATGAATTCCATAACATCACCATATTTGGCCCGATCCGAACGCCTTATTAAATTTGTATATAATAAATAAGTCCTGATTTCAAATTCTTCCTGCTGGAAAACCCAGAGAAAGCGCGTGTTCTAGCAATTAATAAATCCCCGTGAGAACCACGATATTGACACGTGAACTCCCCTTCGTCCAATTAAACATTAAGTAATTTAGGCCCTCTGGTGTCAATATCGCCAAACACTCATTTTGCCTGAACAGAAGACTTCTCCCTTTTCGCATCTAACTCTCATTGCTGGCAGATCTGCTGTCCACGTTCGCTAGATCCGTTGGTCACGACAGCTATTCTTTTAACTCTGTCATGTAAGCACTGCTGATTTCACTTCTCGTCTTGGCAAAGACGCCAGACAAGTCCAGTGGCCACTGCAACCTTCTTATTGCTTGATAATGAAATAAAAGTCATTTCCCGGATAATGTCTGTAATTTGTACATCGCTTCTATGGCTCCATGCGTGTGTTTCTCTCCTAAATTTTCTCAGTGTTTTCCTGGATGAACACTTCGCCCGACGTGATTATTATCACACACACACACAAGCATATATATATATATATATATATATATATATATATATATATATATATATATATATATATATATATATATATATATATATATATATATATATATATATATATATATATATATATATATTTATTTATTTATTTATTTATTTATTTATTATATATTTATATATTTATATATATATATATATATATATTTATATATTTATATATTTATATATTTATATATATATATATATATATATATATATATATATATATATATATATATATATATATATATATATATATATACACTCATGGACAAAAAAATTAGCGCACCAAGAAATAATTGCGGGATCGTAACGAAACATGCAATGAAGGTACATGTCGGGGAGATAGGCAAATGATTAGAAATGCAGCATGATTGCGCATTACGTATAGTCGGTAGAGGGCGTTGAACATCGTACTCTGTGGAGTATAAAACAGGTAACCAAAGCTTGTTTGAGTGTGCTGAATCATTTACAAATGAAGAGATGAGATAGACATGCCATTACGCCGTGTTCGAAGACAATATAAGCAGTTGTCGCAGTTTGAGAGGGGGAGAATCGTCGGGATGATGGAAGCTGGGTGGTCAGCTAGGCGAGTAGCTCGTCAATTAGGCCGCTCTGATTGTGTTGTGAGGAGGTGTTGGGACCAGTGGACCCGAGAGATGTAATGTACACGAAGACCAAGCTCAGGACGCCCTCGACAGACCAGTCGTCGAGAAGACCACCACATCGTAAGAAATGCACGAGTACAGCCAACTGCTTCATCGGCCGCCATCCAGGCGATACGAAGGCGCCTGGCTGAAGGACAGTTGGTATCGCGGCGCCCATTACGTGTGCTGCCCTTGACGCCCACCCATCGACACCTCCGTTTGGAGTTTTGCCGCGCACGAGGAAACTGGACTGCAGCGGAATGGAACCAGGTCGTCTTTAGCGACGAATCCAGATTCAATCTCGGCAGTGATGACAATCGTGTTCGTGTGTGGAGAGCCCGTGGTGAACGCTTCAATCCTGCTTTTGCTGTACAGCGACACTTCGCTCCCACAGCTGGTGTGATGGTATGGGGTGCCTTTGCCTACAATACACCGTCACCCCTAGTATTGTTCCGTGGCACCATGGCAGCCCAGCGGTATGTTCATGAAATCCTGCAACCACATGTGTTGCCACTCATGCAATGGCTCCCAGGAGCCATTTTTCAACAAGACAATGCTCGGCCTCATACGGCAAGGGTGTCACAAGACTGTCTCCGCACTGTTACTACCCTTCCTTGGCCTGCCCGATCCCCAGATTTGTCTCCAATCGAGCATATCTGGGATCATTTGGGACGACGAGTTCGGCATCCCATGAGTTTGAACGAACTAGAGGCAAGGTTACAGCAAATATGGAACGAAATGTCTCAAGACATCATACAGAACTTGTATGACTCAATGCCCGATCGTATCGCATCGTGCATTCGCGCTAGAGGGGGTCCAACGGAGTATTAACTCCTCCGTTCTTTTGCCTTTTTCTCTGAAATAAATTACCTTTTTCTTTGATTTTCTTATAATTTACTTATATCAAAGTAGTCATTACGTATGTAAAATTTCGTTTCATTTTGACGACTCCTTCTTGGTGCGCTAATTTTTTTGTCCATGAGTGTATATCTGATGATTTGTTGAATCTGAAGTAACCTAATATTTTATTTCGTAATTTTTAAATGATCCCCTTGAATATTTCTTCGATTAGAAAGCTTCCTCCGGAGAAAGGCCATATGACTCATGTCTGTCTCTTTGACGAGCTACATCCTTATTCCTCCCGTATCTCTGAAACTCCTACAATCCTAACATGTTTTCTTCCTCACATTTTTGTCTGAAAAAAAATTGAGTGATCACAAAATGATGAAAGTAATTGGGAAATTAAGGGAAACATCAAAATTCTTAAGATATAATCGTTAACATATTGGGTCATCCCATAATAAATGTGGTATTTTTTATTTGAGTAAAATGAATGACGCAATATTGCGTCATCGTGGCAGATAGATGGGAGGCGTGTGTTTGTTGCTGTATGATCTATTGTTTTCTTAGTTTCGGGGTAAGAAGATAGTCTTGGTTTATATAGGAAGAAGTAGTAAATAATAATGGTAAATATACTTCAGATTAAAATTAAACAATCATTTTTTTTTGTTTCATTTAAAAAATTCCTGTAAAATACCACATTATTCATGGGATGACCCAATACAATTTTACTGAAATGGATAGTTCATTAGCGAAGAAGTAATTTGTATTAAATGCAAATACTGTGGAATCTCGTTCGATCGTTCCCTGAATCATCGTTTTCCCGTATGTGTGATTTATTTCAACCAGTCCCAAAAATCCTATTTCTTTGTCATGTTCCCCCATCTATCATTTTCCCACATTTATTGTTCAGTTCAGTCAGTCCCTTCATAAACTATAGATCGAGATCCCACTGTATTCATAATGTAAAAATGCATGAAAATATTTAACTGCATTAAGGATTAAGTTCCGGTTTGTTTAGAGATAGTTTCACCACAGAAATCCTATCCCCAGGCAAATGTGTTCGGCTTACTGCATAAAAACAAAGGTAAAGGAATGCCTTAAAAATATTTAAAAAATGCATTAGAAACTTCTCTACCTTTAAATGCAGTACATCTAGGGTATTGGTTTTACTATATGTATTAATTTTATGAATAATACATTCATATAAAAAATTACATTATTCTTCTTTTGAAGTTTTTACCATTGATTTTTAGACAGAAATTTGATGCAAAGTAGTCTGTCTACCGCAGCGATGATCTACAAACATGAAACTTCATATAACTGTATTTACGTTTTTGTTAATGTCTATTTATACGTCCTGATACTCTATTGGAAAACCTTTTAAACGGGATATAGAGGTAATTAGGGGTAGAAGTATAGGGAAAGGCTCAAAGTAAATCACCGTTTTTCCAACAACTAGCCACTCCGCGACCAGCATGGTTGCTTTTAGTTTTATATTTTCTTTTGCAAAACACCTCAACTGAAAGTAATATATGAAAGGAATGTTACCATTACCTGCCATCATAAATATACGTTGCTAAGGGGTATTCTCTATAAGGCTGATTCTAAAACATCGTGATTAAAAAATGTGAATTATCATTACTTCAGAACAGAGTTAAAGATAAGACTGAGAAACCCAACACCGATGATTTTAAAAATTACACCCCTCTCGGGATGTACTATTTTTTCAAAACTAAGATATCTACACTTTGCCATTACAGAAAATAAGAAATGGTTGAGAAAAAATTTTTTCACTTAAAAAAAATGGAATAAAAATTCAGCAAGTACTAAAATATTGTGTGGATTACATCACTCTCTGTATGTACAATTGTTCACAATTCAGATATCTACACTTAATCATATCAAATAATAAATTGTTGGGAAAATGTCTTCACTTATAAAATGGAATAAAAATTAACAGTGTACAAAATTAACTATTATTGGCTCTCGGTTTCTATGTCGGCAGCAAATAAGCCTAACCTTGCCATCATTTATGTTCTCTTTCACGCCTCTCTCTTAATGATTTATTGCTTAGTCGCTTTCTTTCTTGAGACTGTTCCCAATTTTCACTTGATCGTGCAGCTCGCTTTCGAGCGTTACTGATTTTAGTGCGTTTATCCATGTTGACACGAGACCACAAATTGCTGACGGCCGCTAATGTTTACATCTGGTAGTTGCAGCCGTTGCCATTCGGAGTGTAGAAATATCGTCGATTTTTCCGCCGCGTGACTACGCGTTATATATATATATATAGATTCTGCAACAATGTCTTCGGCATTTCTCTCCTTTGTCTACGATGAGTTTTACGGTCTTTCAGTACCTATGAAGAAATAACACGCCAAAACCCACATTTCGTTATCGGAAAATATTATTTCCGTTTAGCGTGTTTTCAATTCCTGTCAATCACTTGGGATTTCTACTTGGCAACTCCAGTTTAAATTATTTACAAACAACCTTCTGCTCCTCGCTCTATTTTTACGACCTTTAAAATAAAACTGAAAAGACGTAACTCCCGCTGCACTATCTATGGATCAAACACTTGCGGAAGGGGGGACGTCACACAAGCTCACCGGAGAGGGCTTTCAATCCTTTAGCATACCCCGACGGTTTTGCACAAAACGAGCTTTTAACAGTATCCACCCCCTTAACAGAAACCACGTGGCCCGAGAAAAGCATGCATTCTGCCTCTCTTTTTTTTCCCGTGAAGACCGAGATAATTTGGCAGGCGATCAGCACAAGAGTATGTAGAAGTTATGGATGATAGTCGAGACAAATTTACCTCCTCCAGCTCAATTTTAATCGTCATGTTCTCATAATTATATACCCAGGGGCTCTTTAATTTGTGAATCGGTGACGGTAAGTAAGATGATGTTTTTCGAATTAGATATTCACCGCCCGTGTTTCTTGTAGACTCAGTGTGTGTTGACAGAGTTTCACGTACACTCAGTTCCTTTAATTATGCAAACTAATAGATATTCAGTCGCTACTTTAATGGCTGACGGCAGCACCCATAAAAGGATAACTTTGATGAATTGAATGTTATTCACTATTCTTCAAAGAAGTGTGGATAAGTAAGTACGAATATTTGTACCGGAAATGAGCAGTTTTATGACATACTTCTATATTATTAACTGAATTGATTATTTCATTGTGTATAATATATTTTGAAAGCCCCTAAGTTTATAATCTAAGTTTGTAATATATGTCTTAAACTTATACAACAGAGATAAAAAAAATCACACTCCTAGGGGAGAACCGTTGTATCATTGATCATTTGATCAGTAGAAACGATCATTGGATCGTTTCTACTGGATCATTGATTAAATAATTTGATGACCTTTCTCATATCGTTTAATTCGTACAGTTTTAAAAATATGTACTGTCAAATAAATTATAAAGAAGGGATTTGATTTTATTTGTTTTAGAGATTTGGGGATTAAATAAAGACCACTGTCAATATATATATATATATATATATATATATATATATATATATATATATATATATATATATATATATATATATATATATATACAGTCGAACATCCATATATCGAACTTCCCCATATCGAAATTTTCTATATATCGAACTCTTAGGAAATCTCCATCTTCATTATACAGAAAAACTGTTTCTATAAATCGAAAAAATCTCTATGTATCGAAATTTTTTTCAAGACATATTGGGAGATTTTATTCCCATTTAGAATAAAATCTCCCAATTTTTGGCATTTGAAACAATACGTCGTGGACTTCAATTCACGGAAAATGTCCCTGATGAAGTTTTTAATGGACTGAATAAATATTAACATTTCTTTGATGAACTTTCCGCAAAACTGGCTGTTCAGCAAGATATTCGTAGTTTTTTTAAAGGATGTAACTGTGATCTTTGTAACAACTGTCTGGATTATTGTTTTTTTTAAAGGTATGTAGTACTTAATAAATCTTTCGTATTAATTCATTTTATAGTTATTAACTTTCATTTAATGTAATTCGCATATAAATTAGAATTCGAGTTTCGCATCCGAAAATTAGTTTTAATTTTAATGCTTTAGGAGAATTATGAAAAAACTAAGATCAGTTCTGTACATCGAAATTTCTATAAATCGAATTATTTCAAGGCAATTTGCTTCAAGGCAAATTTTCAAGGCAATGTGTGTGTGTGTGTGTGTGTGTGTGTGTGTGTGTGTGTAATATCTTAAATATTATGCCCCCATTCTATCCAATCCAGAGTAATATTAATTTATCGCTTTAAAACAGTTAACCACAGAACTTCCCATGAATCACAGGCCTTTCCATTTCTACACTTGTATATGCCGGAATTCAGGAGTTGGTTGACTTCGCGAGTCCATAAAATCTGTTGGCCCTACAAATCATAGTCACATCTTTCTCCCGCCCTCTCGAGTTCAATGTTGAAATGTGACATTATTCCGAGCCGTTGTTCTGGAATGAACGGATGTATTTTCGCTCTAATAAACGGTGTACTAAGAACTTTGGCCCGATTGCATTTAAATCTAATTTTTATTCCTTTCAGGCTGAGTCTAGCTCCAGCCATGTAAATATGAGCTAGTTTTCCCTTTCAGGTTATAATTTAAGGACGTGATGTAATGGCGATATTGCATATATATATATATATATATATATATATATATATATATATATATATATATATATATATATATATATATATACTAGCTGAAAACCCGCGCTTCGATACGGATTGCATTCAAATTAAATGCAACTATAAATATATGAAAGTAATGCCCCAAAAAGTGTATATATTTATAATAAATGCGACGATCAATGTATACAATTGATGTAATATATATATATATATATATATATATATATATATATATATATATATATATATATATATATATATATATATATATATATAAATCGTAAGGGATATTTATTTTATTTTATAATATCCAATCGTCTGCTGCATTAGAAAGCTGCATTAGAAAGTGTATATATATATATATATATATATATATATATATATATATATATATATATATATATATACACTAGCTGAAAACCCGCACTTCGATTCGGAGTACATTCAAATTAAATACAACGATCAATGTATGCAATTAATGCCAAAAAAATGTATATATTTATAATAAATGTGACGATCAATGTATACAATTGATGTAAAATATATTTATATATATATATTTATATGTATATATATATATATATATATATATATATATATATATATATATATATATATATATATATATATATATATATATATATATATATATATATATATATATATATATATATATAAATCGTAGGGGATATTTATTTTTTTTTGAAAATATCCAATCGTCTGCTGCATTAGAAAGAAAAAAAATTTTTTTTTTGTCTCTTTAGTTCTTAATGCACGTGACGATAAATTTATTTAAAGTACCAGAAAAAGAAATCACGTGATCAGCATTTAATAAATTAAATCCTAAAAATCAATCTTAAAAAATTCAACAAAAATCAGAAAATTGAGGTAAAGGTTCTAAAAAGCTTTCATTTTAAAGGAATTTTTATAATCTTTCTCGTGATATAAATTTTATAACCCTCAAATTATTTTATTAAATGCAAACTTAAAAAAGTTACAAAAACAGCTTAAAAGTTTAATTTAAAAAAATCTAAGAAGAATTTTTCAAAAATCTTTATTAGTGCACCCTTACACCATAAGAAGAATCGCCATGCAAAATTTCAGCCCTTTAGGTCCAGCGGTTTGGTCTGTGCGTTGTATGTCAGTGAGTCAGTCAGTGAGTCAGTCAGTTACGGAATTGTTATATATATATATATATATATATATATATATATATATATATATATATATATATATTATAATTCTCCTCAGAAATTCATAACACTTTGCCATTGTAGAATGTAATAGTTAATATGTTTTAAGTTCAATTTTATGAAAAATTTAGTCTATAAATTATTCTTCATGGGTTATGGTCTCTTTCTAAATAGAATGAAAAAATAGTTCACAGTAACAAATACATAAATTTAAAAATCAAGAATAAACTTCACCATTTCTATTTTTCATTTATATACTCGTGTAATCAAAGTGACAAAATTCTACAATAACCAGGATAGGGTATATGGGGAATAGCGCAATAAGTTTTATTTTCTTCACATTCTCACACAATTGGCCCTGTATCACTCATAATGTAGTTTGTGAAAGCAGTTTCTCCATTTTTTTCCTTTTTAAAATTAGAATCTCATATAACTTAGATACACAGTAACAATTTCTACGGCGATGTAGCAAAGCTTATTATATGGTCTCAGGTTTTAATATTGAAATTAATTTAAACTTAAGGTCTTTGTAATCTATGCTATTTATGACTCTTTTGAGATGTTTCCAATGAATGAAAAGTTCCGCCACTTTATACGACAGTTTAAATATATTTATAATCTGATTGCTCTTACATCTTGCTATTTCCTCCCTGAAATTTAAATAAAAGAGCCATCACAGCTAATAAATGTAATAATATAAAAATTTAACAGGTATATATTTTACATTAAGAACAAAAATTTTATACGACATGTTTCTCAAGAAAAATAAATTGATAGAAAATATTGTTTGAGACTTTGGAAAGAATAGTAAAATTTCAAGGAGAACTCTTATGAAATGCATGTACTAAAGGAAAACAGTGCAATATTTTTGTTTATATCCCACAAAACTGTAATGACTATTACAAACGCTGTCTCTAACAACGAATTCTGTCTTCATAGGATGAAACAAACGGGAAAGATTCTTTGCAAACAAACAATTAAGAACGCTATTTAGAAATCATAAAAACCAAAAACCGCTTTCTTCATGAGATGCTAAGCAAATTATTTATTTATTTATTTTGGTTTTTAATACATTTTTATCTATCACAACTCACTAGTCTAGTGATGTTTTTCTATGTTCTATCTTTTTTATTTATTTTTTTTCCATTTTTTTTCTTTTTAAATGCTCAGATTTAGAAAATTAATAAAAGTTTTTTAAACTTACACATATCTCATACAACCGCCAGATTCATTACTTTTACCTTTCAATATGCACATTTATCAATTGAAAATAAAGAGAAAAATGTTAGTAAACAAAATATTTTGTAGAATGTCAATGAAATGATAGCCTTGTGAGGAAAGTGGATGAAAATAATGTCTCCAACGATAGAATTGCTATTCTGAGAGAGATCACTTGGAAATCATATGTTGTAGTCTGAACGTTAAAGATTTCCAGTTTCAAAATTTATTTTACGACTTGTATAGTACCCATTATAAAAGAAATTTATGTTATTTACAAGATGTAACATTTACAGCTCAAACAGACGTATAGATTAGATATTTAAAAAAATCAAAATTAACCCTCAAACGGTGCAGTGGTTTGATACGAAATAGATGATCGGGTCGGATTCGACCCGATCTCTTTGTTGATCAGGTTTTTGGTAGAAATAAGTTCACAATAAGCATTTTTGTTGTATAATAACATTTATTGACAATATTTTACATGAAATATAAAATCCTTTTTTGTAGAACAAATGAACAACGAATGGCGATTTTGCTAAACAAAGAAATTATCTTTGGCAGTTACATAGAAGGTTGTATATATTAGGTCAAATATGAAATTTAGTCTACCTAGTTTTAGAAGTTAGTAAAACAAACTTTCCGAGAAAAAATATGTAAAAAATAATAGATACTGACATTTTTGGCTTTCAAAATCGAGATAAAAAATTAAAAATTCGAAAACAATGGCTAGTATTCTTGAATAATGTTTTTCAACAACGACACTCGTATTTACTTATTCCGGTATCTAGTAGGGTGGTCTAGTAGGTCTATCTGGTGGGGTTCCTTGTCAACTCGGTCTCTTGCAACTCGTATTTACTTATTCCAGTATCTAGTAGGGTGGTCTAGTAGGTCTATCTGGTAGGGTTCCTTGTCAACTCGATCTCTTGCAACTCGTGCTTACTTATTCCTGTATCTAGTAGGGTGGTCTAGTAGGTCTATCTGGTAGGGTTCCTTGTCAACTCGGTCTCTTGCAACTCGTATTTACTTATTCCGGTATCTAGTAGGGTGGTCTAGTAGATCTATCTGGTAGGGTTACTTGTCAACTCGATCTCTTGCAAAGAGAGGGGAGAGTATGGGAGGGGAAAAACACACCCTCTGGTCGGATCCGAACCCCACCTACCGTTTGAGGGTTAGCTATGCATGAAAAGAAATATACTAGATAGAAAAAAAGTACTGGTTGAGCAGGGAACTTTGAAAACGAAAAAAAAATTATAAATTTCAGAAACACAAATTAGTGTTTCAATTTGTAAACGAGAGATTGCCTGGTACATAATAGAAAAAAATCAAAAGCAGAGACACAAACTATTTCATATTGTATTTATTTGCATGGGTGAGAAACATGTTTGTTTAGTTTATAAATTTCTGTTTAAATGCTTCAAATAACGTTTCCATGTCACTTTTCAAAAAGTCACTCTAAAAGCTCACATGAATAAAGACTCATAATAATTCCTTTCTGTTAATTTCAGGTCGGGAAACTTCAGTTTCGACTTCGGAAAAGGAAATGGGGGGATATTGTATTCAGTCATCATATTTTCTTTTATTTTCTAGGCACATAACTTGCCCACTCGTGATTCTTACAAATATGCAAATATCCTTCAATACGTTTCACAAAGGTAGCGACACAAAGACAAATGAATATGACAGCTATTTACATTTTTCAAAAGACAACATCAGGAAAGGAGACTTTTGTAAGAATTTTTAACCGTCAAAATTCATGAAACCGCATGAATACATGCATAATTGTTTCTTTCTCTCTAAATATTAAATATCTGTTAGTGAAGAGACCAATATTCAACTCCATTTCAGCTGACTTCTAAAAATCACCGTTGTCAAAAAGGACGTATGCAATTGTCACTTTAATTAACATTCTTTTACTTGAGGGGAGTTAGAATGAAATTGAAAGGGGATTCAAGAGAAAGTGTCAGTGATTTTTCAGTGTTTCTTCAAAATTCCGGGAGAGTACGTCATTTGAAGATTCCGAGTGACAGAAAATTGCCAAAATTCGCTCTAAACTTGCTATTTCAAGCTATGAAATTTTTTATTTTATTTAAAACTAGAAAGCTCTCGTAGAGTCATCGGGTTTTCTGAAGCTTCGAGTAGAATGGAAATTACAGTTGCAAAGAGAACGTGCATGTGGGCTTTTATTTGTCTTTTGTTTAAGTTAATTTACCTTTTGTAAAGTTCCACCTCTCAAGAGCAGCGTTTAAAGGGACAAACCAGATATTTTCCGAACGTGTCCTGTAAAAATTTTACGCTGTTTTTACCACTAAGGTTGTATTGTTATTACTTTGACAGTTTTGATATTTCTTGCCGAAGATTTACAAAATTTTCAATAAAACATGTAATAGGGCAATGTCTTAGCGACATTTAAGACAGGATCATTGACAACTTGGAAAGTATTTAGAATGTGGAACCGGCTTTTTTTATAGTTTATATTTATTTTGTTTTGTTTTATATAATATTTAAGGAATAAGGGTAAATAAGGACTTAAAGAAATTAATTAATCTTTGTTTTCAGATTTTACAGAAATAATATTTATTTAAAAATTTCCCAAAAATTTCACAAGTTAAATTTTGTTTGTCATTTTCGACAGACTTATAGGGGTAGTATCGTTATAGATTCCCCATGGTAATCTATATCCTTTAGAAAACGACGGAATTTGCTGAAAATTCATTGCATTTACATTGTTACGCTTAAATTCCTCAACCCACAATTTTTATTCTTATTCATCGTATCTTTTTTACGAGAAGATCTTTCTTTTACATTGTAAGTACTACCTTTCTGCAGTTAAGTGCAACAGTGGCAATTATCGGGATGTTTTTCATTCATTAACTTTTTTTATGAATTGCAGGGGACTGAAACTATTTTCTTTATGTAGCACCTCCTCGTTTACTCTACTGCCTTGAATCACTTTATGTTACTAAATTGTACATACTAATTATCATACTAATTTTAATACATGATTGCTTATTTGTCTTTAATTTTTCCTTTGTATTTAAGATCATGCTATTTTCTAAAGGGTACAGAGCTTAAAATGTAATGTACGCAGAAATAAACCTAATAAAGGCAGTTTATAAACCTCTGTAGGAAGTAAATGAACCTATAAAATATTCATATTGTATTACCAAACTCTAAAGATTGCTTAAATTAAATCCATAGTCACACTCGTTGCTAAATGTTATTTATGTCTCTCTCTCTCTCTATGTATGTGTGTATTTACTTCTTTGAGAATTCTCCAGGGTCATTAACCCACAAAATTGCATACGTGGATGGAAAAATACTAAGACTATATAACTGCAAAACCACATTTTTTATTATTTAAATCATGGATTTCTTTCATATCCCGGGAGTTTACTTCAAGTCTCTACGGTTTCATTTAGATCAGCTGTTGAAGTTTTTTTTATCTTCTCTCCTGTTGATTAGATTAAATCTTTCCCCCTACGATTGGACATAAAGTAATCCCATAAACTTCATATACTCTTCTAAGGCAATGATCCTTCTTTTATTCGCTATTTATTTTTCTGAGTTCTGAGTGCATGTCACAGTCTCTAAAAAATCTTTTTATCTCGACTCATGGGCAGTATCTACTCTCGCAAGCAGCATTCAGCACATTCTATTTATAAAATAACCTTTCAAATCGTTACCGTTTTCTTTTCTCTTTTATCAGTTAACTAGCGGCCCGTCCCGACTTTGTCTGGGTTGAACAAAATATTATACCAATAAATTTCCAGTTGATAGCCAATAAATTGTAAATCTTTTTTTACCTTAATAATAACCTAAATAATACCTTAAATTAATTTTATGTTAGTCAATAATTAAAATAAATTTTTTAAAAGAAAAAGGCGTGCCGGAGAACGGCTAGGTTCGAACCGCTAGCGTCAGAACAGAAGCCCACCGCGATAGCACCACGATAAGGATCGTTGAACTCTTCGGCACAAAAAGCGGTAGAGGACAGTAGCGGTAACAATGGAGATTGTTAGGATTAAGCCCCTAACTTTATTTCTACTGATTAGATATACATAATATATAGCCTATGTCCATCTGGAATACTATACCTTTCAAACGGTGAAAGAATTTTTCATATAGGTACAGTGGTTCTGAAGATTACCCTCCACGTACAAAATCGCTCTCTCTCTTTATATATAAGTATAGATTAGGTTGTTTCATACTTAGCAGTATAAATTCAGCGATGTTTATAATTCTGCACGTATGTATTATTTTTGAAAATCATTGAAAATGTTATATAATCCTAAATTTTTATCTTCTGTGAAACAGAATTTTTGATTCTTCAAACAAAAATTATATTTTTTACTTTACATTAATTTCAAGTTCTCCTTTGTTTCAGATATCATTAAATTTCCTCATATCTAGAGTAAAACTTCTCAACAGAAAATTACTATGGTTTTTTTTTTTTTTTTTTTTTTTTTTTTTTTTTTTTTTTTTTTTTTTTACAAAATGAGAAAAAATTACTGCACACATTTCAGTTACTGTAAAATCTCGAGTATAGTACGCACATTTATTCACATTTTATTCCACAAAAATCAGGGTGCGTATTACACTCGCGTACAAAAAATCAGTTTTAAACATTGGATAAACGAACGTACAGCAGCTGTAAGACATTGTCGCAACACGGGTGCGTGCGCATCTGCCCTCCGTGATTCATCCACCCGTTTACTAAGCAGGTATTCCTTTTAAACAAACGGAACTCCCAGTTTGTATCGTCAAGTGAGGATGATGGGGGCGATATATATTACGACAGCAACAAAAATTTTGACATGGACGCAACAACAATAGATGAGCTGTATTCCTGTGAAAGTGATTAAGGGGATGTTGGACTTTCAAATTACCAAAATTCGAGCAAAAGTTATTTTTTTTTTTTGGGGGGGGGTGTTTTTATATTTTAAAACATGTAAATATTGAAATGAAATGCATTTAAAATATGTAGTGAAAAGAAAAAGGAAAACTTGGTGGTTTTAGTGTAGTAATTATTATAGGTAAGGGAAAAAACATCTTTTAAATGTCTTTTTCTCAAAATGAGAAAGTTCCAGATTTGCAAGTCTTTAAAATGCTCCTCGCGTCATAATTTTTGACAAAATAATATGAAATTTATAATAAAAACTCCTGTAATACGAGAAAATAAAGTTATGTATCCATTTTAGGATTCGAGGTCATTCAGGTTATCAAAGTCTAACTTAAGTGTAGAAAAGTACAAAAATTTCAAGAAAATTCAGAGTACAAGCATAAAAATATTTCCTAAAAATTAACCTTTCAACGAAAATACAAAAAATACATAACTTTGTTTAAAATGTATTTATAAGCAATATAAATGCAAAATTAAGGGGGAAAGTTAAAAATTGAGTCGCAAGGAGCCTTTTAAAAAAAGGTAATTTAATTTAAATTTTTTAATTATAAATTTTTTAGAAAATATATTTATAAAATTTTATAAGGGGTTTAATATTGTTATGCTTTAATGAAGATAATATGTAAATTTTCATATCTCTGAGATAAAAATTGCAAAAATCGCCTTGAAAGGTCCACCATCCTCTTAAGACTGATAATTTGACAGTAATGTTTTTTTTTCAAATTAACAATTTAAGTTTTTTCTACCGAAATTTACGTTTTCGTTCCTTTTTATTACAAATTTTATTTGTGTTGATAAATATTTGTGCAATTTTCAAATAAAATTTTGAAAAGCTATGGGTGCGTATTATAGTCGAATTTTAACTTTTTCCGAAAATTTCGCGCAAAATCAAGTATGCGTATCATACTCGGGTACGTATTATAGCCGAGAATTTACGGTACTTATAAAATGATTTTTTTAAATCTTTAAAATAAATTAAAACTAAGTGCTTATATTTTATTTCATCTATACAATAAATTATAAATTTCAAACAAAAAAAGTGATTTATAAAAGTTTATTTCGATAATTCATAATCAGGAGAATATAATGTTTGAAAATGTGGGCCTTTCCTCTAAAATTACTCAGAAACCCATTATTAACATTTAAATAACTTATCTGATCTGCAAGTGAAGCATTTATTTTTAACTTAACAAACTCTAATATATAGTGAGACGCGACTCGCAGCAGACTGGAACATCCTCCAGTTTTATGTAATTTATGTGTAAGGGAGTTAAATTCGAACATTTATGTAAGCTTTTCCCCAGTAGTTGGGAACCAAATATTGATGTCACATATCTATCAACTTATCACCTCTAGTCATGCTGGGAAATGCAACACCACAAAGCACGTAATTTCTAAATACATAAATCTACCCTACAATCAGCTGACTATCCACGGTAGATTGGACGATCTGCTGACCCGGTAAATATCAAAGATTTTGATATCGTCATTACACCCTAACATAATTAACACGCTTGTCTTAAAAGACTTTAAACACTGTTAGATTTAAGGTTGCTCCCTGGGCAAAATAAAACCAACTCTCTCAGACCGCGAACCAGATATGTGGCCTTGTCCACACTCTCTGCTTGAGAGAACACACCCTACATCAATTGGCCACTCGTTTATATCTATTTCTATTTTTGCGTCTCTTTATGTCTCTCATTCTCTCTCTCTCTCTTTATATATTTATATGTATGTATGTATGTATGTATGTATGTATGTATACACACTAAAGACCCAAAACATTATGACCACCTATCTAATACCGTGTTGGCCCACCTTTGACCCACAAAACAGCTACAACCCGCTTTGTCATGGATGCCACAAGTCCTTGGTAGATGGCCGGAGACAGATTGTACCAGATGTTCAAGCAGCGGTCACGCAAATTCGGGATATTCCAACATAGTGGTTTTTGAGTTCTGGGCTGCCGTTCCATGACACTGCAAATGTGCTCTGTCGGATTAACATCTGGTAAGTTTTTACAGTGAGTTGTTCCCGGGCCAGTACAGTAACTGGAATTCAGCATTATGTTCCTGGAACCACTCCAGCACAATTCGAGCTTTGTGACATGGAGCGTTGTCCTCATGGAAGACTCCATTTCTAGTTGGAAAGACATACACCATGTAAGGGTGCAACTGATCCGCAATGATGTTACCATGGTCCCCAGAGTTCATGGTCTATTCTACCACAACCACGGATCTCAGAGACGCTCATGAGAACGTCCCCCAAAGCATAATACCGCCCCCACCGGCCTGTGTATGACCTTCTGTACATTGGCGGAGCTACTGTTCACCTGGAAGACGGCGTACCTTTACACGGCCATCAACGTGATGAATGACGAATCGTGATTCATCCATCTAGGCAATTCCCTCCCACTGATCAATGGTCCAGTCACTATGTTCCCAGGCCTAGTGTAGTTGTAGGCGATGACGCTTGGTCAACAGATGCAAATGAGTGAGACGTCTGCTGCGTAGTCCCATAGCCAACAATGTCCGATGAACTGTGTGCTCCAAAACAATTGTACTTGGATCTGCATTGTATTGGGCTATTAACTGAGCCACTGTCTGGCGCCGATTTTACTTCACCAAGCGGGACAGTCTCCAACGTCCTTTTTTCTTTATAACAAGTGGAAGTCCAACGCCATGGCGTTTACTGCTGATTTCACTGTCATTCATCTACTTTGCATGAGTACTAACAATGGCAGGTCACGAACAGCCCACGAGTCGTGCAGTTTCGGCGATACTCGTTCCGTGGGGCCATTACAATCTGCCCTCTTTCAAAGTCGCTTAGATCAGCAGCCTTTCCCATCACACGCAGATGCAAGGGCAAGAATTATTCCCCAGACTCCTCAGCAGCAGTTGAATATCATTACCACCTGATCACGTGCCCTCCAAGTCATCCACACGAGTTCATTGCAAAGTGTCGGGATGATCATAATGTTTTGGGTCTTCAGTATATATATATATATATATATATATATATATATATATATATATATATATATATATATATATATATATATATATATATATATATATATATATATATATATATATGAGTGCGTGTGTATGAAACTAACCTTACACAAATAACTAACTTAATTTTCTTTTACTATCATTTCCTACAAATTTCTAGACAATTCCCATCTTCAAAGAATTTGAGTCTGGAGAAAAAATTTTGATTGCTTTCAAAAGATTGTACGATAAATATTTTATGATCAAATTGCTTTCTATTTTTATCTACAACCCAATCCAATATACAATATCTTAAGAGCACATATCTTATGTAATTGCATATAAGTCTGTACGTATGTATCGAAAAAAATGGATGAAATATTTACGTGAGGCAAATAACAATTCGTCTGGATTCCTTGGGCATCACCTTTGGTTATTTTACTTCATTCGACTACTTTCCTAGGAGCCCTTTTCTTATGAAAGGTTTTCATGTCCAGACCTAACAGGTATTTTATTCAAATATATTTTCTGAATAAGAAAATGAATGTCTAATATTTCACTTTCGTATTAGAAAGAAATGAAAAAAGAAGTCGTTGTTATATTTCAAATATTTTCTGTACAGAACTGTAATTAATATATGAAACATTTCTATAAATATATTTGGCCTTACTAGTTGCGGATATAACTTTTCTGAGCCGTAAGATATATTTTCCGTCTTTTAATATTAGAAGGAAATATTTTACGTTTGAATGACTATTGAATTTGTATTTAAGTCAAAATAGGCTTGGAATGTGCTGAGAATTGAAATGTGGATCAGAAAATTCATAAACTCAATTTCACCTGTTCAAGATATGTACAAACTGCTTTGAAACTAGTACTAATTTTACTTTCTATTGTAGGTTTAAGTTGTCTTTAATTTTTTTTAAATGTCCTCCGCAATCTTTATCATAGGAATGTTGATACATATAAACTTAAGAGGGCCTCCTAATTAGAACAAGGAATTAAACTGGCTAAATTCTATAGAAATTTATACCATGGCTTAAAAATATGCCAAATAAACCAATAGCAATTGTCCTTTCTTCATGTATCTATTTCAGTTCAATAATATTCGACATATAACTTGTCTATATATATATAAAACAGTTCCGTAATTGACTGACTGACTGACTGACAGATAACGCACAGACCAAACCGCTGGACTTAAAAGGACTGAAATTTTGCATGGCGATTCTTCTTATAGTGTAGGGGTGCACTAAGAAAAATGTTTGAAAAATTCTTCTTAGATTTATTAAAATTAAAATTTTAAGCTGTTTTTATAACTTTTTTAAGTTTGCATATAAAACAATAATCTGAGGGTTATAAAATTGATATCATGAGAAAGAACATAAAAATTCCTTTAAAATGAAATCTTTTTCGAATCTTCACCTCCATTTTCTGACTTTTGGTGAATTTCTAAAGATTAATTTCTAGAATTTAATTTTTTAAACGCTAATCACGTGGTTTCTTTTCTTTTTGTGATACTTTAAATTAATTTTGCGTCATGTGCATAACAGTTAAATAAATTGACAAAAATATTGAAATACGGTAAAAGATAAAATTTTACCACTAGACTAATTAAGAGGGAAGTTTTTTAAGAATTTAATTCAAATTAGTAAGTTTTATGGATATCAAACATACAAATAATTGGCATACATTGACCGTTATTTAATTTGAATATTTTCTTCTACATTATTTTGTCTATAAAATATCCGTTACGATTTTTTTATAAATATATATTTATTTTTTTTGGCATTCATTTCATTCATTGACTATTGCATTTATTTAAACATATTTTTTGTTTTGTTTTTTTGTATTAATTGCATACATTTACAGTTGTATTTAATTTGAATGTACTCCGGAGAGAAGCAAGGGTATTCAGATAGTTATTTTATAAGACTGCATATGTCACAGGAAATACTTATATCATTCCACTTCATTTTCCACTCATACACTCATTCTACACACTATACTAATTACCTCGATGTTCCATGATTAAATATATGCTTTAATTCCAATAAATAGGAAAAACTTAGTAACGACTGCTAAGTCAGATATTTAATGCTTAAAACTTACAGAAAAGAATATCTTCTCCGCAGATTACGCGCAAACAGAAGCTTAGTAATTAAAACCACAGAGCTAACGAAAAATTTTAAAAATTCTATTTTAATGCCTGCAGTATAAAACTAACCGAGTCTATTATATCAACGATATTCGTAACGATTACTTTAAATTTGACGCCTTGCAGTTCCTCCGAAATGCCATTTCATTTCCAAAAGAAAGATTATCTGAGATTCTTCAAACAAACGGAACGAAATAACTTCATCCACTTAAAATGAAAGTTGTTCGGAACCAAAAGAGCAGTTCTTCATTATTTTAACTCCGCTCTTCATTTTAAGCCCACTTGGCGTGTCGAACCTATTTGAGTCGTTTACATTCCTTTGCGGTTCGCGAGCTTTTAAAGTCCGCTGGAACGAGTCGTGCAGCCATGTCAATTATCCTTGGATAGAAGGGGAAATAGCTGATATGTTGTTTAAAAGTAATTCCGGTCCAGAATTAAGATTGACTGTGAGTACTTAGAGTTTTATCTTTTGGAAAAATGGGAGAATTGAGAGTGTCTCAAAGTGATTTCTAATGTTTGAATAAGGTAAATATTTTTGCTCTTTCGGGGAAAAGCAGCGGTAAAATACTCGTTTCGAAATTGGATGCGTTAGAGCATCCTTTTTAATTTAGAAATAAACTAACAGATGTTGATAAGCTTTTTTTTTACTTATTGTTCCGTTTGCATGTTTGCTTTCTTCAAGACAAACGAAGAAACCTTTGTTAAATTAAATGAGAGCAGTAATTTAAGTATTTTATCCGATAACTTTAAACTAAACAGAAAATTTTCGATTTTAATTACAAAAGAATCTGACGTTAACTTTTAAAGTAAAACGAAACGTTTAAAACATCATGCTGTCTGTAATTATTGGAATAGTCTTTATGTATTTTATATGATTTATACTGCTTATAATAGAAAGAACAATAACGAAAGGTGATAAAGGTAAGTTCTAGAAAATTACTTGTAAGAAAACTCATCATTTATAAATGACATTCTAGACGTATTACTGAATTCAGAATTGCCTACTTGCTTTATATAATACTATCTGAATACCCGTGCTTCGCTATGGAGTATATTCAAATCAAATACAATGGTAAATGTATGAAATTAATGCCAATATATATATATATATATATATATATATATATATATAAAAGTCGTAACAGATATTTTTATAGACAAAATAATGTAGAAGAAAATATTTAAATTAAATCTAATTGAACATACTAAAGAATATAGTACAGTTTGAAGAACATTTCTTTTACTGTATTTTAATATTTTTCTGGATAACGTCCAATCGTGTTCCGCATTAGCAAGAAAATATTGTGTGTGTGTGTGTGTATTTCGTTGTTATGCACGTGACGCAAAAGCAATGTAAAGTATCAAAGAAAGAAAAGATATCACGCGATCAGCATTTAATAAATTAAATTCTAAAAATTAATCTTTAAACATTCACTAAAAATGAGAAGATGGAGGTAAAGATTCGAAAAAGATTTCATTTTAAAGGAATTGTTATGATCTTTCTAGTGATATAAATTTTATAACCCTCAGATTATTATTTTAAACGCAAGCTTAAAGAAAGTCAGAAAAACAGCCTCTACACTCTTCAAAAATCGTTCTTAGTGCACCTCTACACTATAAGAAGAATCGCCATGCACAATTTCAGGCTTTTAAGTCCAACGGTATGGTCTGTGAGTTATCTGTCAGTCCGTCAGTTACGAAACTGTTATATATATATATATAGGTTTCACATTAAACAAGTTTCTTTATGAATCAACACTGTTGATGAAGGGTAGTTGATGATTAAAAGTGAGTTCCAGGGCTCCAATTGAGGCCGGATATGCACCGCTAGCCTCTAGGTTGAAACCTTGAAGGACTTTTTGCTATGCCCTAAAAATTAATATATAAATTTATACAAACTTTAACCTGATTCTTGAGGATTAAAGATGTAATAATGCTAAAAATTATTTGATTACTATTTAAGCTTTATTTTTCATCACTTGTAAAAGAAATTAGATATGATGTAAAGATTAGGGGGAATAAAAAGGGAACCCTGAGCTAGAAAATTACGAATAACATATTCATCATACTGGTATACAGAGGCTGTTCACACATTTTTTAGACGATGTATATTGTATTCACAAAACTAAATTACATAAAATTCTTGTGTTTTAAATGTTCTATTTGATATCCCTTATTCTGAACTACCTTTCTACACCGGAATTTCCAGGATAATAATGCCTTTTGAAGTGTCAGAAGAGGTATTCTATCCCATTCCTCCTGAACAGCTTTCCAGAATCCTGTAAGGATTTTGGGACGACGTTTGGATAATGCAGATTTTAAAAGTCCGAAAGCACAAAAATCCATAGGTGATACATCGGGAGATTTAGTAGGGATATCAGTGAAGGGTATGGCCTTGATACCAGTTTTTTGTTCCATTTCTTTTAGGAAATTTACAGTGGATTTTGATGTGTGACTGCTAGCTTTGTCCTGATGGAGTCTCACAGATTGATGGCACTGTGGGTAAAGCAATGGTATTTCATTCAGAAAAATTGGCGATAAAATATGTTCCTGATAGTATTTGGAGTTAATCTTCACATTTTTTTCCACTCTCTTTATTTTTAACTTGCCATTATAAGAAAAACCAGCAACAATCATGAATCCCTTAGAAAAACTTTCTTTCGATTCTTTGATTCAGCGATATGATTTGGAAGAAGACGATGCACATTGCGTTTTTTCGCTTTCTTAAGATTTAAATCAACGTTTATCATTTTGTTTACAGTGGACACCGAGCAGTTTAATGATTTTGCAACTGTCCTTTGACTAGGGGGATTTTCTTTTAACATTAAACAACGTACCTCTGCAATAGTCGAAGATGTCCGTTTTTTCCTTGAATACTTGTTTGGAATTTTTGTCCCACTTGAGGGTCCAATTTGACGTTTTTTTCCTTTCTTGTTGACGATATTACCTATTGACGCTTTAGATATCACAAAACCATGATTCTCACATCGTTTTTGGATAACGGAGTATGCATATTTCTCTTCGGAAAGAGCATAAATGTAGCCTTCGAACCACTGCTTTGTTAAAAACGCTATTTTGAATAAAAGCAAAACTTTCAAGCCGCAGACGATAATTTTGACTTTTAAAAACATAGTACAATTGCAATTATTTCTTTTGCAGCAAACTATTTTTTATTACCGATTACCAAAATCGTCTAAAAAATGTGCGAACAGCCTCTGTATAACACTGGGGTTTAATTTACCCGCACGTGCACGGACGTCGCAAAAAAAGACACAAGTGTGTACCAACTAAAGCAGGAGTTTTCAACAAGAGAGAACTACCTCCCTAGGGGGGATTTTAGTTTTATGGGAGGGAAACTGGGATCACTTTTCAGAAAATTGTGATGTCTTGTGAATTGTATACAATCTGTAAAATCGTAGTTAGTTTTTAATTTAATATGCGACATTCAATAAAGTTTATTTAATGTCACAGATTAAAATCAGTTCTTGGACATGCAACATTATATTCATTTGCAAAATTAAATTTTATTTAAAGAGTAGAAATGGTTTCAAGTAATTCTGTTATAATATAATCCCAGAATTTTTTCTTTGACGAGAAACATCACTGTCAAAGCAGAAAGGTCAACACGCTATGAGAGACTTTTGAGTTAGGGCCTGTTCACATAGAATCCGTCAGCGTTACTTGTATTGACATATTTTAAACCAATCACAGGCCTTAACAATATCTTGGCTAATCGTTTGGCTGATTGTAATTGGTTAAATATATTTCAATACGAGTAACGCTGATACTGACGGACTATATGTGAACAGGCCCTAAGTCTCTGAGTTAGGGAAAGAGGGAATGATATTCTAAACTATGGTGAAATGGGGGAAGGATATTCTAAACTATGGTGAAAGGGGAGAATATATTCTAAACTACGGTGAAAGGGGGAAATGTAGCAAAGAAGTTTCAGAAAAATTGAACTAAAATATTAAGATTAACATCATATGCCTTTACGGTGATCCAAAGAAATTTTGCACTTATACATACTATTTTTACATGTTTTTATTAACTCGCTTTCTTGTTTGTTTGTGTGTTTGTGTGTTTGTCCAGTTCAAATCTTGCAATCGATTTTTAACTAACTTCCCGACTAGCTAGACATTTGAAACTTTTACAATAGCTCAGAACACGATGACAATGCATTCTTTTAATACTTTTAGCCATCTTTAAGCAGAATTAAATTCATTTTCAGTTATTTTCAGTTAATTTTGTTTTGTAGACTGGTGCAGTCATCTATCGGCCGGTACAGGAAAGAAAAGTTAAACGCAAGTTAACTTCCAGTTTACTTCATTTTCTTTCAAGTTGACGGCATAATTCATCAAAAAAATTTTTAAAAAGTATTTATTATTACATAGAATTCTCAAGTTTATATGATTCAACAGAAAATTTAAAAACATGGTATATAAATAGTTCTTTTCATCTTGTAATTATTTAAAATTTCATTGCAGGAGGTATAAATGAATATCTTCCATCCCTGTCACTAATCAGACTCACAGCGTCCTTTTTCCACCATGGACCGCCGCGTGTCTTTCCACCACAAATCGCTCACTAGCAAGATCCTGGATGGAAGCTCGGTGGATGAAGATGAGTCCTTCCAGTCAGCACCTTCCAAGAAGAAACCGAAGCCCCCGCTGGAACGCCAGTTCAGTGTCCAGTCGCGGTCATCCATTCGTCGTGCATCCATGATGACCAATCGCAAGGGTAGCGCCTCTATAAGGAAGCTGTCAACTCATACCATTGCCTCCAGAGGCAACTGGGGATCTAAATGGGAATTTCTTCTTTCCTGCATTGGTTTGTCCGTTGGTATCGGAAACGTTTGGAGATTTCCGTACCTGGCGTACGAACACGGTGGAGGTAAGTAATTTCTCAATATCCTCACACTCATCATATATAACTTCATTTTTTTTTTATCGGGGCAAAATTATTAAAATTCTCCAAACGTTGATGAACAGGAAAGATAAGAGTGAATTTAGTGGTATAAAGTACCAAACATAGAATATAAAAAGGTCATAAGTTGTATTACTAAGATTTTATAAAAGAACTAGCTGAAAACCCGTACTTCGCTACGGAGTACATTAAAGTTAAATACAACGGTCAATGTATGCAATTAATGCCAAAAAAATAATTATATATATATTTATAATAAATGCGACGATCAATATATACAATTGATGTAATATATATCTATATATATATATATATATATATATATATTTATAAAAAAATCGTAAGGGATATTTATTTTTTTGGATAATATCCAATCGTCTGCTGCATTAGAAAGAAAAAGAATATTTTTTTGTCTATTTAGTTGTTATGCACGTGACGATAAATTTATTTATTGTACCAGAAAAAGAAATCCGTGATCAGCATTTAATAAATTAAATTCTAAAAATGAATCTTTAAAAATTCACCAAAAATCAGAAAATGGAGGTAAAGGTTCGAAAAAGATTTCATTTTAAAGGAATTTGTATTATCTTTCTCGTGATATAAATTTTATAACCCTCAAATTATAATTTTAAATGCAAACTTAAAAAAAGTTACGAAAACAGCTTAAAAATTTAATTTTGAAAAATCTAAGAAGAATTTTTCAAAAATCTTTCTTAGTGCACCCCTACACCATAAGAAGAATCGCCATGCAAAATTTTAGCCCTCTAGGTCCAGCGGTTTGGTCTTTGCGTTGTATGTCAGTGAGTCAGTGAGTCAGTGAGTCAGTCAGTTACGGAACTGTTTTATATATATAGATTGTGTAATGATATAGCACCTAATTCCGCTAAACCAATAACGTTTAAGCCATACTGCTAACATTAATTTTCAAGTCATTTCTTTGTATGTTGTACGCCTGTAAACTTGAGGAAAGAGAGTGTACCAGAGATTAAATAAGCTGATTTTTCATTTTGACTATATACTTCACATGCATTTTTACGTCAATAATTTACCCTTAAGTTAAAATAATAGTGAAATAAATCTTAGAATGATGGCATAATTTTTAGAGACACTTTTTAATTCCCATTTAAATTTACTAACTTCCATTCCTGAAACGATTATGAATCAATTCCTGAAACAATTATGAATTATAGTGTCAGAGACTACCCTGTTTTCTCTGATCACCTTGAGTTTTAACCGCATTATTAATCATCAGTCCACGTATAGTTGTAAGGTTATAGCTCAGTAGATGAAGTTGATTTTTCAACAAAATGATAACTTCTGTGAAATGTACTGCAGTATTAATGATGCTATAGTAAAAATGGGGAAACTTACAAGATGGTCCCAATGATGGCTTTCTTATTATCCAAAAAAGGTCATGAATATCTGAAGCCTCCAGATTAATGTAGTTCATTTGATTCTTAAAAATAAAAGTACTAGTTTAGTATAGATTTTTGTGTCTAAATTATCTCGTATAACATTCGTATGCATAGCCTAGAAATTAAATTACAGACATTTCCATTACTTACTCTACCTTAGATAAATAATGAATGAGTAATGCGATGGTTAAATGAATTGTATAATCAGAAAAACCAGAAAAACTCATGCAGTAAATAAAGTTAGAATCTGACGATAAGTTAGCTGGTTAACTGTACATTACGTTAAGAGTTAATTACAACTCTGCCAGACAGTGCACGCTATTTTACAGTTGTCATTGGCACTATTATAAGCAAAATATTTCACTAATTATAAATCATATTGTTGAATTATGAGGCATAGAAACTCATTTGTTGTTAATTATTAATCACATACCAATACTGATTCCAAAATTCAGGGACAGCACTATAATTTATTTTATTTTGTCTGGTAGTATATTTTACCAAATGTTTAACAATGGTTTTTTTATTTTTATAGTATTAAAATTTAATTTTTTAATTTTCATTTTGTGAATTTTTAATTCACTCATGAAAATATTTCATTAAATTTATAAATCACATTGTTGAATTATGAGCACCAGAAATTCTCATTTGTTGTTAATTATTTATGACATACCAGTACTGATTCCAAAATTCAGGGACAATATCATAATTTATTTTATTTTGTCTGGTAGTATATTTTTCTAAATTTTTAACAATGGTGTTTTTATAGTGTTAAAATTTAATTAATTTTTTAATTTTAATTTTGTGAATTTTTAATTCACTTATAAAAATAAATAGATAAAACTACAATACTACAATAATATATTTGTAAACATTTTATTGTTCTCCACGCTATGATGAACTTAACTTTACACAAATTATTAATTAAAATTCTATCAAATAATGGACATTTTTTACTGCTTTAATTGGCACCTTAAATACAAAATATTTCCTTTTTAATTAATGTTTAATAATTAGCACTACTGATTTCATTTTATATATTGTAAAGATTTCTCTTTGGAAAGAAATACGTATCTAGTTTTTAAATATTTCACTGTTGCAAAACTATGCAAAAGTAGTGGAGAACGGAATACTGAAGTTGAAAAACGTAACATATTTTGTTTGTAATCATTATTTTCAAAGAGGGATTCCAGTGAGTGCCTCATTTCAGTGGTTTAAAATCATGATTGAAAAAAAAGACATTAACAGAATTAACCGATCTTGATTTGTTTTAAGAATTATATGAGAATAATTTTGTAAAATATTTCTTTAATTCTTATTAACTATGACGTAATTAGGGCCGCAATTAATCCAGCTAAATCTTTAAATGCAATAATGCTCATCATTTTTTTTCCTGCTAAAGATTTTATTTACTATCTAAACTTAAGGGAAAAAGGGACCTTCAATCACGTTCTTCTTTAATTTTCAATATTTTACTCTATGTACCATATGAGTATAATTAATATTCTTTTCTGCTACGTTGAAGATACTGAGAATTCACAAATAAATATTTTGTGGAGGAATTAGACCTTTTTATCAAATTTTTTTTCAAAAATGAAAGAATTTTTCAAAAGGCTCCATGCGTATTCATTTTCTTTTGATATCTTGCAGATTTCTCTGAATTGTTAATTGAAGTGTTTTCCACAAAACTGTGCATAATTCTTTGAAATTACACATATTTTTCAAATGTATAGGATCATAAAATAAAGTAGAAACATAAAAAAAAGCAGGCAGAATAGAAAAAAATAATTTAAGACTTTAGATTCCTACAAAAATAAAGTAAATGCACATTTATATTTATACCCATATGGTAAAGTTATAATAAAAAAATTAAAGACTTCAATTAATATAGAATGCGCATAGGACATTTTGAAAAACCTTAGCATTTTTGAAAAAGAATTGAAAAATAGTCATTATTGTCCAAAAAATACCTTAACCTTATTTTAATTCTAAGGGTTTTCAATCTAGTAAAAAAGAAAATGAATTATTCTCATTTTGTATATAGAGTTAAAAATTGAAAATTAAAAAATTCGAGTTTGAAGATCCCTTGTCCCCTTAAACGCTTAATGTTCCTTAGACAAAAGATTAGACATTGTTATCCAAACCTTTAATTTATTAGGCTACATATTGATCATTTTCCCAAATAAATTACACTTCATGATGCTGAGAGCAACACTCTTTCTATATAAAAACTATCACTTTGAGCATTAGTTACGGAAAAAGCAGAAAAACCCTTCTGAAATATCGACTTATTCCTTCTCTAAATCTTTATGAAACACGTTTCGTCCAGACAAAGGGTTCACTGAATGCGGACAAAAATTCAAGATATCGTAAGATTTTATGTCCACGTGCCGTCTTTTGAAATAAAAAGTAGAAGGCCATTTCTAAATGAATCTTTTTTCTACTATCAATAAAGAAGAAACTATTCTGGGAGAGCTACTATTCATCAGACAAAAGAAATGAAATAGAAGACACAGACATATTATTCCTTTCCCGTCACATTTTCTGACATAAAAGAAACTATTCATGTCATAAATAGTATTTAAAACTATCATTTCTCTTAGAGTTCAGTTCTATACCTTTGAGGTATGAAGGGATGGAACAAAAGTAGATGAGGAATGCATTATTTCTATATGAACTCCAAAATGACATACATCACAAGCTGAACAATAAAGATATTGCAAACAGCTATATTTTTTGTGACAGAATTTATCAGCTTTCACCTTTTTATTTTCATGTTAAATAAAGTATACAATTTTATCTCTAGTAAAGGATTTAGCAAATTTCGTTCAAATAATGAAAATTTCTATTATTCAGTATTCAGTAAAGTTCAATAAAGTTTTTATATTAATTTTATTAACTGTACAGCAATTTCAAAAGATTGGAAGTCTTCTTTTTTGAAAATAAATAATGCCGTAGGCTGCAAAAACCCTTTAAAACACTTTTCATGTAAAAAAATTGCTTCATATATTATCTAAAGTTTTGTGTGCTTTTTTAAAGTTTATCCACAGTAATTAAGAAAGTATAGTTATTTTTTATACCTAATTTTGTTAAATTTTAATATCAAAGAACTTCAATTTCATAGGTTTTAATCAACCTCGTGACTCGTTATTTCTGCTTACAAATTGGTGTTTATTGGAAAGAAACTTTCTATTATACGTATATAATCATATCAGATCACTTCATATTTTTATCTGTAAAACTTAGTTAAATAATGCCCAGAACTGAGGTTTCAAATAGCGTAGATAACGATCCTGTTTCTCATAAATAAATATGAGGCATTTTTGCACATCTACAACGGTCGGTCGTTTAAAGTTCTGAAAGATTTCAATAAAAAAATGTAAAATTAAATTTTTGAAGGATTTTGTACCATTATTCTCAGAATGAAGGAAGGAATATGTGAGAGCCCATAGAAAACACTTCTTCACATAGCCGGGGAAGTTTAGATTATATTGCTCTCAGTATTAGGAGACACAGTTTCATATCCCACTCCAAAAATCCAACTGCATGTCAGAAAAGTCATCATCACTATTAAAACGTACGTGTTCCTTCATAAACATTTTAGAGGCGCCAAGCAAATGGAATAAACCTCTAGTTTGATGTGCAAGAACAGGAGTGGCTATTTCTTAAACATCAGCGTCTGATGTAAATCCATTGATTCTCAGCTTCTTTAAGCTTAAAAATCAGAAATTCTCATATAGAAAAGCCCGATGGATGAAGAATTGCTGAAATGTCTATAACGTTTCTGTGATCTATTAATTCGAATTGTTGTCCATAGAAGGGTAATAAGATGGACAATAAATGGGTGTATATATATATATATATATATATATGCACTCTGTCACGAAAAAATATACAGTGGCTCCCAAAAGTTTTCGTACACTTACAATTTTCAATGGAATTGGGGTCTGTCCATTAATTAAAATGAATATTTCACAAGGGTTATTTAATAATAAGATCTATAATCTATTCTTAACAAAACTACAATATTTTAAAAACATAGTAAAACTTTATTTTAAAGAAATAAATAATCAAAAAGTGACAAAAACTTTATCTCACAAAAGTCATCATACACTTGCAAAAAATCTCTACATATTCGTAAATATTCTAATTTTTCGTTAAATTAATATTTCGTAGGATATCCTTTAGCTTCCACAACAGCTTTTAAGCGTTTGGGAATAGATTTCACTAGTTCTTTTGTAATTTCTGCATCAATGTTCATCCCTTCTTCCATCATAATTGTTTTTAGTTCACTTTTAGCATCAATGTCATGTTTTCTTACTCGAACCTCCAGTCCTCTCCAAATAAGTTCTATTGGGTTTAAATCTGGCGATTGAGGTGGTGTTTTCAAAATTTGTGGACAATTATAGAGACACGAGAGGCGAACGTTGAGAGCCGTGTGCTTAGGATCGTTATCTTGATAAAAAAACACAAAGTTGTTTCCAATATCCAAATTTTGGGCTGCTAATTTTAAATTTTCTCTTAAAATATTTATATAAACAGCATGATTCATTATGCCATCAATAAATATCAAATTACCTAGTCCTGATTCTGACATGCACCCCCACACAAGGACACCTCCACCGCCATGCTTAACTGTTCCCAGTAAGTTCTTGGGATTAAGTTCCTCAATTTTTCTTCTCCATACAATTATACGCCCATTGGAACCAAAAATGTTAAACTTGCTTTCATCGGCAAATATGACATTATTACAATACGGTTGGGGCTTATTTTTTATTAATAGTGCTAAGGAAAGCCAAAGTTTTCTGTTTTTCTCACTCACAAAAAATTTTCTACGGGCAGAACGCCCATGTAATCCAGCTGCTCTGAGAACTCGTCGAACAGTTTCACGTGAAATTGAAATAGAAAATGTTTCATTAAATTCTGCAGAAACTTTTACAGCACTCAAACTTGGATTTTTCACAAATTTTCTAATTATAAATATATGATCACGTTTTGTTAAATCTGCCGGACGACCTTTTCTTGTTTTCGATCCGATTTTCTTCTTTAAAGCGTTTTATCACATACTGCACAGTATAATGGGATAAATTAAGGAATTTAGAAATATTCCGAACTGATTTAACACTACTATAATGAAAAATAATCAATTTTAGAATGCTATTTGTTGTATGTTTACGACTACGAGCCATTTTTAAATAATAAACAGAATATTACGGAGTAGGCAAGCAAAAATTAAAGCCAAACGATATTTTAAATGCCACCACAATTCAAAAATATAAATAAAGTTCCAGGCGATAATTTTAATTATGAATTTATCCGAAAATATTTCAGTATACGATGACTTTTGCGAGATAAAGATTTTGTTACTTTTTGATTACTGGTTTCTTAAAAATAAAGTTTTACTATGTTTTCAAAATATTTCATGTAGTTTTGTTAAGAATAGATTATAGATCTTATTATTAAATACCCAATCAGAGATATTCATTTTAATTAAAGGATGTACCCCTATTTCATTGAAAATCGTATGTGTACGAACACTTTTGGGAGCCACTGTATGCACCCAGAAGAAATCGAGCTACTATGACGAAACTTAGAAGGAATGTAGTCTGGAAAGTGATTTGCAAATAATTAAAATTTCTACGCCAATGAGACAAGTAAGTCACGCCAATGAGACAAGTGTAAGCGCGCTATGCGCATATGAGATGCGCATCTGGGAGAGCTTAAAAGTATTGCTCGTGCCATAGGGTTATTCAAACAAATCTGTCGACTTGGATGGACGGAATTGTGACTGGAGGGGCCACTGAGACCTAACCGGCGACAGTACGAAGAATTGTCAGAGTTTTAAAGGGAGCGTATAGAATGCCTCAGAGAAGCAGGTTGGTCGAACAGGCGTATCGGCCGCCACCTCGGTCGGAGAGATATCGTAGTTGCTCGGTGCTGGCAACAATGGATCACGGAAGGGGTAGTCTACCGTCGCGAAGATTCAAGGCGTCCCAGGAACACAAATGCGTGCGAGGATCACGCAATCATAAGAGCGGCCACGTCCGCACCAAAAACGTCGCTAGAATCGGTTCGACGCCATTTACCACCACCCAGACATCCGGCGGCATCTAAGGAAACCATTCGGAGACGACTGGCCGACGCAGATATAAGGAGCCGACGTCCATTAAGACGCCTACCACTGAACCCACATCATAAGCAGTGTCGATCGGATTTTTGCCGACCTCGGGCAAGCTGGACTGTAACCGACTGGAGACGTGTCATCTTCAGCGATGAATCCCGATACAGTCTCAATGCTGATGACCAGCGCATACGCGTGTGGAGGCGCTAGGCCACCGGTCCGATCCCGCATTTGTTGTCGAGAGGCATACGCTGATTACACAAGGTGTGACAGTCTGTGGAGTGATTTGTTGGGCCACACGATCACCTCTAGTCGTCCTTCAGCGCACTTTGACGGCACGCAGTTACGTGGACGAGATTTTAACGCCAGTTATACTGCCTATGCTATCAAGTAGCCCAGGTGCCATTTATCAACAAGACAACGCTCGTCCACATACTGCGCGACTCTCCCAACGATGTCTTCAAGGATATGACGTACTCCCATGGCCTGCCTGCCAGGTCACCAGACCTCTCGCCAATAGAGCACGCCTGGGACGTGCTTGGAAGGCAACTGCAGCCGTCCCGGTATACTGGTGAATTAACTGCCCAGTTACAAAGAATATGGCATAATCTTCCACAGGAGATCATAGGTGACCTAACTGATTCGATGCCACGAGGTGTTTCGGCTTGTATAGCTGCCAGAGGTGGATTTACTACTTACTGATTTGTAACCTTTTTCTTGCCATATCTTCTTAATAAAACGGTCTGTTCTTCTGAATTTGTAATGATTTCCTTATCTCCTCATACATTTCATACATGTTAAGTTTCGTGATAGTAGCTCGTTTCCTTCTGGGTGCATATATTTTTTGTGACAGAGTGTATATATATATATATATATATATATATATATATATATATATATATATATATATATATATATATATATATATATATATATATATATATATATATATATATATATATATATATACCCTTGTTCTAAACCTTCCTGAGTGAAACTGTTGAGTTTAATGTTGGCACTTGCTCCCTATTAACATATTCCATCACTAAATTTGATCCCTAAAAGGCTTTTCAGCTTTGAAAGGGCTCCTTTCTAACAGAGATTACCGACTGGCCTGCATTTGGGGTGTAAACTGACTATAATATCATTGGAAATATTATAATCCTGTTTTAGGCCAGTGGTCGTAGTTTCACTATTGATCTATAAAACAGAAAGCTGGTTAAAGTTTACTTTTCTTTGCAAGAGATGTTTTAATGCTGTGGCTTATCATTGGACTATGTTGTTCACATCGAAGTAACCTTCAGCACTTAAAGAACTACAACACAGTCAACGGCCATACTATGCTGAAAATACCGATTCACGTCTGATCTCCAAAGTCAAGTAGCATTGAACGCGGTCATCAGTACTTTGGTGGGTGACAGTTCTACTGGATCACTTGTTTCAAGGCAAGGCAGAACTAAAAGCCAACGTAAATGATATTTCGCTTAAAATCACTTACAGACGTCATAGATGACTGCGTCTCACAAACATATGGCAAGATCAAAGAAGAAGAAAAATTTACTGAGGGGAGAAGACACATTCATTTCACTCAGCCTCATATTTTGCAACAAAAATAAATATGCGCATACCAAAATATAATGATAGAAACTGCGCTAAAGTATAATATTTTTGTTTTGTTTTTAAATATAACTATTGAAAGGCTAGAAACATTTAAACTTTTTTTTCAGACATATGATTCATACGCAAAAAAATATTAATTCAGGCATTAGATAGTGCATTAAGATTAAACCAGATAAAGCAATTCAGAAACAGTCATTGGCATGCTCCCAACAATATTCTTTGTTGGCTTTCTATTGCATCCGAAACATTTAATAACTACGCTATACTAAAAGATTCCTGCATATAATAGATATTAGAAATCCAACTTTTTCGAATCCCATTGGCTTTTATTTTTATACATTTTTTATGCTTTAACTTCTTTTTATGAAGAATCCAAAAATTCCTCCAGCTTTCTGTTTGGAAATATGTTTTATAAATTAGATCTTTTAGATCTTGGGTGTTGCCAAAACGAGAATACGAATATCATATGCGACTCTACATTTACCACAAAGAAAAATATCAAAGAAAGAAAGCACATAAGAGGAAAGAAAAATAGCGAGGAGCCCTGGTATGTCAGTCACGTTTCTCCAGAGAAGTTCTTACTTTTCAACTTATAAATGAGTTTGTTTTCTCTCAGCAATGGGGAGAATTTCTGAAACTACTAAATTAAAAAACAGAGAAAGAGAGAATGCCGTTATATTCTCATACCCTGTAGCTGCACCTTCCGCTTCTACGGCACTAAGAATTAATAATTTATGGCAAGATGAAACCTGAACGCTGCGCGATAACCTAATTTAACTACTTTAAAATGGATTTTCGGTAAGAATTATTGATGATTCTATAAAGGACGACGCAAAATAGAAAGGAAGAAATCACTTTAAATAAATGTGGTTGGTTCAAATCTGTTGCACGAAAAAGTGGAATTTTATGAAAAAGTTGTTATAGTATTCTTTCTCTAACTTTTACTTCCCCAAGCATTTTCAAAAAGTTTCTTTTACCCCAGACAGATACAATATGAAAAATAAGGAATACTTTATGAGTGTAATTTGTCTCTAAAATATCTTCCTCCGTTGTTGATCAGCATGTCTGGGATTTTAGAGAATAGTTTTTATAAACTTGAATATTTTTAATGTATAATAATATTGCCAAATATTGCCACTCAAACACTGTCAGATAATATCCAGCCGCTCGTAGGCAGTGGGGTTTCTCAGCAAAATATCATTACAGGTCTTAGCTATAATAAAAACCATTTTAAATGCGATAAATATTTCTGAACTTAAAAGAGTGACAGACTAATTAGGATATATTCACTCAGCTATTTGGATCCTTTGCAAGAAACTAGTATCTCGTATTTTTAGCAAGATAAATGTAGCCCGAAATATCAGTAAAACCCTCTTAGTATCACGGGGAAATAAAATTTATTCTTTATGTGAAAAACAATCTACCAGGGTATGGTACCTGATTCATTAGTCACTTTAATAGCATCTTAAGTCAATATCAAATTAAATTCATTATCAAAGAAAATGTCCCAAAATTTATTTCGCTAATCGCTTAGAATATTCCACATAGGATCCGAAAGACTAGATTGATGACATTTTACCATATATGTTTAATGACTGGGACCAAGTAATTCTTGACCAAGTGATTCTTGACCAAGTAAATATAAAATTAAAATGAGCCCTAGAAAAGTTATATTCATAAAATCTTATCTTTGTTAAAATAAATTCTCTTTTACAACGTCACTAGTAAGTATAAAAACCATGTCAACATATGCAATGCCTAAACATGAAATATTATACTGGTATTTAGTTATTACTTTATTTTCAGTGACATTTTATGAAATTTTCTATAGCCAATAATGTATTAACTTTATAATTTGTTATATTATGGGCTGCAAATAAAAACACTCTCATTTCTAATCTCCACAATAGATTGACCGCAATTTCTTTGGAAGAAAATATCCAGATCAACTTATACGTCCCCTTTTATAAGCCAATATTTATCGTTAAACATCGTCAAATTTTGCTCATTCATTTGTAAATTGAGATTATATTTCAAAGGAACTATAAACACGAATTAGCGTCATCTATCAATTAACCATTTACGTAGCAAATCAAGATAACAGAACTACCTGCTAATATCATACAACTCAGTTCCTTTCAAACCAAAATTATGTAGTTCATGCTGGGTAAGAAACTTTACTTTTTCATGCCCTCTTTAAATTAGCGTAATATCTTCCTGATATGCCATGATGCAAAAAAGTACTTATTATGCAAGTCTGAGAAATATTCGCGAAAACATTTTCCCAATCATCTAGAGAAAACAGTATCGGCTTTTTTTATATAAATACAGAAAGTTTTTCGAGATTATAAAGAAATAGCCTTACATTTATTGCCTAGGAAATTCAAATAACATTTTCAAATAACATATCGCAAAATGTGAGCTGCAACTCATCAGATTTCCTTTCCGAGACGGTCTGTGATAAATGAAAAACTTTTAAATTGCTATACTTAAAAATTCATTGTTTGAAAGAGCTTTAGACTTTAAAATACACATTTTAACACCGATGCAAATTAATATACTCGCTTATCCTGCATTATTCTATTTCTTAAATAAAATTTAATTTGCAAATAAATATTCTGACTCTATAAAAACCTGAAAAATTCTTCGTTCCTTTGAATATTTTCGCATGTACTTCAGTAAATAACTACTTAATGCGTGATTCAACTCTCTCTCTCCCTCTCTCTCTCTCTGTATATGTAGAAATATATATATATATATATATATATATATATATATATATATATATATATATATATATATATATATATATTACCAATGCGGAAGAACATGTCGTAAAGACATTCGCCTATAATACAACGCAGGGATTTTATCATGGGGTTCCCATATACCCCATATAGGCAAACCAACATTACCCCCTATGAAGTGATGATACAAACGGAGGCATTTTAGTGGCGCGACGCCAGGATTCGATCCGAGCACCCTCAGCACCGAGAGAGAGAGAGAGAGATAACATATTTTTAAAAGCCTGGAAAACTGATCTGACAGGAACTATTATGAGATGCAATAAGTTATAGGATTCAAAAGCCAAAAATATTTTTAACTCTTAAATTAGATTTATAAAAATATACCAGTATAATTAAATAAAACCTGAAAACTCTTCTACTCTACGAAAACTAAAAACGAAAAGGCTTCTAAAGCAGCGAATATTTGAAACCTCAGAAGACGGAAGAGTCATTATTTATATTTGGGAATCCCAAATAACTCCAGATACTTGTTCTAGAAAATAATGGCAATTTCTAAATTAGTTTCTGCTGGTGAGAAGAGGAAAAGGCGAGACTCTAGTGCCTTTAACTTATCATCTTCTTTTCCACAGCCAGAAAAAGAAGCACACAAGTACGGAATTAGTTCTTGTATCATTTCTGTCACGTTTAGAAAAATAAAGAGAAGAACACCATTTATCATCGAGGTGCTCTTGAATTCTATAGATACAAATTGGAACTTGATACATTTTTTGACCTTCTGGGAGGGCCGAGATGCGAATGAAGGAGTAAAACGAATTAAGAAATCTTTTACTAATTTTCACTTTATCAATCTCTATTATTCTCGGCATGTTTCGTTTACTAATTTGAACTTTATGATTCTTTGTTATTCCCTGCTTGTTAAGTTTATGACATGAAAAGTAATCAGGCCTTAGTTTTGGACAGTTGCGTAAACTAACAGAAAAGAAAATTATCATTAGTGGTATCTAGTTACATTTTGGAACCTCCTGTCTCGTGAAAAGAGAAATTGTCTGGAGTTTTAATAAAATCCTTTTAATACTATGATGTACAGGGTTATTATAATTAAAGTTCCACTTTGAAATAGTCATAAAAGAACAACTACTGGACCAAATATTATCAAACTTGGTATTAGTTTAAAGGAGGTCATGGGATTTTCCTTTCCGAAAAAAAAAAATCAAAAATTCACCACCAGGGGGGAAATGACGCTGTATGCAATATTGTTAAACGAAATAAGACATGAAGACATCGGTTTAAAATGTGTTTAATCGTTTCTGATACGTGTTACAAAGCATGTTCAATGTGGTGTCCACCATTTTCCAAAAGCAAGTTAAATCGCATTACTACATTCTCAATAGTACATCTTCGCATATCAATTACAAGCCATTGCGATTTTGCATAACCCCACAAACAGTTTTGTTTTAGGAAGGATTAAAAACTTTTAAACCGATATGTTCATGTCTTAGGGTCGAATTCAGGCTTCAAAATTCACAAATGAGCGATGTGTAAGAAAACGATTTCTGGAATGCGCACACTTTAAATGGTAATTTTGTTTTAGGTCAATGTTTCTTAAGAGTATACAAAATCTTTAACCCGTGTAACAAAATGTTAAGTTAGATTCTGACCCTTATTTCGTTTAACAATATTGCATACAGCGCCATTTCCCCCTGGTGGTGAGTTTTTGAATTTTTATTTATTTATTTATTTTTTTTTTCGTGGAAAAGAAATTTCCATGACCTCCGTTAAACTATTGCCAAGTTTGATAACATTTGGTCCAGTAGTTTTCCTTTCATGACCACTTCAAAGTGGAACTTTAATTATAACCACCCTGTATAATTGATAGACAAAAGGGGGGAAATGGTATTGACTGGTACGAAGTGTGCATAAATGATGACAGTTTAAGCTCAGTTCACGTGACACGCCTTGTGTTTTTTTATAAGTCCGTTATTCAGATTAAAAACATATTTCCACGCTTTATAATTTAGTGGCTTGTAAACTTATCTGTGTGCTTCTTTGCCCTTATTAAGCATAACTTAAATAAAATTGTATCTATGAAACCCTTAGCAAACCAAGATTTTTAACCAAGATCTACGACGATTTTTTTCTCCGCATGTTTCGTTTACTAATTTGAACTTAATGATTGTTTATTATTCTCTGTATGTTAAGTTTATGACATGAGAGGTAATCAGGCATTAGTTTTTCACACTTGCGTAAATTATCAGAAAAGAAAATTATCATAAGTTGTTTGTAGTTACAAAGGAAAACCTTCAGACCTCCTGCCTCGTGAGGAAAAAACACTGTCAGTAGATGTAATAAAATCCCTTTAATACTGTGATGTATAATTGACAGGCTAGGGCAAAAATAAATTGACTGCAACTAAGTGTACATATATGATGGCTGTTTAAGCCTAATTCATGTGAAACGACATTAAAAAGTGTTTTATAAGTCCCTAATTCAGATTAAGGAACATATTTTCACGCTTTATTATTTAGTAGATTTAGTATCTTGGACATATTTTCGTTTGCTTCTTTGCATTTATAAAATATTTTTAAAATAAGATTGTATTCATAAAAATCTTAACAAACCAATATTTATTAATTTTCATTAACATCTTTCTTTACCTGGTTAAATATTACGTAAAAATCATGACGATATTTTACATTAGGTATTGACAAACTTGCATGTTTTACGTTCAAGGATAATAAAACAAAATTGAAGATTTTGACAGGAATATACGACCCTTCAAAGCAGGAAATAAGTCACGTTTTCCGACTTTTACGATGCTTCATAACTTTTGTACTCTTTTAACAAAATTATCCAATTTTCCCAAGTATGGAAACTTCAAATTTTTGCTTAAATAAATATTAATAATTTTAAACAAGGTTTGAAATGAATGTTGAACCATAAATCTTTGTATTCGCTTCTGAAAAGAAATCCTAATTCGATTGAGCAATTACAAATTTAACTCTTTAACTTAAATATCAATTTTGTTTGGTAATAGAAATAAGTAAATGCTTAGGGAAAAAATTTAACTAAAATCATTAAATATTTAATAAAATGTTAGCTGTTTAAAAAAATTAAATTAAAATTTTATTCGATACTAGTTGATACCCGTCAAAACATGACGGCTAGATAGTAAATAAATGTACTAATACGCAGATTATATTCATCATTGCCAGATGTTGAAAATCATAATAATGCGCAGAAACAAATTAATGTGTTTAAGCGACCTCGTGCTTAGTGAGTACTTAAAGCCAGATTTAAAAATGTCACTGAGCATGCGCAGAAAGCAATTTTTTTTTTTAATGGTGAATTATCGCTCATTAAACAGTGCGAAATAAGCAATTGCCATCAGGTTAAATCTTATATTTCACAAGCATAATTATCATAAAAATAAAAATGGCAGAGAGAGATCTAGAGAGATCCTCGGATCAAACGTGCTTATCATTAAAACATGTCACTGAGCATGCGCAGAAACAGTGAGTTTCTAAAGTCAGATTTAAACATGCCACTGAGCATGCGCAGAAATCAATTTTTCAATTGTAAATTATAGCTCATTAATAGAAATTGCGGTTACGAAAACCAAATTTGCCAAATCTACAGATTGCAATCTTTCGTTTAAGACCAAAATGAAGTAAATTGATGCTGTAGTTTTCTCTCACGGACTGCCCAAAAAGTCGACTTAGCAACTTAAATATATAGATTTTTCGGTTTGATATATACTTTCTAAAATCATATAAAATGTGTAATAAATGAAATAATTTTCGTTCATTTTATGTAAAATAAATTGATAATATTTGAGAAAAATTGTGTTAAGTAAACTATAATTAGTTTTTAAGATATTGTGTGAGAGATGTTGAAAGGACATATTTTCATAAAGCTGAGTACTTTTTAGGCCTTCAGACCTTGTTGTTTGCAACTGTAACCGTGCACATTTTTAAACATGTATCAGAAAATTATCGGAATGTTCTTACGGGTTTTGTTTACTATTATTAGGAAAAGTTCCTATTTTAATATTTTTTAAATTAATTTTTTTTAATAATTAAACAGTCGTGAGATACTTCAGGAAATAAACTACCCAGTAAATCGTCGACATACCTTTCAAACTTGGTAGTAGGTCCACAGAATACGATTTCCATGTCGACTTTAATCATTCAAATATAACTTGTAAGCTTACAAGTAAATTATTTTCGTCAAAGAACTTTGGTTTCTTTTTGGAAAATACGTACTTAAACGTACAATCTTTAAAGCCACGGTTGTTTTATAAGGTGATCGTGAAATATTTTTGTTCTTCTTTTGTCTCACTTCTTAATTATTTTCAATAAAGATCATCCAGCATATAAAAAATTTTGTAAAAATTTGTTATATGCTGGTTATTTGCAGTTTTGTAAAAATAAAATAAATAAATAAAATTCAAAATTTAATGTATGTTTGGTTGTTTATAAATCTGATAAACCATCGGATATTTCTCGGATATTTCTCTGGGCACAAGTGGTTCTCTACATTACATCTAAAGAGTGGTTACTGGCAGGTATAGATACATCCTGACGGCCGAGAAAAGACTGCTTTTACTACGGGTCAAGGTTTTTGGCAGTTTAAAGTCAGGCAGTTTGGCCTGTGTAACGCACCTGCTACTTTATAGCGTCTCATGGAGACAGTGTTAAAGGGACTCTCTTATGAAGCTTGTCGAGTTTACTTGGATGGCATCATTGTGGGGCGCAATTTCGAAGAACATCTAAAAAACATTCGAAAGGTGCTAGAGAAACTTAGAGACGCTAACTTAAAGTTAAGCCCCTCCAAATTTCACCTGTTTAGTCGTGAAGTTACTTATCTCGGTCTTATCGTCTCTGCTGAAGGTAACAGAACCGATCCAGAAAAAGTGTCAGTAGTAAAGAATTGGAGTCGACCTGAAGATGCCCATCGATTGAGAAGTTTTCTGGGGCTCTGCGCGTACTATAGAAGATTCGTGAAGGGATTTTCTAACATCGCATGACCCCTTCATAGACTCACAGAGAGTAAATAAAAGTTCGTGTGGTCATAAAAATGTGAGGATGCATTTAAGAAACGAAAGGTGGCATTAACATCTGCACCTATCCTGTCTTATCCTCAAACAGAGAAACAATTCATCCTGGATACAGATGTGAAAAACGAGAGTGTTGGCGCCGTACTATCCCAAGTCATAGACTGCCAAAAACATGTAATCGCATATTGGAGCAAATGCCTTTCGAAAGCGGAACGAAATTATTGAGTCACCAGAAAAGAGTTGCTAGGAATTGTAAAAGCCGTAGAACACTTCCATCACTATCTGTACAGCCGAAAGTTTCTGCTCCGAACTGACCATACGTCTTTGACCTGGGTATTAAATTTTAAGAACCCAGAAGTACAAATAGCAAGATGGATACAAAGACTCTGGGAATACAACATTGAGATTCGTCATCGTAAAGGATCTTTGCACGGGAATGCAGGCGCCTTATCATGAAAACTCTATTTCGGAAGCTGCCATTATTGTTCCAGAGTGGAAAAGAAATTCGATGCTATAAATCCCGTAGCAAAACAAGCTACATCTTCTACATCATCAGAGCCAGATCCATGGAGGGATGACTAGGTTTGAAAAGATTAACTGGAAGATCCTGAACTAAAGCCCACTTTAGAATTTATGGAATTATCCAGCACAAGACCTACCTGGCAGGATGTATAAAGACTGAGTCCAGCAACAAAGCGTTATTGGTCTCTGTGGGACTCACTTCACATTCGGAATGGCATTTTGTACAGAAAATGGGAATCTGATGATGGTAAAACATCTAGGTGGAAGCTTCTACTCCCAAGAACAAGGATACCTAATGTTCTTAAATAACTTCATAGATCTATTTGCTTACTTTTTTCCCCTTGTGCACAGAAATTTTTTTCAAATTATTTTGTCTTTAAGATTTATAAAATTTTATTTCTAAAAAGTCTTGTCTTTAGGATTTATAAATTAAGTCTTAAATCAGTGTAATGGGCAAAAAAATATTTCATTAAAATTAAATGATTTTTTTCAGAGTAAATCGTTTCAAAATGCTTGGATTTAATCTAAAATCGTAAAATTGTTTAATGGAAAAAGAGCCTATGAACATTATAAAAAATTTTAGACACCTAGAAAAGAACTTTAGATGTATCCTTCTATAGGTGGCAAATCATGGGAAATTCCATGAAAGTAATGGACTAAATCATAAATGTACAGATAGGTTCTCATAAACAATATGATTTTTAAGTTTTGTAATCGGCAATGTAATCCTTCTATATGTTTCGTGTCATTTGATTTTAAAGGCTTTCCAGTTTTTTCAACAAAGAAAAGAAAATGCTCCATGTTTTAGAATGTTATGTTCCAACCCACCTAATAGCATTATTTTTCCAAAAAAATGTAACTATCATCTTATTAAAATATATGACACGCATATCCAGTCAAATGTATTTAAACATAAACCATGTAATCACTTCTCATTCAGTTTAAAAAACTAAAAATTCATAAATAGGATGTATTCTAAAAACCAAGAACTCTCAATCCTAGTAATTCCCCAAAACCCGTTTCTTAATAAAAGAGACTAGATAAAACGCAAGCATTTTATATCTCTATTTGGAAAAGAGAATAAAAACTGCGATCCATTCTGTGACACGTCTCTCCAGAGAATGTTCGTTCTGTTTAACTTATAAATGAGTTAGTAATGTCGAGATAACGCAAGACTTTCCCGAAGTACTGATGAATGATAAAAAAATAAGATAAAAATAACATATTCGCTTCTTCGAGAGTGCATTGCCTTCTTTCGATTCGACCTAATGCATGTTTAGAGAGCATCGCAGGCATATTAATTTTTTTTTCTTATTCTTCGACCGTGATGCATATAAACACATCTTTCCGATCTTGGAACAGAATGTTTCATTGAAAATCTCCGCGTAAACATTTGAAAGTTCTTTGGTACTGGAAAGTTCAGCTCATCATCATTAGGCTTCTTTTGATACTGAAGTAAATGCATTAAACATCATAAAGGAATGTAATGAGAATGAGACAAAAATCTTTGATAGTTTTAAAAGGGACTGCAATTTATTTCTAGGCTTAACAGACTAAGTGTAAAACTTTCATGGAGGTAACAAGACTGCTTTACTGCAAAAGGAATTTTTTAGAATCCAGAAATGTAATCTTTACCCTCCCATAAAAAACCTTTAGGCCTGATGTTGATTATGTGTATAATTTCTTCTTCCTCAGGTGCTTTTCTCATACCATATCTAGTGATGCTGCTTCTAGCTGGTAAACCCTTATATTTCATGGAACTGGCTTTTGGACAATTTGCCGGTTTAGGGCCATTGGCCATCTGGACCTGTCTTCCTATTGCAAAAGGTAATAAATAATTCATGTGTTTTCTCTTTTTAATACGTTTTATTTGCATTATTACTATGAACTAACTTTTCTTGTGAACTTTTCCATTAAGGGAAATAAACAAACGGAAAAAAAAGCAGCAACTCAATACATTTTCTATCTTGGAAACACATGTTTCTTTTGACAATAAGAACTGTTATAATTATGAAATAGGTTTTCAATCATTAAGTTATACAATTTTCTTCCCTTTCTTAGATGAACAAGAATAATTAAATGAAATATTGTCGTGAAGCATATTAGGTAAAAATGTTCTCTTCCACCGAAAACTTGTTAAATCTTACACCGCCATCTCTGGCCTGCTGACTTATTAAGTCATCTATCAACTAAGAGAAAATTAGACGACCTACGAATAACTGTAACAATATTCAAACAGATAGATACAGACAGAAGTTTACAATTTTTCATGAGTCTTTTCAAAGCACTGGGGCAAATTACGTTAGCCAAACTTACCGTTAAAAGTAAGCAAGGAAAAACATAAATTATTCTACACAATTTGCCAAGCACAAATGCATTCATTGCGATTGATATACACTGATCTTTCCCCTGCGTTTTACTATAAAAAAATTAGCACTTTTCTTTTTCATAGTTTCTAGTTCGTTCGCGGAACGAACGCTATGTAACGTCCTCGTCAAACGAGTCCACAAGAAAAATATAATATTTACAACTTTTATGCACAATTATTACACAATTATATACATATTATTCTACGACTGCTTTGCAGTCTTAAACCGAGAGATTAACTCCCAATAATTATTTATGCATTATTTAATATCAGAAAACTACTTACTTTATAGTTTCAAAATACACATAGTTATAATTTTAGAAGCCAAAATATTCAAATCCTGAGCCCATTGTCTTCCAAAATTGATATTTTGTCTGTACTAGGTTTTTAAATCTCTTGACTATTCTCTTTGCAGGCATAGGGTATGCTATGGTTACCATATCACTTGTCATCTGTATATACTACAATGTGATTGTCTGTTACACCGTCTTCTACATGGCATCTACATTTCAGGCGACAGTACCATGGGCAATGTGTCCAGCATCTTTTGATAACGTCACCAAATGTCACATTCGCAATGCCGAGGTAAGAAAAAAAGAGAACAGTGATCTATGGATTCAATACACAATACACGCAATTTATATGAACTGATGGTATTTTAATTCCCAGAAATTTTATATAAATATAAATGAATGAATAGACATACATAAATAAATAAATATATATATATATATATATATATATATATATATATATATATATATATATATATATACTACTTCTGCTTCAGAAACCTCATTTAGTTCGGATAGTCTTCATGAAAGCAAGCTGGTATATTTTCAAATTATTTCTGTTCAAAAGGGTCCTTACAAACAGCTCATTTATCCATGGCACGCAAATATGCAGAATGCCTTACTTACTCTTTACTTACTCACACACTCACACATACATATATAGAGAGAGAGGGGTAAATATAGATATTTTAATAGCTTTATTAATTCATTTCTAAATAAATGTAGAGGGCCTGTCTTATCATGTTTATTCAGTGCAAAATTGAAACATCACTTCATTCAATGTTGAAATTTTTCAAAGACAAGATATGTTGCCCTTTTTTCTCAGGAACTATTGGCCGAATGGCTAGAGTTATGATATATGGTATCAGTGATCGTCTGTTCGAGATCCGCTGTTTGTGTGAACTCATGTAGTCATATATATATATATATAATAACATAATAACTACAGGCTAAATACTTTATATTCCGGTCTATTTACTCCTCGTGCAGCGAGAGATGACGGGGGTTTTTAACCAAACAACAAGGGTATCATGTTGTGACACTGAGGGATAATAACATAATGGGATAATGACGTGTTCATTATGAAAGTAAAATTATTAGGTATAAATTAAACAATATTAAATTATTAGGTAAAATATTTAATTCATTAGGTGCAATAATTAGGAAACGAGAAATTATTAGGTACAATTTCAGGTTTTGATTTTTCAAATTTTTTTATCTCTCTGTTGTTGCAATTAAATACCTTTGCAGTTGCTAATGGCTAATTGTGGGTACTTCAGTCATATGATATTGTCATGCTTAAGAACTCATTCGTCATTCCTCCCTCATTAGAAATTTTTGCGTAACATATGGATACTTCTTTCGCATAAAACTGAAATAGCTCTCTCGAGAATCGTAACCGAGATGTCCTTTGCTTTCTAGATAGATAATTTTCACTTAAGAGACTCCATTAGTTTTCGTAACTGTTTTATACGTTTCAACATTTTGCATAAATATTTTGTTATATATTATTAACATCTTAATTTAAATTTTATAATTATCTTTATATCATTTCATAAGGAATTTATCATTTTTTTCAGCAAAACTTCACTCAAGTTGGGTCAAAGCTCTCAAGCGAGATTTATTGGGAGTAAGTACAATATTAATATATTTAACATCATTCCTTTTTGTCAGATTTCTAATAATTTTCTGAACCTTATATATATATATATATATATATATATATATATATATATACCGGGTGGTTATAACTAAACTTCCCCTATAAACGGCATCCTACAGCGCAAACGGGTAAACGGAATGCAACGAAATTCATTTGCACTGAGAAAGCTCAATTCGAGTATCGACAAGTGCTACTGAATGCTGTAGGGTCTACGCCGGGTATGGGAGTTAAAACCCGCCCACCAGAAAGTCCCGTGTAGTGTATAAGAGAGTGAGGAGGGTACGAAACGCCTAGATGTTAGCCCTGGAGTACTCAGTCTAAACTGAGATGGCACCGTGGTCCAATAGCGATAGTTAAAACTTGAGCTCTGTAAGGGCCATAGAAAGAAAATGAGAGATCAGTAAAAATTTTAATTTAATAAATTTACAAATAGCAAGTCTATAAATTAGATAAGGGGAAGCTTTTTAATAAAAAGAAACTAACACCACACGTAATGTCCGTGTACAGCAGAGTAGAGAGGCGAGGTACAGTAAAGATGCTTTCTTTTCATATACAGACTTGTTACAGAAGAAATGCATGACAATCATTATTCAGGTGACATATACCACAAGGGCATATGCACTTATGTTTAAATAATATGTTTGACATATATACGCTGAGACGAAACAAACCAAGAAAATAATGCTCTAAATTTATTTTTTAGGGTCTAAAATCCTTTTACGATTTATTTTCCGTCGTAAAAAATGACTCTCTCATCTTTCTACTTTTAACAATTCAAAATTTTATTTGACTCGGGTAGTTTATCCTCACGAAAACTGTAATTTTATCTTTGAGTAAACCTTGGCCTCTTAACGCGTCCTATATAGTTTTGAAAGAGTGCATGAAAAATCTCAAAAAATGGGTTGAGAATGTTTAACGGGGGTGCCTGCCAACTCGAACGTTAAAGTAGGCCGTCTGCCAACATTATTGGCATTTGCGGGTGAAAACCCCGCACGGGCGTTAAAAATACTTCCGATTTATTTCTTGCGGTGAAAGCACGTGGTATTTATTTTCTACGCTTAATTTCTCTTCGAGGGATTTAATATAGAGGAATTACGTTTCCTTATTTGACCTTTTTTTTTCCCTCTTCGAATCAAAGAAAGAAAAGAAAAGAATCCTTGTGTTCGGATTTTGTTTCCCGTTTTTTGTTGACCCACATCTAACTTAAAGTCGAAATACTCATTCAACCAGATAATAGAAATCATTTATACTTTAATAAAATATGTTGTGTTAGGAACTGTTAAGAAGCAAAAGTTGACGGAGGAAAACAATAAATTGCTTTCAAAACCTTTTATAAAGGGACATATTCTCTCACTCTATAAATTTGTATCTGTTTCATTTGACATACCGTAAGATGGGGTAGGGATAAAACATCGATGTTTTGATAAAAATATCGATGTTTTAAACATCGATTTATTGAAGCCGATGTTTTTTTAACATCGATGTTTTGTGCTCGATGTTTTTTATTAATGAAAAAGTACCATAATAAAAAAAATTTACCACGTAGCATAATTTTCACACTCAGTAAATGTAAGTCTGAATTCTGAAAAGGACGAATACAAAAGGGGGAACGATTCCTTAGCAAACCGACAAATGGCAATCAACAACCAATGAACCAATCAGAGCACTTGGAATGTTCCTGACACACCAGAACCTTCCATGGGGTTTTATTTTACAAATAGTACATAAACGAGAGCAGTCATTTAAGTTTTTGTTTTGTTCTGGTTTTATATAAGATGACGTTAATATTATTAGTAAGATGCCTCCCAAAAGTACCGTTTGGAAATATTTTTGCAACACCTCTGACAAATTGGCAAAATGCAATATTTGCCTGAAGTCCCTCAAAACTTCTGGCAATTCCACGAATTTATCTGGACATTTGAAGGCAAAACATGGCGATATTTACAACGAGAATTTTGAGTCATCAATGTAGCCCAACGCAAAAGCAACCAAGTTTTGGTCATTTGTGTCAGCCCACCCAATCAGAGAGTAAAATTAAATAACCCCCTCCTCCCCACGACTAACCGAAGTAACATTAATGTTAGAGGTTACTAAACCAGTTTTAAAAAATGGATGTTCTAAAACATCGATGTTTAAAAACATCGATGGATTTTGGCCGATGTTTTATTAGCATCGATGTTTTAATATTAAATATCGATGTTTCAAAACATCGATGTTTTGTTATCGATGTCGCATCACTAAGATGGGGTTACTTTGTGACCGCTTTTATGTTTTTTTTCCACTGCCAGCCGATCAGTTTTAAAATCAGCCCAAAACGAACGATTGCAAAACATTAGTACATTCTTTCTTTACGTAGTATTACATTGCGCTAACCCGGATCTTCAATTGCCATTGAGAAATTAAAATTCAAATGTGTCACAAAGTTGCCCCGCCGATTGGGAATACTTTGCGACATCTGTGTTTTCACCTTGAACTCTAAGAGAAAATTTTCTTGATACTAATTTAGACAGTAAAATGCTTATCAAAATCTTTATACACAATTATGTATACCTATTACAAATATTGGATAGCTTTATCTATATCTTTCACATCAAAAGACCTCGGGTACGCAGGGCAGCCATCAGTTCTTTGAGAAGATGAGGAAATTAGTCTTTCGGCACATTCTGCTTCTTCGGGTAGTTTTTTTTCCAGATAGTCAATACTACTTTCTCTCCAGTGGTATTTTAGAGGACGAAAAAATGGAACATCGAGGGGCTGGAGGAGGTGGGTCGACTTTGTGGGTTATTTTGTGACAGTGTCAATGTGTCACATAGTAACCCCGTCACCTTTCGATATTCAGGTTAAGTTCTCATATCTCTCGGAAATATGACTGCACAAAAATTATAATGCTCCACAATCTAACAAACATATTGACAATAAAAAATAATTACCTGTGGTAGTTGGTTGCATAATGTGTTAGCCTTCAGTACACAAAATTTCCGAAGTTTGAGTCGATAGCTTGACAGCAGGTTTGAACAATACACGGACTAGCGAAGACAAATGGCGCGTAGAAGCTTCAGCCACTGACCACTAGGGGTTTTTGTATGTCAGACAAGCTGTTGGGGCTGTTCTTTGCCTACTCGGTATCACGGGCGCGGAGCAAAATTCGAAATACTAAAAAATTTCTATGTGTCACAAAGTAACAAACATATTGACAATACAAAATAATTACCTGTGGTAGTTGGTTGTACAATGTACGGTTGTATACCGCAAAGTAACCCCCTCTTGCGGTTTTATAGGGTAATTTTATTTCGAAGGTGAACTATAAATGTTTCATTTGTTTCGTGATGTGTTGTCTATAAAAGATGAATATTTTTGCAAGTTATATAGGAATAAATGCTTGTATTGGAACTAGACATATTATCTAGTCATTTCACTAAGTTACAAAAGCGAAGTCACACGGCAATAGGTGCGAAGTCACGAAGAACTTTATCGTTGTCTTCATCTAATGTAAATTACAAATGTGAAAGGGAAATACATCTCAAAAATGAAATCGTATCAGCTAGTGAAACTTTTATTCTCTATTCTTGTTTCCGCTACAAAGTAAATGCAACTTTCTTATGCAATAAATTTTCTATGAGGCGATTTTGTTTCTAACTTGCCGCTTTGAAATATATTCAAGCCCACCGTTTAGATGAAAACACAAGAGAAAAGAACGTCTGGTAAGTTTCTTTGTCTGCAGCAGCCACATGTTTACATTTTAAAGTACAATTTTATAGAAATATATCGCAGAGTTAAATGGTATAAAGACCCTTTTACACTTCGTTCGCAGACTGTGTTTGAAACAAATGAATCTGTATTGCTTTTGCACCGTGCTGTATTACGGAAGTTACGACGGTGCTAATTTTTTTAACATACTACTTCTTTCATGCTAATTCTGTTAGTAAAGAAGCTGTTTATTAATAAAATTATATAATTATGCAATTATATACTTTTAAATTTATACTTTGAAAACTGCTCACAATACACAAAATCTCTAAATCTCTAATAACGAATATTAATTGTTATTTCAATATTTTTAAATTTGAGCTGCTTTAAAATTGTGGCATCAATAACACCACCTTAACTCGGGAGTATAAGGGTATGAAAGTGAGACTTTCGTTTCTTTTTCTGTAATGGTTTATTGGTTAGAATTTGTAAACATACAGGAAGTAACAGTGATAAGTGAGCCTCATATCCGCTGCACTGAGTAACCTTGTCGGTTCAAGCGAGTGTCCCAGCGCTAACTAGATCTTGAATACTCTGATCGAAGATCATCCGTGGTTGTCTGAGGAACTATTCATGAACGGCATCCATCAGAACCTCTGCATCGTTAACAAATCGGCGGCCTTTGAGAGCCCTCAGCCAGCCGAAGATATGGTAGTCGCAAGGCAACAGGTCGAGGCTATAGAAGGGGAGGATGATCGAGGATCTCCCAGCGGACGCGCGGCAGAACGTCTTGTCTACGGCAACAGTCGATTCCATGGTAATGACCAAGTCCGCTTGAACAGGTCTCGGAAGGTTCCGTGATCACATGTCCTTAACGAAATTCCCTAAACCATATGAATTTCTGTTCACTGTGACAATCACTCATGCCTGTGATATTCTTCATGCGATGATAAATTTCAGCTTCACTAACGCTTTCTGACGTCAAAAATTGAAAAACAGTTCTCAGGCCCCATTGTGGACGAATTCATTTCATGACTGTATTAACTACAAACACAGCACTACCGCTTTACAGCGATAACAGCTTTGCTTCGTAACATACAACGTCATCTGTTGGGGCAAACATAAAGTCCTAAGTATTTTACCACTACTGCTAATACAAAAGTCTCACTTCCATTTGGGCCACCCTTACACAATGCTGTTTTAAGCCCTCGTATAGTGAGGCTATGCAAATTACCTCAGTTACCCATGTTAAAGTCAGGGAGAAAAGAGTGGATGTTTATGTCCCTCAAAGAGATGTTACCCACGTTAATATAACGTGCTTGAATCAAAATTAAGCGTGGGGACGGAAGGTGTGATATCGTTATCAAAAGCTCTTCGTAAAACGTCTGAGGTAGAAACATTACTTCATCAAACAGTGGAAAATTGGGTGACAGCGTTTCGCTGGGTTTCCGAAAGCGTAATTTTTTCACCTCGTTCAGGTCACTTACGCATTCAACGTCATACCTTGGCACTGCCACAATAACCGATTCACTCAAATCGAAGGTGGAATGGGAGAAAGTCAGAAGCAGGAATTTAAATACACTGCCAAACATTTTTCTACGTCTCGTGAGAAATACTTGACTATCCCAATAAAACATGCAATATGATGGTGGCTACATGAACTTACTGGGGTTCAGAAATAGAATTGCGACGTTCTTACAATAGAAAGTTTGGAAGGTTACCGCCGTAAAAGATTAATTTGTCACTGTCACAGTTGTAGCACAAACGTCTAACATTCCCCAGATTTGAGAATATATGACTTTGATGTCTTCGCGAGAGCTAAAAGATCAATTGACGGTAAAAGAGTTTTTACACAGGGAATAACCTGGAGGTCCAAATAACCTTTTTTTGGTTATTAGGACCCTCCTGTTCCAATATCGATTAAACACAGCGCCGCAAATGGTACCGGTCACTTTCCTGGTGCACTGGGAAAGGTTGTTACGCTGCTGTGTACTAACCCTATTGGATTTTCTCACCACAATGTTAACCCATGGAGAAAATTTATCTAAGTATTGCCGACTTGGATTTAAAGATTCTTTTTAATGTAGTCCGTAATAGGAAAAGAAATTTGACACCTTGGGGAATTTTTCGTTTAAAATAAAATACAAATAACATTTTAAAATTTAAATTATTCGGAGAAAAAACTTGGTGTAGTGTGTTTTAAATGGTCATGTTGTTGTTGTTGTTGCTGCTGATCACCTTCACCCAGCAGAGCTAGATTAGGTCCATGATACCACACACTCTCAAGAAGTCAATGACCAACAATGGCCGCTCCAGAAGATCTTCCTTTACAAGTCCCAAGCACACAAGGATATGATCCGGAGGGGGGGAAATGGGCAGCTTCTGTTATCCGCAGAGACCGGAGCACCAATGGCAGAAGTCTGACTTAGCTCCTACGCCTACAGACTTTAGCTGGGCATAACGGAATGGCCTTCACGCCTTGGGGGACCCGACCAGAAGTGTACATTCCCGACATACTTCCTCCAGTACGTCGGGATCAACTAAACGCTCATAAATTCCTTTCCTGGACGAAATTTCTAAAATGAATCCTCTTTCAAGGTGCAGCAAAGTTCAGGATATCAGAATATTCCAATTGATTATCAGCATCTACGTAGCTGTAAATAGTAGACAAATTTTCTCTAAAGGTTAACACTGAGGTGAGAGAATCCAGTAGGGTAGTGAAGAGCAGCCTTAATATACGAAGAGCCTTTGTTAAAGAAATATTAATTTTCCTGTGGTATATTCACTCAGACGTGTTTTAAGAGAAAAATATACGTTCGACTTTTTCTTAAAATTTTAAAGGAATTTCAGCTTTATTTCAAATGTAATGAGCAAGAAAAGGTTTAGATTCCCGAGCATTAATCTAAACACGAATTGTTAAACTTACCGAGTAAAATTTATTTAATTTTCTATGTGTTTCGTTGCTTTATTCATAAGGAAAACAAAGTTACACTTTCGAGTTTTACAGCAACTTAAAATGTATCATTGTGTGTTTATTCAATGTAAGAAGTTACATAAGATAGTAGAAAATAAAAATAAATGTTTTATTCCAATGACGTATTTCGATAACAAAAAAGCCCGCATACGGTGGATTTTAAATCTAAATTTATAGTTAAATTATGTTTTATAAAACGGCATGAATTGCTTTTAAAATGTTTTCTTTTATTTCTACGTAAAAAATTAGAAGTGTTAAAATTTGTACTATTGGTACATTATTAATCCTAAAATAAGGAATTAAAAATTAAGAGAGGGCTGAAATTTTTTTTCTTTTAATCATTAGCGATTCAAATATATCTGAAGTAAAAAGATTAAAATAATTTAAATTACACAACCTAATTTAATATTAACATATATGTAAAAAATTATATATAACAAAATGAGGAAAGTGTTAAACAACTTGCTCAGATCGCGAACCTTCCTAAAAATAATGTTTGTAATACAAAAACATAACAATAACAATGTAAAAAATAAAAGTTTATATATATATATATATATATATATAGATATATATATATATATATATATATATATATATATATATATATATATATATATATATATATATATATATATATATACATATATATGTATATATATATATATATATATATTTATATATATATATATATATATATAGATATATATATATATATATATATATATATATATATATATACATATATATACATATATATATATATATATATATAGATATATATATATATATACATATATATACATATATATATATATATATATATATATATATATATATATATATATATATACATATATATATATATATATATATATATATATAAATATTTATATATATATAAATATTTATAATTTGGTGAATGATATTAAATGCGAAAATTTCAATGATATTGCATGTAAAGCTATCGTACTTTATTTTCTATACGTTCATTTCTTACGTTGTATGGGTCCTGTCTGGAGGATGAAATAATTCCTTCTATAAGAAATTTTCAGTACTATCAGTCTTCACTAATGCAATACTACAAATACATAAATATAGATGCTCACAATATGTAACATTACGCATAACACATATGATTGTCTTAAATGCAGTATTCAAGATTATCATCCTTCATCCCTCACATTATATGGTTAAACGTATCAAGAGCGTGTAGGGTCGCTCCCCTCAGGATTTAGGGTTTTGTTCAGCATAGATATCTCTGTAAGGTGCATTTCTTTAATGGAAACCTCGTCGTTAAGTTAATTTGTGTAAGCAATTTTTATGATATACACACACACACACACAAACATATATATATATATATATATATATATATATATATATATATATATATATATATATATATATATATATATATATATATATACACTTTCGTGTTGTCATTTTTGCTGCTTCTGCTAATGTCCCTTTGGCGAAAGTTACAAACCAGGTCCATATAAGCTTAGCGGGACGAGAGCAGCTCCAGTTTACAGTAACATCACAAGGGGTGACTTCATAAAGGGACATTCCTGTCCATCAACATGCCCATATTCGGCCAAAACACGGAGGTATTTAATGGTGCTTATCGGGATTCGAACCGAGCCCTCTAAACGCCGAAAGCCGACGCGCTAACACTAGGTTATCTCTGTCCTTTTTTACGATATTGTTATAGTTTAACTGGTTTTCTCTTTTTTACCTTTTTCAAGTTCGCCAAAGTTGTCAACAAAAGATTTAAGGGGATCCAGAACACAAAATTCTTCAAATTTTCGAAAAAAAAACTTTCATTGCATTAAAAATTCTGTGTTCTTTTCCGCTTAAAATGACGTTTAAATTATGTTTCATTCCTTAATTAGAACAGGAGATATTAATTTTTTTGCAACATTCTCATAGCAGCCAATCTTTGTTTAAACCTCTAAATGCGTTTTCTTCATGATGGGAATTCTGCATGATTTTTCACCATTTCACGTCTTTAAATTATTATAAGTCCAAGAACCGTTAAAGATAAATTGCTCAAACTTGGAACATGTCTTTTTCAATTATTTTACTTTAATTTTGATTGAGAAAATTTGAAAAGAATATTTACTTTTGAAAATATTATTTTTTAAAAATAAGTTACATCAATTTTTTTTTTAAAATTTTCTAAATATTTTTAATTTTTTTGAAATTAATATTTTAAAAAACGCTGAATCAAAATTAAAACTTATATTTTTCTCTTTAATTAAATGAAATTTTTTTGAAATTTGGCAAATAATATTTGGAGTTATAACGATTTTAAATAACACCACTTTTTTTTTAAATTTTAAATTTTAAAACTTTTTAAAACTTTTTGAGAAGTTTTATGATGAGATTTTGTTTACAAATTATATGGCTAACCATCACAAAAAATTCAAAATTTTAACTCAATATTTTTTTTTAAATGTGTCCTGGACCCCTTAACCTTTTCCTTACGGGTGGGATAACATGTATCCCAAGAATGAATGAATATATAAATATATATATATATATATATATATATATATATAAACACATACATATATATATATATACATATATATATATATATATATATATATATATATATATATATATATATATATATACATATATATATATATACATATATATATATATATATATATATATATATATATATATATATATATATATATATATATATATATATATAGATATATATATATATATATATATATATATATATATATATATATATATATATATATATATATATAACACTCTTAATGGCCGTTCTTACACCAGGGATATGAAATTTCCCGCTCTAAAGAGGGAATCGGAAAAATGGGTCCCGTAATCTAAAGGCAAATTTAACAATACCTTGGCGACATGTAACAGAGGTAAATTACTGTGCATTTAATCAATTATACATTGGTGATTACTTAAAACTTTGAACTGAGTTTTTAAAAGTTTTTTCTCATATTGTTTTGCATTATTCTATAAATATCGTGATAGACGCTCGCAGCAGAAATGGTAACTTTGATTTTAAAAAAAAAGCCCAAAATTCTCCAAAATATTCTTCGAAATAAAAAGCCCTCGTTAAAAGGTAAATTTCGGGTGAACTGATGTGTTTTTCTTCCCTCTCAGTTCTCGACGAAAGCCATTTCTGTTTGTTTTGGATTTATAAATCTATACCGTGAATGCCGTTTCCGGCATTCCGAATCCATGCACCATGCTACGCAGCTTTCTTCCAATCGATCATCTTTTATTCCGGTAATACGTCAAACTGTTGTCAACCTTAGCTTTTAACATTTTCCCTCCGTTACTTTCTTTTTCTATTTATTTATTTTAAAAGGAATATATGCATCTATCTTCATAGTTGTACGAATATATTTCTATTTGTTTTGGATATTTATTCGAGCGTTCCTAATGCATATTATTAACTATAAGATTAATGACAAAGACAGAAAAAAGGTTCTTAAAAATTCATGTTTTTTTTTTAATGCTCTTCCAAGAACTCCTGCGCTTTTCTTAGTTTAAATATTTTTATATATAAATAGGTGATCCATGATAATCTTTCATCATTTATCATTTCTTCATTGAGGTAAAGTAAATAATCCCTTTCATTGATCTCTCTGATGAAATTTATGGAATATCTCATTTAACGAGCTGGTCTAAGTAAACCCTAATGCAACACACTTAATTTATGATAATAAAATATAATTTATGAATTTTGAATGGTGTTTATTAGCTAGTGGGAAGCAGGAGTACAATGCGAATAGTTTCGGAGAAATTAAAATGTCGTCATAACAACAACACTAAATTTGTGTTTGAGATTGATAAGATAACTCTAAAAAAATGTTTTGTAAATATATTAAGGTTAATAGTGGACACTACAAAGGGATTTTAGAAATTTTTACCTCACAGATAGGAAATTTTGCATATATATTCATTAAAGTATAGCTATATTAAACATCTTATAAAAATTTTTAAATAATTCAAGAAAATTTATATTTTAAAAATTGAAATTCAAATTATTAAATGCTCCTTACGATCCAATTTTTAACTTCTCCCCTTAATTTTGCATTTATATTGCTTGTAAATATATTTTAAAAAGAGTTGTGTATTACTTTGTACTTTTATTGAATAGTTAATTCTTATGAAATATTTTTATGCTTGTACTCTATGAATTTTCCGGAAATTTTTGTACTTCTCTACATTTAAGTGAAACTTTCATAGCTTGAATGATGTCGAAACCTAAAATGGATACATAACTTTATTTTGATGTGTTAGAGGAGTCTTTATTTTAAATTTTATTGAATTTCGTAAACAATTAGGTCGCAAGGGGCATTTCAAAGACTTCCAAATCTGAAAATTACTCATTTTCAGAAAAATCCATTTAAAAGATGTTTTTTCACCTACCTTTAATACTTACTTTTCTAAAGCCACGAAGTTTTTATTTTACTTGTCACGACATATTTTAAATGCATTTTATTCCAATATTTAATTATTTTAAAAATATTAATACACCA
>OU015495.1:158288393-158533393 GCA_907164885.2 Dolomedes plantarius | reverse complement strand
TTTGCATACTTCCTTCTACCTTTGCAGCAAATTTCAGCTTCTTTAATTCAGATTGGCTTACGGAAATTAACATTTTCCTCTCCGTGCTTAACTTTTGGAATTGAGTGTATATATATATATATATATATAATGTCATAGATTAAAATGTAAACATGATATGATCAGTTTCACGCAGAATATATTAGAGGAAAAACTGTCTCGAACAAATTTTCAGAATTAGCAAAAATAATCAATAATATATTTACAAATCTCTAAAATTAAGAAATATATTACTAAGCATCATGTTTATGGATCTCTATCATCTAAAAAACTCTTAACAAGAACTTTCTGTTTCTTTCGGATTTGGCAGTGCACGGTATTTTAATTACGATCTATATTAAATTACTGAAGTTTTATACTATGCGTCAAGAAATAATGTCAATCAATCTTTTTTACAGTACCTGTTAGTATTTATGCCTATAAAATAAACAACATTTTAGCAGTTGTAGTACATAATCGCGTGGGATATATCCAAATATTTATATACATATTGTTTGTTCGTAAGGGTTAATATATTACATCCGAGTTAGATCACTCATGGCCTCAGAAAATTTAACTTATATGATGAATACGTATAGATCAATGTGCCCACACCAAGTTCTTCTTAATCCATGATGTAAGGTTTGTCAAGATGCCAGATTTGAAAAACTGTTTCACCTTGATGGAGGCAAAACAGTGAATTCCTTTCGATATTGGATCACTTCCAATTAAATTACGCAGTCAGACAACTGTAAAGTCTATGCAAAGTAAGTTGTGAACATTGATAACATTTAAAACTTTGAAATGTTATTTCTTGAAAGGGAATCTCGGGCAATATTCCCGAACCAAGTTCCGTCGGCAAGTTTGCCACAAAGTTACGATGTTGGTGTTTTCCATCAAAATGTTTATTTCAGCTATTGGTATTTAGATGATGGGTGTGTTTGTATATAAAATTAAAGTATTTTTAGATATTAAAAAAATAGAAATTTGTTTTATAATATGGGAAAGAAAATTAAAAGGTACTTTCGGGCAATATTCCCAAACCAACATCCATAGATAAGGTTGCTACGATGTTACGGGGTTGATGTTTTTCACCAGAATGTTTATTTCGACTATTGGTATTTAGTAGATGGGTGTGTTTTTATATAAAGTTTAAGTATTTTAAGAGTTTTTGAAAAACAATAAAATTTGTTTTATGAATGGGAAGTTTAACACCGAAGAAAAAATTTGATTAATTCAGTCATGGTTTAATAAAACCTTATCCCTGGCATTACCAGCAGTACACTGATAGACATGAATGTGCATTGCATGATATAAGCAGTATTTTGTTCTAATAAAGAGAATTGGATGGATTTTTTTTGTACCATCGTAATTTTGCATACCTCTAAATGTTAAATTGAAGTTAAACAAGTATTTTGAGTATAAGAAATTAGAATATATTATTATAATACGGTGTGTGTGATTGAAGACACATACACTCACACATATTTAAAAAAATGTATAATGACAACTCAAGAACTTCATTTTTGTTAATGAAAAGATCGTAACGTTTTATGGTCACAAGAAAAGTATTTTAGTTATTCTGAATTTCGAACGCGACCTGCCTGTCCGAAAATAATCTCTAAACTGCGTTTGTTCTTTACGCGCTGCATTTTACGCGGGTGTTTTTCATCTCGTGATGCGTGACTCACGCGCTTTTTCACATGTACTTTTGTTGATGCAATCTCTGGTTTAGCTCAAGGACTCTCTTAAACCGAGAGATAGACAACGTATCACCATCTGTTGACTCTGATGTTAATACATAGTGAACATATAATAGTAAATTATATTCATAGGCGGCATATAGGCATTCATATAATTATATTCTTAGGCGGCTCAGAGAAAAGGGGTTGACCTCACGGCGCCCTTTGCGCCGACTACCATTGGCCTCTGTACACCGACAAGCCCGTTTGCAGTGATGTCTGGCACATTCGACCTCGAATGTCACTGACTAGAGTAGAATTGTCTTCAGTGACGAGTCCCGCTTCGAACTGAGCCCCGATGACCAGCGAATAGGCGTCTGGACACCGAACAGCGGTTGGACACCAACATGACTGTCTTCCGCCACATGGGCCGGCAACCAGGAGTGATGGTCTGGGGTGCCATTTCATTTCATATCAGGACACCTTTGGTTGTCACCCGCGGCACCCTTACAGTACAGCAGTCAGTCGACAATATTCTACCCCCGTTGTGTTGCCCTTCATATCACGCCATCCTGGACTTGCATTTCAGCAAGATAATGCCCGCCTGCACACGGCGAAAGTTTATGTTGCTTGTCTTCGTGTTGCCCAACTCTACCTTGCCCAGCAAGGCCACCTGATCTCTCCGTTATTGAGCACATTTAGAGTATGAGCAGGGCCCTCCAACAAGCTCCGGATTTTGACGATCTAACGCACCTCTTGGACAGAATTTTCCACGATATCCCGCACGAGGACATCCGCCACCTCTATTAATCAAGGCCAAGACGAATTACTGCTTGCATAAGGGCCAGAGGTGTAGCAATACATTATTGACATTTTCACTTTGTGAAGCTCTTGAATAAATTATCCAACTTTTCTCAAATTGTAATTATTTGTTTTTCTGTACACGTACATCATATCTACCGATTTTCGTCCTATTCGGATAATTCCTTGGTGCGCCGTTTTTTTTTTGTTTAAGAGTGTATATATGTGGGTCAGGATAACCGTGCGGTGATTTAAACAATTAAATTATTATAATCTATGCTAACATTTAATGAATGTTACATATTTACAAATATTATTTACAAAGCTACATCGTTAATTAATAACATAACATGAACATTATATAGCAGCCGTCTACTGCTATCAAACAAAACTCGTCATCGTTCATCGCCGTCCATCGTCTGACTGTCTGGGGTTGCCAGATCTTTTCTTTAGTTGAGCTGAAGCGGCGCAAACGAAATAATAGTGTCATCTGGTGGAATATGCAGGTATCACAGACCGATGTAGGCTCAGGAACCCACATATATATATATATATATATATATATATATATATATATATATATATATATTACTGCAAATCTGATTAATCCGGTGATTATATATATAATTGCCGGTTATTATACATAATCACCAATAAATTTGGTAAATATGATAAATAATTGAAAATTAATCAAACTAACCGTTTTTTTACATAATTCACAACTTGTAATGGTAAATGTGATAAATGTCCATAACTTTACCAAAATTCGTTCATTTTGCGCAGCTGTTTGACGTTTTTACGTGTTACACAGATTACCTACACAGATTTTACGTGTACTTTGAAGACGTTTTTACCATAACTAATGAGGCAAGCTTATTAATAGACAATGGTGGTGGAAACAGGATGTTAAAAGTACTTCAAAAAAAGTACAAAACATTACTACCGAAGAAGTGATGATTTATTTAAATCTGTGTGAAAGTTGTCAAAAAAATACAAGGTACCCAAGAAAGAACTTGTTGTTAAGCCAATGGTCATTCAAGAGATGAACTCAAGATGCCAGGCAGACCAAATTGACATGCAGTCGCAACCAGATAATGACTTTAAGTTTATATTTGTCTATCAAGACCACTTGACGAAGTTTTTACAGTTGCGTGCCCTAAAAAGCAAACGAGCAGATAAAGTTGCATATCACGTAATTGATATTTTTACTATATTTGGAGCCCCCAGTGTACTGGAAAGTGACAATGGTCGTGAGTTTAGCAACAAAATCATAGAAGAAGTATGTGCAATGTGGCCGGATCTGAAAATTGTGCACGGAAATCCTAGACGCAGCCAGACTGTAGGTTCGGTCGAGAATGCAAACTAGGATATTGAAAATATGCTAAGTTCTTGGTTGCAAAGCAATCAAATTAGTAAATTGTCCGAAGGGTTACGCTTTGTGCAACTTATGAAAAATAGAGCATTTCATGGAGGCATTAAGTGCACTCCTTATGAAGCAATGTTTGGGACGCCAGTAAAATTAGGCTTGAAAACGTCTACTTTCCCGAATGACTCTATAGAACATCTCAGAACTGAAGAAGAGCTTCAGGCTTAATCGAGACAGTTAATAACTCTTCCAAAAACACTAATAGTGAAATAGAAGATGATTCTGATATGGGCAATAATGATCTATCAAAAAATGACCCTCAATCTGAAGTTAATTTTGAGACTCAGATAGAGGATGAAGCGACGGTCCCTTTAATTCAAACAGATATTTTAAACAGGCAAGAACAAGTAAGAAACCATAGGATGAGTGCTAAAGAAGGTTTAGAATCACAGGCAAAGAAAATGCTGAAAGTTTCAAATCTTAAATTTCCATCTGGTAAAGTTGGTGACACAGTGAAACAGCGAGTTCCAGACGTTGACAGAGAAAGAATTGATCCACGAAATTTATTGGCGGTGACATTAGAAGCTCAAAATGAAGAGTTTTATCAGTTAGGAATGAAACAAGGAAGATTTTCACAGTTGTATACCAGAAATCAGTTCACAATTTGTGAAGAAAAATTTATTTTGCGTGACGATGTTTCAGATCTAGCAATATCACTTCGAGAATGTGTTAGAAAATAATCTCTTTCTGGACGTCAGGGATATCAGCGATGTGTTTGCAAGGGACAGTGCGAGTCTGATAAGTGTATAAAATCTGGCAAACTTTGTAATTCTAAAAGTCATAACAGTCTAATATTTCTAAATAAGTAAAATTAAAATATTTAGTAATTTGCTGTAGTAGCATTTAACTTTATTTGGATTTTTTTCTCTAGAATATGGGATTAGTTTGTTTCTTATAAGTAACTGTTTTGAATAAGTTAAAAATAAATTCATGTCTTTCATTTGACAACACCTGTCAGTCCCTTATTCAAATTTCGTTAAGGCTACATCCATGTGACTTAAAATAACCCTTTATTGACTTTTTAACTGTAAATTATAAAATATTTTTATTCGCGGCATCTCACGCCATAGTGTCCAACGAAAAAATATCCTTTCGACTAGTAAATACTCATAAAACTGCACTATAGTCTACTGGCTGAATCAGTCATGATATTTATCATATTTACCACTATGAGTTGGGAATTATGTAAACACACCGGTGAATTTGATAAATTTTCCTTTATTTATCATATTTACCGGCATTAATGGTGATTATGTATAATTGCGGGTTATTATATATAATCACCAGTTTACTAGTTTTACCGTAACGCACACACACACACACACATATATATATATATATATATATATATATATATATATATATATATATATATATATATATATATATATATATATATATATATATATATATATATATGTATATATATATATACATATACATATATATATATATATGTATATATATATATATATATACATATACATATATATATATATGTATATATATATATATATATATATATATATATATATGTATATATATGTATATATATATATATATATATATATATATATATACATGTACAGTAGACGCTCGTTAATTCGAACTTTCGGTTAATTCGAACTAATCCAAAGGCCCCAAAAAACTTGTATTGGAGTTAATGTTAAAAATATCTCGTTAATTCGAACTAATTCTTATCACTTCGGTTAATTCGAACTAAAAATTTGACAAAAAAAATTCTTTTTCCTCGTTTAATGGAGAAAATACACACTATATTTATTATTTTGTGTGTCAAAATTTCTTTTCTGTGTAAAGAGGCACATGCCTGCATTCCTAGACTATTGCATGTCCGCTAAACGTTAGTAGCTAGTGTCCTTCTTATTACTGCTAAAGGAAAAAAGCAATTTTCCTTTATTTGGGTCGATTTTCTTAGAATTTCAGAAAAACTAGTCTTTACTACAGATTCTTGGGAGCTGCGTCAGTTATAACTGCAGTGCAGACAAGTTAATGTGGTCTAGTTTTTCTTCCTTATTGTTTGGTGTGAACGTGTAAAAATTCAGGATGTCTACACGTGGAAAGTACAAAACCCTAACTTTGGAGACAAAGGTAGAAATTTTAAAGAAAGTAGAGAATGGCGAATGTAAAAAAAAGTTAGCAGCTGACTATGGAAATAAAAAAATGCCTTGTCAACTAATTTGAAAAACAAGGAGTCAATTTTAGATTCATGGGAAAGATCAAAATTTGCTACAGGAAGGAAACGCATGGGAAATGCGTCCCAAGAAGTTCTAGAAAGAGCTCTACTGCTATGGCTCCAGGATGTTAGATCTCGAAATTTTCCGATAAATGGACCCCTAGTGCTGACGAAGGCTGATGAATTGGCAAGTCGAATGGGTATTGAAGATTTTAAATGCAGTGATGGATGGCTTTCTCGATTTAAGTCAAGGCACAATATTTCTTATCAAACTGTATGTGGCCAAAGCTCTCATGCAAACGAAGACGTATGCACTAATTTCGGTAGGAAACTGCCAGGGCTTTTTTCTACTTACTTGCCGAAAGATATTTTTAATGCGGCCATAATGAACTCTATTAAAACTCTGAAAGCATTTATTCAGATGGAACCTTCCTCTGAAAATGAATTGAAATGTTTACTTCAAATCGAGAAGCTGGCTGAACAATGTAGGCATCATAAACAGAACCAAAGATCCATTTTACAGTTTTTCCCCAAAGTGTAATTCATATTTTTAATAAAAGTTTACTTTATACTGCATATCTTCTGCTTCATTTTATGATTAAGGTAAGTCTGTATTGCTTTTTAATATGTTTAACTTTAGATAACATAGTATAATATATTTTCTGGGGTTATACATACTAGGAGAGTTTCTTCTTCAGTGATACACATTTAAAGTTATATATTTTCCCTTAACATCGGATAATTCGAACTTCAGATAATTCGAACTTTTTTCTGAGAACCTTCGAGTTCGAATTAACGAGCGTCCACTGTATACATATATGGAGTTTAACGAATCGACTCTTAAATGATAAAGTGTAAATTTTCATTTCAGATTTCAAAACGTAGATAATAGTTGAATATATATATCGTTTTTGAATCATTACAACTTTGCTATGTTTCTGACCTCGTCTAACGTGATCCATATTCGATTCAGGACACACAGATATTTCAGATCATAGTCGTCTCCTCGTAACTTCACAAATCCATCTTTATCCTTTCGTCCTTGAAGAATACGATTGTGAAAAGAGAGCGATCTTTCCCCAGAAAAGAAATATTAATAACGCCGAATAAAAGTTAATGGAAAAAGCGCACACGAGGCATTTATTTTTGGAACATAAAAAAGGGGGTGTTTTTTGGTTGAAAATAGCATTTTTCATTCTAAAGATGCTTTAACATACAGAGCAAGTTTATTTTAGGTTTTTGAGATGGATTTTGGCCAAATCGTGGAGCAGAAGAGATTTATGATACCAGAGGCAAGCATTAATCTTTTGCCTCGAATGATAATATCGAGTTCGAATATATCATGTTCAGCGATAGCAAGGAAGAGAATAAATCTGTAAAATAATCCGTTGTAGATAAAACATCATCTTTTTTTACTAAAGAAATTAAATTTATATTTCTCAATATTATCACTAAATTTCAGGAAAAGATTTTTCAGTTTTCGTATGGTGACAGGATTCAATTTGTTATAGAATGCGATATTGAATTACGCAGTCAGGTTTAGAATATTTCATTATATATGCAAAAGAGAATTTGAGTCGCAAAAAAACTGTTCACAAAAAAAACTGTACTCATGATCCGTGTTAATAATAGATCCTAAAGCAAAAGAGAATAAAATGGTAATGGAATAAAGTTGCAAGCTTCCACTTGGACTTTTACACGCATGTATATATATATATATTGTCACGAATTTTACGCGTCTATGGTAATCTCGCCAAATATGAGAGTTATCGCCAAATTGGCAATGGATTTGATGACTTATTTTGGTCGTCAAATTTAGCGATATGGCGCGAAATTGTCGCCAACCTTTTTTACCTTTCTGGAATCTTCTAGCGATATCTAGCTGGTTGACCGATAGGGAGGCGCTTTGGAAGTCTATAAATATACCTGAGATTGGCACTGGAACTCGGTGTTCTTTACGGCTGAGAATTGAATGTATTGAAAGTACAATAGGCGTTTATTCTATTGAAGACTCTGTTATCTTGGCGTGCTTTTTTACAGTTTTCTGCTGTATAGAAGACAGTTGTTACGTGCCTTCTGTTTGAATGTGTATATGCGCCTGAAGAATTTAGAGAATAATAAATTTTACTTTGTGTGCATCTTCTGAAGGGATTGTATTCAATCCTATCGAACCCAGGAAAACGATATATATATATATATGTGTGTGTGTGTGTGATAATATTACTAACTACCTATAATCGCCCATTCTGTACTTCATCTCTGCCATGGTAACCCGTCCTTCTTGTCTTGACGTAAACGCTTCGCCTTCCACATACTAACTTCCTCCGCCAATTCTGGCAACCTCTTTCACCTAATGCTATTTTGGCGCTTTTTTGGAGAGAAGCGGGCTGGCTCCGAACTGATTAAGATGTGTTAATCTTTACGTCGAATAAACTTTATTCATTAATTTTGATTTGGAATCTTTGTTACGGCCTCGATTGCAGTATTTTCACGAGATGTCCACTCCGGACATTTCATATATATATATATATATATATATATATATATATATATATATATATATATATATATATATATATATATATATATATATATATATATATATATATATATATATATATATGTATATATATATATATATATATGTATATATATATATATATATATATATATATATATGTATATATATATATATGTATATGTATATATATATATATGTATATATATATATATATATATATGTATATATATATATATGTATATATATATATATATGTATATATATATATATGTATATATATGTGTATGTATGTATATATATATATATATATATGTATATATATATATATATGTATATATATATATATATAGTATATATATATATATGTATATATATATATATATATATATATATATATATATATATATATATATATATATATATATATATATATATATATATGGTCTGTGGCTTGTGTGCCTGTGCGGACGTGTGTTGGATATGTTTACTCACTGTATAAATCAAGGAGCTCCAATAAGTTATTAATATGATATATCTTTTCATATGTACGTATATTATTAATTATTCAAAGATTTCTTTAATTGTAACACGTAATAATCTTTTATTTTTATTGTAATAAATAGACTGATTATACATTATTTTTAAACCTGAATGTTAATATATACGCTTGAGCATACTGAAAAGGGATACTTTAACTGACACCTTTTATACTTTTAGAAATTAAACAGAAAACGAATTATTACCTATATCTACATTCCCAAATTACTCAACACATATATCTAAAATTACTTTCCTTAAACTATTCTTAATTTCAGTAAGAGCCAAATATCATTTAGTTTGATGAAAGTTTTAGAAAGTGTTTTTTTTCGAAAGGTTTACATGTGATTTAGAAGCCTACATAAATATACTACACTTAACACCAAAGTCAGCACTTCTGTTATGGTTGGTTAAGTTTATCTTTAATGTTTGTATTTATGATTATATACACTTACTTATCGTTGGGTAAACAGAATGTCTCTTTTTCTTTCAACTAGACACTACGTCTTGAATCTTTCTGAAGGAATTGAAAATCCCGGGGACATAAAATGGGACCTATGCCTCTGTCTACTCTTCAGCTGGATAGTGGTCATTGCTTGCCTCTTAAAGGGTATCAAAACATCAGGAAAAGTAAGACTTCATGTATTCATATTTGCCGTAAAATGCAATTCCCTGTTTTTACTGAGATCTATGCAAGGAAGAATAGTTTCATTACTAAACGCATTTTATGACTATTAAGTTAAAATTATCAGAAGACTGCAAGAAATCGGTTTCTAAATATCAGAGAGAGAAATGGAGGGGAATAAAAAAATCGATTTCATTATATATTTTTTGTAAAATAAGGAATATATACTGAGATAAATCATCGGATTATTTTATTACTTCAAATGAATTATGAAATGTATCCCATTGGAAAAGCTTATTTGAGGTTTATCAGTATTTTTTCCTTGCGACTATTTTTCCTTGGTATGTGTTCCAAACTGGTTCACTATAGATAAAAATTTTACCCAACGCAAATTTATTGAAGTTTACTCTTGTGAAAACTTAGAAAATATGTATAAAATAGACCCTCTAGACGAGCTTTAAAGCGAGTGTATACTAACCTCATGGGATTCACTCACGTCAATGTTAACCTACGGAGGAAATTTGTCCTACGATTGCCGACTTGGTTTTAAAGATTTTTTTTAATTATACTCCGTAATACACTATCTGGCCAAAAGTATCCGGACGGCCAGTGGTAAGGACTCGGAGAGTCCTGAGGCATTTGTTAATATGATTTTGGTCCTCCTTTTGCATCGATGACAGCTGCACACGTCTGGGGAGACTTTCCACCAGTTTTTGTTAGGTGTCCATAGGAATTGACTTCCAGGCGTCCATCACAGGTGAAGTGAGTGCTCGCATGAGGATGGTCGATTTGGCTGGCTACGTAATCTGCGTTCTAATTCGTCCCAAAGGTGTTCAATGTGATTCAGATCGGGGTTCTAAGAAGGCCAGTCCAGTTTTTGAACATCCATTTCATTATCCTGCTGGAAGAGAAATGGGCCTTCCCCGAAATATTGCCATAGAATTGGAAGAGCAGAACCCGAAATATTGCCATAAAATTGAGTGTCCAGAATGTCCACATACATCTCAGAGTTCATGTTTCCAACCACAGGAACTAAGGAACTCAGGCCAAACCATGAAAAACACCCCCACATCATGATGCTGCCACCATCAAACTTAACAGTCGGCACAATGCAGTCACGTAAGAAGCGCTCGCCGGGCATCCACCAAACCCAGACGCGTCCATCGGACTGCCAGATTGTAAAGCGAGATTCAACACTCCAAAGAACATTTTTTCTCATGTCCACAGTCCAATGACGGCGAGCTTTGCACCATTGCAATAAACGCTTCGCATTCTGGGGAGTGATGTTTGGCTTGTTAGCGACTGAACTACCATAGAATCCCAGGTTTTCAACTCTCGACGAATATCTCTGCTGCTAGCACTAACGCCTGATGAACTTTGGAACTCCTGAGAGATTTTAATCAACGAGAACTTGCGATTTCTTTTCACTACTCTTTTCAGAGTTCTACGACTGCGTTCACTAATTTTTTTCAACCTGCCACTTCGTTTTTCTGCAGTTTCACTGCCTCGACGTCTCCACTTCACAATTACATCACTCACAGTGGATTTTGGCTTCTGTGGGATGTCCGAAATTTCACAAACTGATTTCCCACAAAGGTAGCATCCCACTATAATGCCACGATCAAAATCACTAAGCACCTTTGACTTACTCATTGTCTCACAAACGCATAAAGATGACCTGACAAACCACTACCAACGCTTTTATAGCTTTCGGTTACGCATCAAATTTTGTCACCTGCCAGATCCCCTTCTTTAGGTGGGTGTCCAGATACTTTTGGCCAGATAGTGTAGGGAAAGATATTTTACACCTTGGGGCATTTTTCGTTTTTTAAAAACAAATTCAAATAATATTTTAAAATTTTAAATATTCGGGGAAAAAAATCTGGTCTAGCATGTTTTAAATGCTCATAAATTCCTTTGGGGGACGAAATTTATTATATGACTCCTGTTGCAAGGTGCAGAAAATTTCAGGCTATCCCAAAATACGATTTTTATTCGATAATCAGCATTTGCGAAGCTGTAAATAGTAGACAAATGTTTTTCATAGTTTAACATTGAGGTGAGCGAATCCAGTAGGGTTAGTACATAGCAGCTTTAAGAGAATAATTCTTCTAAATATTAAATAATAATCAAATTTTAATTGAACGTTTTACAGTTGTCTATAATAGGTTTAAACTCTTGGTCCCGGTCAATTCACCACCTCATTTTCCCGGATTTTAGCATTCCATATATTTCTTACAACTGAGTCAGTTTTTCTTTCTAAGATTTAATTAATCTATATAGTATGATGTGGTGAAAGGCAAAGTGGTGTAAGTCATTAAATCAAGTGGTGCAAGTCCAAAGCGTTTTACTGCAAAAACTACAAAAAATTCCATTATAAATTGAGCAAATTATGATTCATACTATTTATTATAATATTTCAAATAATAATTATTTTCAATTGCACTATAAATTGAACATGAAGATTACATTTCCGTGACTGACTAACAGACTGACTGACTTACAGATAACGCCTAGACCAAATCGCTGGACCTAAACGGCTAAAATTTGGCATAGCGATTGTTCTTATAGTGTAGGGGTGCACTAAGAAAATTTTTGAAAAATTCTTCTTACATTTATAAAAATTAAATTTTTAATCTATTTTTGTAACTTTTTTTGAGTTTGCATTTAAAATAATAATCTGAGGATTTCAAATTTATATCACGAGAAAGATCATAAAAATTCATTTAAAATGAAATCTTTTTCGAATCTTTATCTCCATTTTCTGATTTTTGGTGAATTTTTAAAGATTAATTTATATAATTTAATTTATTAAATGCTGATCACGTGGTTTCGCTTGAAATTAATTTCGCGTCACGTGCATAACAACAGAATACATTGACAAAAAATATTAAAGTACGGTAAAAGATAAAAATTAACCACTAGACTAATTGATATGGAAGTTTTTTATGAATTTAATTCAAATTAGTATATTTTATGGATATTAAACATACAAATTAATTGCATACATTGAACGTTGTATTTAATTTGAATATTTTCTTCTACATTATTTTGTCTAGAAAAATATCCGTTACGATTTTTTATAACTATTTTTTTTTTTGCATTAATTGCATACATTAACCGTTGTATTTAATTTGAATGTTTTCCGTAGCGAAGCACGGGTATTCAGTTAGTTTCTCATAAAAGACGAAAAAACGGCAATTCTCTTAAAGCAAATAATGTCATAAGTAAGAATGCGCAGCTACGGTAGATGTTGTGATTCAGTAAAAACGTACTTCTGCCCTCCTGATAATGTATTCTTGACAACCAAGCCTTTGCTTAAAACGTCAAGATGCATTAATTCGAAGACATCTGTTTATTTTTTCCTATAGTTTTAAATAGTTGATGCTACTATGAATATCTCACATAGATGTCAACTTCGAAAGATTTATTTTAGTGCATTTGTTCTTTCAAAGCGTAGAAGTCTCGTTACTGACAAATTTTAGATAAAATAGACTGTCCACAAAACAATTATTCAAGTCGAGATAACTTTATGAATATTCTTTCTTTTCAATGGTTTTTTTTATGAGTGTTCGCATTCGCGTAATTATTTATTCACACAGTATCAAGTTTGACACTTTCAAAAACAATCCTCGCGACAATTTGCAAATATATTCCATCCTTACTGTCAGGACTGTTCCCTCTCTGACACCACCTCACCCACAGTCCCATCTTTTCAATGCATTATAATGAGAAACCAAACAGTTTTTCTCTCTGTGTGTGTGTGTGTGTATATATATATATAAGAAGAACCAAAATCAATTCTTATTTCATTATATAGGACGTCATGAAACTCAACTTCACTTTCCGAAATTCTGACTTAAAAGCGAATGCTTTCTGACACAATTTCTCACGCCATTCTTCTGAATAAATTTTCAGTTGTCAACTTCTCAGCTTCCCGAGACAACAATACCTCTTCTTTATGCATTTAAAAGGGAAACAATGTTCCTTTAATAAATAATTCATGAGCAATGATTTGCATAGGTTCCGAGTTTCGAAAACGTTATTTCTTTTGAAGATTTTTTTTTAATAAATAATGCCGAAAGTAGAAAGTAATTAAGATTTCCTGGGGTTTTTTTTTTTTGAATTTTCCTCTCTCTCTCTCTCTCTCTTTCTCTTCCATAATTTCCCTTCGCTGATTTTTATAGCTGCTTGTTTTTATTTTTCAGGTTGTGTACTTTGCTGCCACTTTTCCTTATTTTGTGCTTATAATTTTGTTAATTACCGGCTTACTCCAAGAAGGTGCTATGAACGGGGTCTTGTATTTCATATCACCCAACTGGAAAAAACTTTTAGACATCAAAGTAAGTATACACGGTTTTAATTACATTTATGAAAAGTCTGTGTAAGAGTTTCATAACGCGGACGAAGGGGTAGACTTGGGAGAGAAAAAAAGAAATGAAAGGGGTGTATGTATTCATTATTCCCAGAAATGAGGAAAGAATTTATGAGAGCCTCTCGCAGAAGCGCTAAGTTAAAACACACTAAAATTAAAATTTTCTGATTGTTAATTAAGTTTTAAATAAATTCAAGAATTGTTTGAAAATGAATAATAAGCAGTGGGATTTAATGAAAAACTTTATGAATATCTTACACAAAATGAATTTTGAATGCAAATGTTAATATGTTCCTTTTTATATATCTCTTTCCCTACGCTATATTTATTTTGCTTCGGGAAATTCAAAATAAACATGCATATTTCTATATAACTATTCTTGATCAATACTTCCTCTAAATTAGGAATTTCTAGTCCCATATTTATGTTTATTAATTCAACATATGTCCATAATGATATCTGAAAACAATGATAAAATAATTTTAGGTAATATTTTTAAGAATTTCCATATAATGATCAGAATTATGATTAATGATCAGATTATGAATTTCCATATAATGATCAAGATTTTTAAGTTCATTGCTGTAAATATACCACCAAGAAAGAGACAAACATGTCTAACAATCATTATATCAAGTCATAGATGACTGTTTAAACATGATCTTTGTATACTTTACGCACTATACATTGCCATAGTCCTTACGGCTGGTACCTTTTGGTGACCACACTGAAACTCGTTTTCAAGCAAAGTAATATTTTGTCATTTATTGGCAGGTAAAGTGTAGGAAAATGATTACTGGTATTGATATCGCATGTCTTTTGATAAAGTTTTCAATCATTTTTTGAGCCTAGCACCGATATCGGTACACGTGGCGTTGTGATTAGATAGGTGTGAGTTGGGCACTTACTCACACCTATCTAATGGTAATGGTGTGAGTTGGGCAAAGTATATACGCTCAATCCAGAAGTGAGCTTCTGGGGTTGAGCGTATATACTTTGGGCAGTTGGATGAGTAGATATTTGCATTATACAACAAAAAGAACACAGGTAAATGGTAACACTCGAATATGATTCATCTTTTAGATATTAATTGCGTTTAATCAAGTTATACTAACCCTTTTTCATTTACAATATTTATTCTTCAATTAAATAAATTACCCAGCAAAAAAAGCAAAAAAAATAGACCATTTTTACATTTTTGATAGATTCTGTAATGTTTACCGTTTTCTATACACGGAAATTGAAAATGACATTGTGCAACGTGTTAATCTATCTGCAATATATGGCATTCCTCTAATGTCAAATACAGGTGTAATTTGTATGATATCCTTACCTATGTCATACTAAAACACTTTGCATTTAATTCAATACGGGGAAAATAGTGGATGTGACAGCTAGAACGCAGTGCCTCTGAATAGGGTGAAACTGAATAAATAAAGTTACTACAATATCGGACGAAGGGTTGTCGAGTTTAAAATATTTTTTAGCCCATAGTTCCTGTTAACTTCCTTGTGGAGGTAGGTTAAGCTTGCAGTAATCTATGGCGAATGCCTAATGAACATACGCCATAGACCAATCACCCATAAAACAAAAAATTAAATATATACTTTGTTTTAGAGGCTGCCCGTTTTTGCAAGAAATCAACCAAAATGGGATAATACATAAAAAAATGCTTAATCAAAACTTCAACCACTTAAATTATAATTAATGCAACATTATTATCTTAGATTTTAAACAAAAGCTATGTCCATTTCGAATATCACCGCTGTCATTACTCAGATCCTGAGATTCTGTTATTTTTTATAGAATTATATTCTTTTGGGGAAAAGAAAATGGGTACTAATTGGTGATGTGTCTCTAAGACTAGAAAAAAAGGTAGAAAAGTGTTCAAACATTTTTGAAAAAAGGCTGTTCAACCAAAATTGTCATAAAAGTTTTCTTTGTTGTTTTCAAATACCAGTTACCAACAATCACGCTATTATCTCTCAAGCTCTCCAGTACAGTAATTGTACTAACTCACTATAGTCTCCAAGTGCATTTCATACATTTAAATGATCATAAACATCAAAAACAGTTCCAGAATCCCATAAAATAGACGTAGGCAAAAAAATTAAAGTAAAACTTTTAGGATAGCAAGACAAACATTTATGAGCAGTCAAAAAGTCTCCGGTGCAAAATCATACAGATCTAGAGAAGTCTGGAATGGGGTTCTTTCTCCACAGCTTTCCAACTCCTTGACTCCATCCGAGCTTTCCAACCAAAACGTCACGTTCCTGTCTAATGTCAATCTTTTTAGAGATTAGAATCCTAGATCTCTAATATTCTAAGAGATCGAATCTCTTAGAATCTTAGAGATCCTGGCCGAGTGAAATAGCAGAGGTTTCAAAAGCTATTAGAGTAGTACTTTTGAGGCCAAGAAATCAACCTTTTCGCCCATAGGAATGCCCTGGAGAATCCGGTCAACCAAAGGGCTCATCAATCTTCTTTAGTCGCGAATACGGTCATTGTCCGCTTGTAAATAGTCAAAGAAATGAGTAATTGAAATGAATATTTTGAGTGATAAACAATCCTGGCTTTCTCTTTTGAACAACTTTTAACATAAAGGTATTCAAGAGCAACAAAAATAGCTTCCACGTCATCCCCATCATAGGGAGTCTAATCACGTCCCACAGGTATACAGAATGGAAAGTGCTCGCGAAACACTCCAGTTCCATCCGCTTTCCAACCAAAACGTCACGTTCCTCTCTAATGTCGATCTTTTTAGAGATTAGAATCCTAGATCTCCAAGATTCTAAGAGATCGAATCTCTTAGAATCTTAGAGATCCTGGCCGAGTGAAATAGCAGAGGTTTCAAAAGCTATTAGAGTAGTACTTTTGAGGCCAAGAAATCAACCTTTTCGCCCATAGGAATGCCCTGGAGAATCCGGTCAACCAAAGGACTCGTTAATCTTCTTTAGTCACGAATACGGTCATTGTCCGTTTGTAAATAGTCAACGAAATGAGTAATTGAAATGAATATTTTGAGTGATAAACAATCCTGGCTTTCTCTTTTGAACAACTTTTAACATAAAGGTATTCAAGAGCAACAAAAATAGCTTCCACGTCATCCCCATCATAGGGAGTCTAATCACGTCCCACAGGTATACAGAATGGAAAGTGCTCGCGAAACACTCCAGTTCCATCCGCTTTCCAACCAAAACGTCACGTTCCTCTCTAATGTCGATCTTTTTAGAGATTAGAATCCTAGATCTCCAAGATTCTAAGAGATCGAATCTCTTAGAATCTTAGAGATCCTGGCCGAGTGAAATAGCAGAGGTTTCAAAAGCTATTAGAGTAGTACTTTTGAGGCCAAGAAATCAACCTTATCGTCCATAGGAATGCCCTGGAGAATCCGGTCAACCAAAGGACTCGTTAATTTTCTTTAGTCACGAATACGGTCATTGTCCGTTTGTAAATAGTCAACGAAATGAGTAATTGAAATGAATATTTTGAGTGATAAACAATCCTCGCTTTCTCTTTTGAACAACTTTTAACATAAAGGTATTCAAGAGCAACAAAAATAGCTTCCACGTCATCCCCATCATAGGGAGTCTAATCACGTCCCACAGGTATATAGAATGGAAAGTGCTCGCGGAACACTACACTTCCATAATCTCTTTCCTAAATGTGGATTCAGGTCTCAACTGGATAATGATCTTCAACAAGTAACATAGCACTTAATAAGTGGTTTTGGCTGATTAAGGGGGTCCAGGACACAAAATTGTTCGAATTTTCGAAAAAAAATTTACTGCATTAAAATTTTTTTTGGTTCTTTTACGCTTAAAATGACGTTTAAATCATGTTTCTATCTTAATTAGAACAGGATAAATTAATAATTTTTTTGCAACATTCTAAGAGAAGCCAAACGTTGTTTAAACCTGTAAGTGCGTTTTTCTGCGTGATGGGTTTTTTCCCCATTTCTCGTCTTTAAATTGTTATAAGTCAAGAACCGTTAAAGATAAATGATTGAAACTTGTAACATGTCTTTCTCAACTATTTTGCTTTAATTTTGATTCAGCAAATTTGAAAAAAATATTTACTTTTGAATATATGATTTTTTAAAAATAAGTTACATAATTTTTTTTGTAATTTTTATCTAAATATTTTTAATTTCTTTAAAAATTAATATTTCAAAAAATGCTGAATCAGAATTAAAACTTATATATTTCTGTTTAATTAAATGAAAAAATTTGGAAATTCGGCAAGTAATATTTTGAGTTATAAAGATTTTAATTTACCCCACTTTTATTAAAAATTTTAAATTTTAAAATTTTGTAAAAACTTTTTGAGAAATTTTATGTGATTTTGTTTAAAAATTATATAGTTGACCACCAAAAAAAATTCAAAATTTTAACCCAATAAATAAAAAAAAAATTTAAATGTGTCCCGGACCCCCTTAATAGTATTAAATTGTAATATTGAACATAAAATTCCGAACATTAGTTATAAGTATATTTTTCAGATCAGGTTGTGAAGTCATCACTCTAAAACTGTGGTATATTTTTTCCTTGTTTCCCTCTGCTTCGTTTAATATAAATTCTTTACTATGCTCCTCCCAATTTAAAGCAGTATTACTTTACAAGCATCAAATTTAATGAACGGTCAATGTGTAAAAAATTACAGCCAGAATTTCTCCAACTTAATTACAGACGACTGGAATCTGCCCTTCGACAAAACGCTGTCGCAATCTGATTGGTCAATGGGTATCACTGTTTACGTTCATGAAAATGACTCTTTTTTTTTTGTTTGTTGTGATTTTCGGCTCTTTGGGGACTGGGACGTCTACGACAACTAAGAAGTTGGAAATTTGGGCTATTCTTTTAAAGCCCATATTTTATACATATATGCAAGTATCATTATGATTTTTTTAAGTTAATTTAGTAAGACCTTTATGAATATTTTAAGATAAAAAAAATTTCTTTTTGGATTGAAAAGTAAATTTAAAATAACAATATAAACAAAAATACTTTTCCCCCTGAAATTTTTGAGGTATTCACTTTGTAACACTTTTGTCAAAAATTTAGTGAAAATCTTACCTTGAAATCTTGTGTGATGATTAAACACAGCTTATTTTATATAGTGAACCCATTTAAATCTTTGTTACACTTTTTAAAAAAAAATTTAAAAAAATTATAAATTTCACTTATCAGAAATCTGCATATTTTTGTCATACATTTTCACCATTTACAAAAATAGCTTAAGGTTTAAAAATAAAAATATAGGTCATATGCATACAACAGCACTTATTCTATTGACTTTTAAAATTTCAGAGATGTACTTGCAACAGATTTTGTAGAAAGTGTACCATTACATGAAAAAATCACATTTTGAGAAAAACGCAAAAAACACTTCCCCATTATATGGGATTTAAATGTATGTTTACATTTTTAAGTTGCTAATAATTGTTGTTAGAGTGTCAGAAAGTACATAAATTATATATATTTGTAATCTGCAGAATCTGCTCTATTTTTTAAGCCACAATTTCAAAAATAAATTTTTTGAAGGTATTTGACGTCCCAGTCCCCTTAACTACTATAATAGAAAGAGACCGAAGAGAAATTTTTAATTTCTGATTTTATTTATTAAATCATCACATTCTATGACGAAATGTATCAAGAACATTTCGTTTTTATAAAGTTAAACTAAGTGAGGAACAGAGTGGAGTGCAAATTTATGAGGAGTTTGTGTTCGTTTTTGTTTTCTGACAAGCCAATGCTATATTTTAAGCAAGAACAAGCACTTATAAAACCAAGCGACTATAAAAATTGATGAATTCGCCATTAAAGCACCATAAAAGTAGAGTTATATAAAATCCGTGCTATCTTTGTAATTACTATTCCCAAATCATTCTCATGCAGCACGAATAAAGTGGTTTAATTTTTTTTTTTTAGTATTAGTTGCTTGCTTTTTGTTCTCTTGTCGAAAAATATTTAGTGGCATTATTTTCTTTTTGAATAGTATTTAAGTTTATTAGAAATTGTGTTTCGTGGTATACTCATGGTCTGTAAATTCTCGACTCTACTAAAAGACAACAATAGAGAAAACACTTACTATTAAATAAGCCATCTAGAGATGAATATTTAAATTCGTCGAAGTCTGTATTAAATAAAGAATTAATAATTTTTAAAATGAATACAGGAATATAGATATAGATAAATTTTAAAATATTAATTTAATGCATTTGATTTCATCGTAAAGATATACATAACTTGTACCCTTCAAAAATCAAGTATTTTATTCCTAAAAGTTATATTAAGACACAACTGCGTGCATAGGCGTAACGTAATTCTAACTTTGAGGGAGGGGGGGGGGGGAGGGGGGCACGAATTGAATTCAGTTAGGGCCCTCCTCAGCGCATTGACTGTCGGACGTTTCTTAAAATATGAAATATTATGATTTTTTTTTAAATTGAATAACAATAGAATTGATGCTTGAGTAGTATTCAAAAGTTATACAATCAGAAAAATAAATATAATACAAATAAAATGAGAAAAAATATAGTATCGAATTTTTGTTATGGATCATATGATTGTTATAAACTATGTTAATACTGTGAAGACATAATCGGTATCTTCAGTTTCACAGTTTAAAGAAGCGGGTAAAATCCAACTTTCTTAAAAGTTTTCTACAATTTTCCGATTTTAACTTAACTTTCATTAACGTTTTAATTTATTTCAAGTTAAGTTGGGGGGCAAGTGCCCTCCCCCCCCCCGTGCCTCCCCGACGCTACGCCTATGACTGCGTGTAACAACAAATTTATGAGCTTTTGCTCTTCACTACACAGTGTCTGGATAGTCCAATACAAGCTTACATTAACTTTGTAATTCATAAAGTTAAAATGAACTTAATAATGCAATCTACATTGATTGCAAAAATATATACTGGATACCACACTTTCATTATACTAAAATCAAAGTTTTGCTTACCTCATTCATATATATGCTTTCTAAAAGTTTAGTTTTTCTTTTAAACTGAGATCTAAAATTTCAGTTTGAACAACAGAAAGGGACAACAATGAGTTGCTTTGTTTACTCATTTATACTATGTTTGCATTACATGGTATTAAATAAGATTTAAAAATTTACCTCAACTGTTATTATATTGTGCTGACAACTTTGACACCTTTTCAGTCTATATATTTCGTTTTGCAATTGACCAGTTTTCAATTAACTCTGACACCAATATTGCTGTAGTAAAGGAATAATTTACAAATAATAACTAAAAATAAAGTTCAAATGTTAAATTATTTTACTTAAACGATGGTTTAATGCTGAATACTTCGAAGTGTTTACGTAAATACAGTCAAGCAGTAATTCGTAAAATAATTACATTTTAAACTTGCTTTCATATCCGCATGCCATTTTAATTTAAAACCGTTATGTTCTTGATATAATTTGTCATAGAACGTGATATTTTAATAAACACGATAAGAAACTAATTAAAATTTCTCCCCCAGACAGTAGTTAAGGGACCAAAGGTCACAACAGCATAAGTATCATGTTCGTGAACGCAAACGGTTCCACCTATGGACCAATGAAAGAGTACGTTTTGTCTAAGGTCACGATTTAGTCACCTATGGTAAATTAGTGACGTATTTAGTAACCACGATGTTAATTCACTCTGCAGTCCCATTATTCTACTTTTGTTCAACGTGGTAGATAAGAGAAATCACATATGTGAGGGGCGACTAGAGTTTGGAATACCATTTATTGTAAGTGGTTTACTGCGTACCTAAATAATGCTGTGAATACGCTAGAATTCAGTGTTCAATTAAGCTGTTCAATAAAGCTATTGAAACTGTATCAAAATTCAGCAATTACTTCTATAGGTTTTAAAGCACTATTTCTCTTTAAATTAGAAGTTTTAAAGTACTATTTCTTTATAAGTTTTAAAGCACTGGCAAACTCTCCTAGGTGAACGGAGGACATTTGTGCGTGTTTTTTTTAATCTTATAAAAAGTGTACAATCAACATTATAATGTATATATTGTCCACAAAATATATTTTACTGAAAGTGGAATTTCTAGATGATAATCCATTTTAAACATATACAGGTTTCCCACCTATATCCGTTAAACCCCCCTTAACTTCTAAACGGTGACAGCTTAGGCCATAAAGTTAGTGTCTAGGTATCGTTAAAAGGCTATGCGCTACTCGATGAGACAACTTACAACGCCATCTATCTGCAAATTTTGAAATTAGCGTTTTTATCTCAAAAAAACGGTACGAGATACGGGAAAAAAGTCAATTACAAAGTTGTTCAGCATCATCGATTTAGTAAGAAAAGACACCTTGCGAACACTAATACTTAAAACCGAATGTAGAAAATGAACATTTGTTTGGTCACGATTTCGAAAATTGTCATGTCATAAAGAATGGAATAAAGAAACTGAGACACATCCCTATCTTCAGGATCATTTATTTATGTTGCTGGATATGCTCTCCATTAGCCACTATACACATTTGCTCGTAACACCTACCATCTGGCACAATCTGCAGCGAGATATCCAGTCCAGAGTGCAAATGTGTATAGTGGCTAATGGAGAGCATTTTCAGCAACATAAATAAATGATCCTGAAGATAGGGAAGTGTCTCAGTTTCTTTTTTCCACTCTTTATGACATGACAATTTTCGAAATCGTGACCAAACAAATGTTCATTTTCTACATTCTTCTTTAAGTATTAATGTGCGCAACGTATTTTTTCTTACTAAACCGATGATGCTGAACAACTTTGCAACTGAATTTTTTCCCGTATCTCGTACGTTTATGAGATAAAAACGCTAATTCTAAAATTTACCGATAGATAGCTTTGTAAGATGTCTCATAGAGTAGCGCATAGCCTTTTTACTATACCTAGACAACAACTGTATGGCCTAAGGTGTCACCGTTTAGAGGTTAAGTGAGGGTGTACCAGATATAGGTGGAAACCCTGTATACCTGACAGTGTGAAATGTTTCATTCTACAGATTCCTTACAACAGTGCAAAATTTACATTGCAGTTACACGTGCTAGAGCAATCACAGAACATCGAGTGTATGCCCCTCGTCTAACCGACCAACAAAATTACTCGATCCAATACTTACCGAACTGCAGAATAAGTACACAGTTTCAGTACTGATTCATTGTTTTGTAAATGTTGAAAACTTAGAAAATAGAAAATAAAAAGTGTCAATGTGGCACTGATTTGAGGATAAAAGCTTCTAAGTTTCACAATAATAATTCGGGGTGGTACCTTTCATCAGCCGGTCAGAGCATTAGATGCAATTCATGCGAGTTACCAAGAATACTAATAAATCTTCTTATTGATACAAGCCGCAGAAAGGAGAAAGGTCTAGCAGTATGACCCCACCCTTTTTCTTCCTTTTTACTCTATATGAAAGAGAATATTAATCTTCGCATTTGTGATTTGTTTAGTAGGATTATTATATCTAATGCGTCGCAAGTTTGATGAAAGATTACATCTGTTGGCGGAGAAAGTAGTCGCCACCCCAGATAATTATAGTGGAATTTAGCAGCTTTTGTCTTCGACTTATTTGTTCACTATAAGCACCTCGTGAGTTGAGAGAACTAATCGCATTAAGTTTCAATTTATTCCTTTTATAGTCTCAACGCAAAAATCAAACTCAAAAACAGCTTGGAAAAGAATACGAAAATTAATTCTTTTTATTTAAATGTTGTTTAGATGAAAAAAAAGTAAGTTTTTAACCTTTTCCTTACGGGGTGGGATAGCATGTATCCCAAGAATACGGGACCAAGAATATATATATATATATATATATATATATATATATAATATTACAAAAGATCAAAATATGTTAATGAAAAAAGAATAAAGAAAAAAAGAAAAAAAGAAAAAATGTGGAGTAATGTCCAAAAATGGCTAGACAGGGGTTGCGACCTGTCTTACCCCAGTTGAACTAGTTTCAAATGCCAGGCAAACACTCCCGGTAGCCAGGACATCGCACAACCATACATACTACTCAATTGGAATACAAATGAAACAAAATAGAGAAAGAACACTGGAAATATAATATAATACAGCTAGTTTTTGAAAATATTAATCAACACAACTAAAACATACACTAATACAAACCTCTTTTACAACCCAAAATAGACACCAATCACATTACCAAAAACTATACATCATCCTCTCTGATGTTAGTAATATACGATAGATGTTAAATCGCAGTAACTCTAAATTCGATTGATGTCATATCGAATTGGGTGGATTGTGTTTAGTATATGTTTACAGTGAATTATTTTCTGACTTTTGTAATCTCTCTCTCTCTCTCTCTCTATCTATCTATCTATATATATATATATATATATATATATATATATATATATATATATATATATATATATATATATATATATATATATATATATATATATATATATATATATATAATATATATACATATATATACATATATATACATATATATATATATTTATATATATATAAATATATATATATATATATATATATATATACATATATATACATATATATATATATATATATATATATATACATATATATATATATATATATATATATATATATATATATATATATATATATATATATAAGACCCTTGATGGCCGTTCTAAAGGTGAAAAATGGGCCCTGTAAGCTAAAGGTTAAAAAAGTTTCTTACGATTTTGTTTCCTTTTTTCCCCTATTTCAATACAAATTACATATTTTCCATGTCGCTTATAACACAACTATTTATGAAGTTTTTCTCTTATACTGACAAATACTACTACCATTTATGGTTTTAACCCCTCAGCGGGCGAGCCAATTTTTTGAACACCAGCAGGCGCGCGTGGCACAAAGTGCAACGTCTCTTTCAACCTTGATTATTCCTTTTGTAATGAACTTTTTTTTCAAATTGAAAATAATAATTCTGCGTTTTATGACAAGATATAAAATGTTGATAATACTGAGATATATTTATAATTAAAGGTCAAAGAATGCAGATACAAGAGCTTTATTTCAAAACTGTTATTGGATCTAAGGACAACTTGCGAATTCATTCTTATTATGTCCAAAAACCTAAGAAACAATGAGATTGTCCATCTTCGTGATATGCGGGATACTTTGTTATAGCTGCACATTTTATCGACTACATCAACTCCTGCTTTTGTCGTAGTGTAATCCAGTATAATCGCTGGTTTACCACGGTTAAATCACGACTAACAATGAATGGAAAGGAATACAAGGGTCATAAAATCAGACCTGAATTAGAAAGGGTGTAAATAGAAACTGCTTCGAACATTCAAACCTTACATGCAAAAGCATACCATTCAAAATTACGAAAATTTTATACTTGGTACACGGGCGTGTTAAAGCTGGAGGGTTAAAGAGCTATGTGTTCAATAAAAATTCCTATATTTATTTAGATAAAATTTAAATGCGTTATAAATTTTAATGTAATGAGTAGTTGTTAATCCAACGTTGAAAACATGTTTCCATTATTTTTATAAGGAACGACAAAACTCTGTTAAGGAGGCGAGAATCTTAACTCAAATAGACTGCATCCGTGTATCAAAAATTATCAAACGCAAATTTCATAAAAGAGTTGACTGCTTCAAAAACACACGCTCTCTTATGCACGTATTAAGTGCTATAAGAAGCTCAGTAAAGTGGTTTATCACCGTGACCTTTCAATCTTAAAAAAAAAGAAAATAGCGATGTCATTTTACGTTATTAATATGCTTTTACCTATAAATTTACTAAAAGCTTCAGGAAAGAAAAAGCTCTAAACATGAAAGATTCATAGACATTTTTTTTTCTTCAGTCGAGGGATATTTCCCGTTTACTCGTAATACTAACAGTTTTATTATATTGATTCAACTTTTTAGGAAATGTACGGAATAATTTGCAACGATGTTTATTATATGTGCCTACTCAATTAATTATTCCATGAATGTTTATTTTAACGTAAGCATGGAAGAACGACGTTAAGTCCGATTTTTATTTAACAGTGTTATGGTTCACACCGAAAACAAATATCAGAAAAGACGTAAGTAATTTTTTTAATTAATTACAATATTTTTATTAATTACATGCAAAACAAGTAAATTGCAAAATGAGTTGGAGAAAAGATAAAATTAGCTTTCTAAGCCACAAATAAATTTTGTTACTCTTACGTGAGTATTTTTTCCATGTTTTTATTAACTCGCTTTCTTGTTTGTTTTTGTGTTTGTGTGTTTGTCCAGTACAAATCTTGCAATCGATTTTTAACTAACTTCCCGACTAGCTAGACATATGAAACATTTAAAATAGCTCAGAACACGATGACAATGCATTCTTTTGATACTTTTAGCCATATTTAAGCAGTATTGAATTCATTTTCAGTTAATTTTGTTTTGTAGACTGGTACAGCCATCTATCGACTGGGACGGGAAAGAAAAGTTAAACGCAATTTAACTTCCAATTAACTTCATTTTATTTCAAGTTGATGGGATAATTCCCCAAAAAAAGTTTTAAAAAGTATTTATTAATACATAGAATTGTCAAGTTAATATGATTCAACAAAAAATTGAAAAACATGGTATATAAAAAGTTCTTTTTATCTTGTAATTATTTTAAGATAAATAATTACAAGATAAAAACTTCTTAAGTTTGTATGAATATCTACCAATCCATTCTTTTGAGCCTATGCGGAAGTTTAAGCTTGCAAATCGTACACAGTATACGAATTCTCATTCCTTCCAATGAAACACTGAAGAAATTTCTTTCCCATTTCAATAAAACAAAATATTTATAAAAGTTCTTTGACTGAACCCATTACTTCAGATCCATTAAGGTTGTATAATATTTTTTGTTGTATAAAATTACAGAAACATTGCTATTTATGAAGCTCGCTTAAAGATTTATGACTGCGATAAAAGTTTATGTGTCTGCAAATTAATAAAAAATCTATATGTATATCAAGTAACATTTATATTTTTAGGTATGGCAAGCTGCCGCTGGCCAGATGTTCTTTTCCCTCGGTGTTTCAATGGGCGCTCTAATCATGTACAGCAGCTACAATAATTTTAGAAATGATATATTCAGGTATTTCTCATTCATCTGATTTTAAATAAGTTATTTTAAAATTAATTGCTTTGTAATGTTATTTGAACGAGTTGTATCTACATAAAAATTAATTTATTTTTTCTTATTTTTAATTGCAACGTTTTTTCTTTCGAAGTGTATCATAATATGCAAATTTTCTGTTAACATGAATTCATCTTAATTTATTAATCGAAATAGTTATTTTGCGCTATTTGTAGAAATATTGACAGGAAAAATTTCTTCTTAATATTAATTGGGACACAAATTCTATTTTTCGGACCTCAGAGACGCTATGGTCGTAAGTGTTCTGGATACAGTGACAAGCATCATATCTGGGATGGTCATTTTTTCTGTGCTGGGTGCGATGGCTCATGATTTAGGACCAGGAACCAGCATAGAAGATGTCGTGGCAAGTGGTAAGTTGACTACTTTTTATAGGAATTTTCAAATATTTTGTGGATTTTTTTGGCAATAAAATTTAAATTTATTCATTTATTGACGATTTTCATGGCAGAATATTTTGTTTTTCGCAGAATATATGTTGTTACATATTTTTACAGGAAAACGTTTTTAGTGACTTCTAGTATATATATATATATATATATATATATATATATATATATATATATATATATATATATATATATATATATATATATGTGTGTGTATTGATAAATAGATAGATAGATATTTCAAATCAAACAATGTTTTTCATTGGTTGTAGCGTTGGTTTGGATGTACATCTACAAGCTCTTTATTGAATATTATTTTACAATCTCACATGAAAAGTTTCTATATTACACAAATAGTTAACACAATTTTTGCAGATTTTATTAAAACAATACAGTTATTTTTTTCATACAGTAAAAATAATATATTCCATATTATTATCTTCTCATGGCGCATTGTTCGATAGTTCCTTTTGATTCAATGAGGGCATATGGTAATATATAAATGTGTATGGAAAAACTATATTTTTTATCACAAACAAACCATTTAGTGAAATACCTTAATGATATTTGAACATGTTAATTCAACCTTTAATAAAATTAATTACGATATTTTTTATATAAATAAATAAATATATAAATAAATAAATTAAGAAAAGTATATATATATATATATATATACTACCTACCAATAGGTATTTGGAGACCTGTGATAGAAAAGAAAAATAAAATTTATTCTTATTCAATAGTTGGTAGAGCCTCCACGAGAGGCAATTACAGCCTAAACCCTCCGGGGCATACTTTTCACAAATCCTTGTATTACGGCTAGTGGTATTTTCTTCCACTCGGCTAAGAGAAGACATGTAAGTTGCTTTACTGATTTTGGACGATTGTTGCACCCCTTAATTCTGCGATCCAACTCGTTCTAGAGGTTCCCGATATGGTTCAGCTCTGGGCTCTGTGCAGGCCAGTCGATTCGGTTAATCCCACTGTCACCATATCAATACATGGTGGACCTCGAATCATGACAGCTGAAGTTGTCGTATTGGAAGTAACATGGGTCCAACCCGTAAAACTGCCACAACGTAGGAAGCACACTGTCATCTAAAATAGTGCAGTAGGCGCCGCCATTGGGGTTACCATGAATTGGGACCAAGGATACCAGTCCATACCAGGAGAAACATCCCCAGACCAAAATTCCACCTCCGCCGAACTTTACTGTGGGCACAATGCATTCTGGCAGAATGCGTTCTCCAGGCAGAGGCAGACCCAGACCCTGTCATCCGAACGGTAGATGGTGAACATTGATTCGACGCTCCAGAGAAGCCGTTTTCGGTGATCTACGGTCCACTTTCGACGAGCTTTGCACCACATTAACCGATCAGCGCGGTTGGACTTTCAAATCAAAGGCTTATGCGTGGCAGCACGACCATAAAAACCAAGCATATGTGCTTCCTTATGGATGGTATTCATCGAAACTACACTCCCGTATGTCTGTTGTAACTCCTTGAATTTGTGGGACATCGGTTGGGTGCGGTTCTTTAGAATTTATCTGCACCCGTCGGTCACTATTTCCCAGTTTCGACTCGGGGCACATTCCGACAATCACCGCTCACCATTCACTTCTGAATCACATAGGCCACTGTCGATAATTCAGCTCGCTAGATATGTCTCTTAAGAATCGGCCATTTTTGTGATACCGACGATTACATCGTTCTGGAAATCAGATAACTCTGCACTTGCGTGGCATCTTGCATGCGACTAATGCCAATGTTGTTTCCTACTTGATATTTAACGGTGGAGGGCGTGACGTATATCAGGACCGTAGCTATTGTCATTTGCATGGGTGTCCAAATACTTATTGGTAGATAGCGTGTATATATATATATATATATATATGTATATATATATATATATATATATATATATATATATATATATATATATATATATATATATATATATATATATATATATATATATATATATATATATATATATATATATCCAGTGAGAGAGAGGGGGGGGTAATATAAATGACTGCCAAGCATTAATATTCAAATTTGTTTTATGTTTTACGTATTTACAAAATGCATACAATATCATATTATTAACAACCAGCCAATTTAAAACCACTCTTCATATAATTTAGAGATATTAAAATATAGCTCTTGAGACTTGCCCTTATCTTTTTCCAATAACAAATATAATATGCATGCATGTAGTAACCTTAATTCTTTTCAATACTAGAGCTGTAAAAAACAAAATCGTTATATGACATTTATAAGGGCACAATATTTTGAAATATAATATTTGATATTTAGCTAACAGAAAATCGAAGTGTCTCAGAATTCCTCAACTTTAAGAGTTAAATATTTCTTATTATCTTCGCATCGGTTTATCGACATGAAAAAATGTGTTATCTATGATTCGCATATGCACATATCATACTTTTTTCACTTTATATTTCTTCTAGTTTATTAAGTACTAAAAAGGAGATCAGCTATAGCTTATTGATTCGTCTATTTACATCCGCAGTGCACACCTACCTATCTAAAATTTAAAATTTCTTGCGATATGTATGAAGCAATAAAACAAAACTTAATTCGCTGAAAGGATTTTTATCAAAATTTTTCTCTAATATTGATAGCCATCTTATTATTTAAATACTTGGCAACACTTCATGTAATCACAATTTTTTTAGTTCATTGACACTAGCAGTCGACGTCAGATAAGAACCATAAACTAACCACATTTTTTTAAAAACTATTTATATAGAATGCTCTTTAATGTAATAAAATTCTACGATTTTCATAGTAAAAAAATTTCTGGTAGACTCTTCTGACGAAACTACCATGGGTTATTAATATAGAATTACTTATCGTTGCGTACCTCTTTTGTATGTGTATATGTATGTATGTGTTATGTATTGTATCTATATATATGTACGTATGTATATATATACATAAATGTATGTCAAAATTTTAACGCATTTTGGTACTTTTCTGTTTAACTGTTTACTGCTTGTCGAAGCGATACAGACTGGGTTTGGTACGCTGCCAAAATTATAACTCGCGAGGACGGATGGACGGAAGGTTCTAGAGTCTGAAATTTTGCTTTCCACATGACCGTTATGGAGGAACGTAATCCTACGTTAAAAATCGGAATTGTGATGAACTGTTTTATCTTTAACTTCATAAACTTTTATAATATTCCTGATGTAAATTTTTAAAAGGTGATTAGACCTACATTATCTAGAATGTAAGAATAAAGAGATAACATTTTTCTCGTAGGGTTTTTAATAATTATATACCCCTATTTTAAAAACATATTTTATTAAATGCTTCTTCCTAAAGTTAATTTGTTATTTTCCTTAATAGCCATATTCTCTTTCCGCAAAATTAATTAAGCAATTTCGCTCCTTCTGATGCAAGTTTCTTATTTTTAATGTCTAAATTTACTAAACGAGCCTCAGGTTATATTCTTACTCACCTCATTAGCAAACAAAGCAAAGCACTAAGCCAGGGCTTTCTTGCATGGCATGATCTTTCGAAGATCTAGACATTATTCATCGAGTTTATAAAAGGTCGCGCTATCATTAAAAAAGGGACATCAAAGCCTCCGTTAACATTTTAAATCCACCGCTGTACCATAAATACAAAATTTAATGCCCTCCGTCCTTCCCAAGATTTTCGGAGGAGATTATTCAGTAAATAACGTCAAAAAGTGTGACATCAAAAGAAATTATCTTACCTCAAATTAAATCAAAATGCGGGCCTCGTGAAGAAAAAAAAAGTAATTTAAAATAAAAATGTCTAAATTTGAGACGAAGAAAAATAAATTCAGAGCTTATGTTCTTATTTAGCAGATTTAGAAGCTCAAGTTCAGCGTTTTCGAGAAAACCTAGGAAAAGAGGAGGGAAATAATTTAAGAAACAATCTTAGACCTACAAAACAGCGCGCAATAAAAGCTTGTAAGAGCTCACTTTAAATGCTAATACTACATGTTATGGAGAACCCAGTGTTTTTGGTTAGAAATTACTGAATTTGCTGTCTCTTTAATGATTGCAAATTAATGTTCAGCAAAGTAGTTAAAATTTTTGCAAAATTGCATCCTAGGAAATGAGAGAGATTTTTCTCGTGTAATATTGAAGCCTTACTTTTTCAAATCATGGGGAAAAGGAGGAGAGAATTTATACTTTCTAAGTCTATTTTTCATAGAGAAATGTTAACAAATATTTCAAGTATTACAAATTTATGAATAAAAATTTAAATACATAATTTAAATATAATTAAACATAATTTAAATAATTTTAAATTATGTCTGATAATCAATTTTCTGTCTGTTTGCAATACATTCCAAAAAATTCAGTGATCAACATTAAATTTTGTATAATTTCTCACCGGAACCGTATGGAAAAGTATAGCCTCCTTCACTATGGAAACGCTATCCACCAAGCATTTCCCCCTTTATTTCTTTTCTTTCGGTTGCATAAATCTAATCTTACTTTCAAATTTCTTTCTTAGTATTACAGTCAATTCCCGTTATAGCGAACCTGTTATATAACAAACTTACGGATATAACGAACGAAAATTTTGGTCCCTCCGTTTTCCTATTGTACGTAATTTAATTATTATGTCAGTTTAATGTAATCGATTTTAGTCGATTTAATTCATTAATGATCATTGTTAATATATTTTATCATTTTTTAATACATCATTATTGAATACACGTTACAACTAATGAGTTATACATTTTGTGAACTCTAGCATTTTACTTAATGGTTTTGATATAGCGAGCCCCTGGATAAAGCAAACAAAACCTTTGGTCCCTTGAAGTTCGTTATAACGGGATTCGATTGTACTTGGTAAACAAACTACGTGCTTTATTTTCTTCTAATAAATAATGTTACTTGCTATATAATCAATTCACTGTGAATAAGAAGGCCAAGAGTTAAACCTGTGGAGCATATCCACATTTAGATTTCATATTTTTCCCTTTTAATGTTTTGTACTACGTGTGCCCACGCTTTCAAGTGCTCACTGAATCAAACTGTCATCGTGTAAGCTTGGAGTTGAAAACCGGTCAGGGCACTGATGATTCTTCGTTATCCCCTCGTGTTGATTCACCTTCTGGATAGTTCCGGATTGCAATTGCTAACATGTCTTACGATGTATTTGGGAGAATACTTTTAGGATAATTATCTGCCATAATGAAAAAACGATGCTTCGCGCTTTGCAATTAGATTCCTTGTAATATAATGCTTGAAATATTTTTCAAGCGTACTTCGTAGCGTTGATCTATGACTGCTATAAAACAACTAAAGGAAGTAAACACTGAATGCATAGATAGAATACTTATCAATAAAATAGTTATCGTACGGTTAGTAGATTAAATTGTAAGACATAATATTACAAAAGCAGTATGAAATTATTGAATTTTTTGGTTTTTCTATCAAAGAAAATTTGAATCCAAAATAAGAAAAATATTGAAACTTTTTCTTCGAAACTCTTACATGAAAATATCTTGCTTTATAACAGAAATATCAAAACAGCAAAATGACAAAAAAAACCTTTTTCGTGAGGATTTTAATGTAAATTTATAAGGAGGGTGCTATGGACACCAAAGAACTATATGGCGCCCCTCTTAGAACGTGACGTAAAAGTATTCAATAAATGAATTTCTAATTGTTTCTGATCCTCAGAAAAGTTTCCCAAGAAACATGGAGGTTCACCCCAGACTAGGAAACTTTGAACATTCATAATCTCTCGGAAAAAAAATAATATTTTGGTGACAAGCATTTGTGAATCTATTTACATTTTGCGCTTTATTTTTGAATGAATTCCTGCAGGAAACAAAAAAGAATTTTCTATGCACTTTTTGCTAGTTAGCTCACAAACTTATATAAATTGGGTTTAGGTTTGAATGCCAGCTCAGGAGTGGTCATTCTTGTTCTATTCATTCTTAGACACCACTGTTGATTTCCCTCCAAGGTGCATATGAAATAACAGAAAAAAATGGGGTATGAGAATAAGCGTATGTCCTTGAGACAAAGTGCTTGTCGCTTTGGAAAGAAATACTCTCTTTACTGTAAATTGTTTACATTTTGTTTTTTAAGTATTCTCAACGATTGTTGATAAAAGATAATTCTAAAGAAGTAAAACTAGGATCTATTTCATTACATTTGAAATATTTTTCACGTAGACTATTTCTTTCTAAATCTTTAAAAACTGTCATGATGATTTATGAGGTGGTCAAATTTTCTTTTTCCAATCAACCATCTTGAAAAATGCTATCTTCCGATTACATTATTATTTTATTCGGGACTCATGTCTACAATTTAAAAAAAATTGAGACAGTTGCAATTGAAGTTTTATAGTACAGACTTCCACTCATTGTTTCCTTTGCCTTCTGTGATCTATGATTAATTTTAACGGAATTTTCTATGCAACCCTTATAAGTATAGCTTTTCAACTTCAGCTTTTATTTATAAATATTTCTGAATTTTCAATTGTATTATTATTTTAATTTGACACATCACCCTACATTTTTTGGAAAACCTCTAGTGGAAATAACGACATGTATTCTTAAAATTCCAATAAAAGTTATGAATGTGAACTAGTTTGAAGGGAATAATATAATTATCCATCAATCTGGAATTAAACGTCAAACTCAATAGATAATTCAAAATAATTATTTGGGACTAGGGAATTGTCCATAAAATGGCAATTAGGCATTACATTGGCACCTGGAAATCGTCCATTGATACTATCACAAGTAATGTTGCCCGGGCTGATAAAAAACTGTATTAATTAATTTTGAAATTAGTAGTCTACATAAATTTAAACTGCAGATTTAAATACGTTACTTGTTCCTGTTATGCTAACTATACAAGATTCATACAAGTAATATATAAGAGAAGTTTCTTAATTTATAATATGAGTTGCGCTTTCACTTCCTCAATTTTATTCATCTACCCAATAGTCCGTGTGAGTTTAAATTTATATTCATATAAAATAAAAAAGTCAGAGGTAACAATGATTCAATTACAGGACGAAGATGGGTACAGGTTATTTAGTACAAGTGTACTAAAACCCACAATTTAGCATTTATAATTGCATTGCACATATTTAGTAAATTGTTATCTATTTCAAATTTGAAAATTTTGTAATTAAATTGAGAAACCTAAAACGGAAGCTCGAATTACATTTCCAGTTTCAAAATTATAGTTAATTTTTTTATCAAATCACTATATGTGAAGAACAGCCCTAATGATATTAAAACTTCTTTATGTAGACTTAACAACGTAAATAATTCAGTAAAATAGAATTTTTCCAAACGCAAACTGATACCTAAAAGCTTAAAAAAAAACTCAAAGAAACGACATTTTTCGAAGTAAAAGCTAATAATTTTCATCATTTTTTTCTTTTTCCTCGCTAGGTCCAGGATTAGCATTTATGGCATATCCCGAGGCATTAAGTCGACTTCCTGTTCCTCAACTGTGGTCCGTGCTCTTCTTTTTCATGCTTTTCATACTTGGCTTGGATAGCGAGGTATAAAAACTTTTCTTCTCTACGGAATTGAAACGTAGTGAATTTATATATAAATTATTTTCAACCATTCCTTAGTGGGAAGCAAACTATCCCCACATGAAAACATAAATCGAAGCTACTGTTGTGCTTTAAAATACTGTACAGATTGCTTTTCTTATTTGAGTTTAGCCTTTTTCTTACGGGGTGGGATAGTATGTATCCCAAGAATACGAGCCCAAGAATTAATATATATATATATATATATATATATATATATATATATATATATATATATATATATATATATATATATATATATATGTCAGAATTTAAGTGGGAAAAGAATGATTACCTTAAAATTTAGGGGGCTTGGGAATTAAATTATATTCGTGGCGTAATTCGCTCTAATTGTTTGTATTTCAAGACGCGAATTGGGAAAGGGAAATTCCCCTTTTCATTATGTAATCTTGGCGCGCCTGTGGGTTCTGCGGTCGAGGAGGAAACATTACATTTATCCTTGAAAGATGTCTGGTTTGGGCTCTGCGCATGTGCAGGGAGAGTTGACGCGCGGAGATGCCCGCGAATTTTTGTCAGAACGCGGGATTTAATCGTTGCTAGTGGACGCGTGTCAGCTGGGTCCACAATTTGAAAATGGCGAGCGCTCAAATATGCGCTACTTGGATCAGTGGTTGCTGGAAGGTGAAATAAATTGACTTGATTTAGTTGGAACTATGTTTGTTTATTGGACTTAGACTACTTACCACTCGCCACCAGTATTAACATGATGACTGCAAATTAATGTGAGAACAGGCAAACCACACGCTTGTCATATATATATATATAAATCCTTAAATGCCTTTCTTACAAAGGGGGGGGCATGAAATTTCACGTTCTAAAGAGGGAATCGGAAAAATGGCCTCGTAGGCTAAAGATTAAGACCCTTTTTTGGAATAATAAATTAAAAGTTTAACTGAAAGGTTAACCACATACTTTGATCCGTAACTTTTAAAAGAGTAAATTTTAAAAGATTTAAAATAGAAGATCTTCCCACAATATATTTTTAAGAGAGGTTTGATCGTGTGTAGGAGGATTTTCAGGGGGAAAAACTCCCCCTTATCCCCGATTGATTTCTGGCACATTTTTACCTAATTGAAACCTTTAATCATAATAAGTGTCAATATAAGCAACCAAAAATGTCCTAAAACTTTGTTTGAATGTTTCCGAAATCTAAAATAGTGGGGTTTATACACTGCTGGCCACTGTAAATGCAACACCCTGAAGGAAACATCCAAATAACATGAAATTTACAACATGCATTAGCGGAGGTGAGATATGCAAATGATTAGAATTTCAGCGCAGACGCACATCACGCGCGCCTGTGGCGCCACTTCGAAGCGCTATTTAAGGCTTGGAGATTTCGACAATTTCAAGTTCGGCAATTGTGTTTTTCTTGTAGTTTTTTCAAAAAAAAGATCAATTATGCCTCGTGGAAAACAGCGATCATCTTTTGATCAAGTATCCGAGTTTGACAGAGGAAGGATAGTGGCCTACCGAGATTGTGGATTATCTTTCAGGGAAATCGGTATTCGTGTTGGACGAAACCAAACAGCTGTAATGCGGATATGTGATCGTTGGATGCAGGAGGGTACGACGGACCGGCGTGTTCGATCGCATCCACCTCAGCACACCACTTCACGTGATGACAGGCAACTTGTGCGCATGGTAGTGACGGATCGCTCAGTCACATCACGAACCATAGCACAGCACATGCAGTCTGTAACGCATCATCCAGTGTCTGCGCGTACCATTCGACGCCGTTTACAGCAGAGTGGTCTGTCCTCAAGACGTCCATTGCTTTGTCTACCCTTGACGCAGAACCACAGACGTCTCCGCCGCCAATGGTGCGATGACAGAAGGATGTGGACGGCAGAATGGAATGAAATTGTCTTTACTGACGAGTCACGCTTCTGTCTGCAACACCACGATGGTCGCATTCGAGTCTGGAGACACCGTGAAGAGGGGATGCTGAACAGCTGCGTTATGCACCACCACACTGGTCCTGCACTGGGTATTATGGTATGGGGCGGTATTGGATATCACTCTCGCGCACCTCTAGTACGCATTGCCGGTACTTTAAACAGCCAGCGCTACATCTCCGAGGTGTTGGAGCCAGTTGTCCTTCCTTACCTTCAGGTCTTGCCCACAGCCATATTTCAACAGGATAATGCGCGACCACACGTGGCACGCATTGTCCAACGGTTCTTCGTCAATCGCCAGATTGAATTGCTTCCCTGGCCGCCTCGCTCTCCGGATCTTTCGCTGATAGAAAACATGTGGTCCATGGTTGCTCTACGATTGACCCAGATTCCATCCCCAGCTGCCACAGCAGATCAACTTTGGCAACGTGTGGAAGCTGCTTGGTCTGCTTTACCCCAAGAACTCATCCAAAGTCTCTTTGAATCGATGCCGAGGCGTGTGGCAGCGGTGATCTCCTACAATGGCGGCTACTCTGGCTACTGATTTTGGCAGGAACCACACTTCACAGAAGTCTATAAATTTAATCATTTGATACTTGATCAACATGTTATCTACAACATAAATTTTGTTGTGATATCTTTTGTCTTTCTTGGTGTTGCAATTTGGGTGGCCAGCAGTGTATGTTGGCAAATTAGTACTTCGAGCACTAATGTCGTGTTTTTGTTTCATGAAGTGTGCTTAGGGTTCAGGTCAGACCCTCTTTGGCTGCTTATCACGGCTGTTTATCTTCCAGGTAAGATTGCCACTAATTTCTGGTGAGCTATTGATGGAATTCGTTTCCATTCCTCTAGTAGCATGGCGAATATCTAACGACTGGTTGTTGCATAAGAATACCTGGAGGGAAATTGGTTCTATAGCTCATTCCACATACCTTTAGCGAGATGGTTGTGTTGGCTTTGAAGGAGCCAGTTAATATCGTCTACTGCATGCTTTCAAACCAGAGAGTCAGTGACCAGGGTTGTTAAAAGAAACGTAGTCGTACTGAAACAAGAAAGGATATACTGTAAACTGTTACCATGGTGCTGGTACACCATCCAAAATGTGTTAGGAGACAACAGCTTTTACATACCGACATACTAACACCAAAATATATTGCTCTACGGAGGAAAAAAAATAATCCTGGGCAAATACAGGGTGTCCATAATTAAACTTCTGTACTTTAAAGTTGTCTACAGTCGAAACTATTTTTCAGAAAGTTAAGAAATTTTGTGTAGGACATATTAAAGGGATGGGAATTTGTTTGAGCGAATAAAAAATTAGTTAAAAATTTCACCACCAGAGGCCGTTTTTTGATGAATTACACGTTTAGCCAACATTTACTTTAGTTAAAAAAATGTATTACAACAAGACATTTTCAACATGACGGTCATCTTTTTCAGCTATCATTTCAAATCGTAAGATAGCATGTTCTATAGTTGACCGCAGTGTGTCCGGGGAAATGCTGAGAACCTGTCGTGAAATGCTGTCTTTCAGATTAGGTATAGTTACTGGTTTATCAAGACTGACTAGATGCCAAGACTGACTAGATAGCCCCCAAAGCCAAAAGTCGCATGGGTTGAGGTCTGGGGATCGGAGAGGCCACACATTAGGAAAGTGACGGCTGATGACACGTACTTCTGTAAAGTGATTTTTGAGAACGTTTTTAACACGAAGGTAAATGTGTGGAGAAGCAAGCTCCATTTGCAAAAAATTTGTCGGTGAAAGGCACTGACGTGATTGCAGATCCGGAACAATTCATTCAGTAACAAGGATGCATATCGCTCCTCGGTGACCGAGCATATTACTGGATCTCTAGGACTTAATTCCTCGAAGAAATACGGGCCGAAAATAAAAAATGCAGAAAATCCACATCACACGGTTACTTTCGGTGAATGCATCGGAACATCTAAGATTAAACGCTGATTTTCTGGTTCCCAAATTTGGCGGTTGTGAGTATTCACCGAACCGTCCAAATAAAAGTGTGCTTCGTCTGTCCAGAAGATATTCCAAGGATATTCTGCATCAACCTCAAAGCGAGCAAGAAACTGAAGTGATAACCGCTGTCGAGTCTCGAAATCATGTGTAAGCAACCTCTGCTCAAATGAAGCTTGTACGCATAATATCGGAGGATATTTCGCATGACCTTCTGGACAGTTGAACGGGGCAGATCCAATGTTTCTGCCACACGGCGGACACTGGTATTAGCCTGTTCTTTGGAAGTTTTGTCCTCCTTCACCTGAAGCGCAACCTTCTCTACAGCTTCTGCGGAAACAGGTTTCCTTCCTCTTCCAGAACGAATGTTAAAAGAACCAGTTTCTTCAAATTTGGCCACCATTAATCGAAGACCTTTAACATTCAATGGACCTTTTCGTATCACCTTCAAACTCCGAAATTTTCGTAAAGCAGCTAGGGCTGAATTATAGTTTTGGTAAAACAATTTTACTTACAAACTTCGATCTGGTAATCGTAACGATGACATTTCTGATTAGCAATAGCAAGCACGCTGAAAACGAAATTTCCATGAAAGTTTCTAGGTTTTATAACAGCTTCTGCTCTACGTCGACAAAAATTAATTTGCATATTTGTTTCTTCTTAGTTCCTTCAAATCTTTTGTCCGAAAATTAGTTATCGAACAAGTTTCCGATCGACTTTGCAATCACTTTAAAGATTGTAAAATTTAATGAGTATGAGTTATTGTGTTAGGGTGACCTATGGATAAAAAGATGGCGAAATCTTAAGTAAATAATCACCTATTCATATTTTGTTAACAAGTAAAAGTACGTCTTTTGGGGAACGCATAGAGGTATCAAAGCAGAAGATGTCTTTAGTGAAGCTTTATATGCAAGGATCCTCAGATTATGGTTTTACTGAAGAAAACTTCAGCAGGGACCAACAAAATTATTTCTAACATAACTGCAATAATAGGGATTTAAAATCATATTGTTGAATGGATACAAAACACAAAGGATAAGTTGTTGAGAGTCGTATTCAAATGAAAAAAATAAAGGAAAGAGTCTCATTCAGGCCTTTCTTCTCCCTGAAAGGTGAAATGTAACTGAATAATTTATATTCTGGTCCGAGAATTATAAAGCATGTTAATTCTAAAGTGTGTAAAATGTACCTCCACTCCAGTGCTTTAAAATTACTCATGGAGGTAACAATAAGAATTCTTCTCATTTATACAGATTACATTTTTATGGTATAGAATAGCACAGTCATGGATCTTTACTCTAACATAAAAATATGTACACAAAAGATAACGCCTCGAAATAACTCGCACAAAAAAAAATTATGCTCGCTTTCATCACAATGGGATTTCCTCCCAAAATGGCAAATTCAAACAAATGGGACATGCTATAAAGCCTTAATTTCTGCAAGCAAAATTTATATAACCAATAGAGTCCTAAGGAGTACTCCAAAAACTATTAACGCTCATGGTGAACTCTAATGTGAGTACCATACTTCATAAAAGTCACGTTTTTGGTATACAACGAATGATGGCAGCAAACTGTGAGTGTAAACACTTTAGTATGAAACGTAGCCAAACGAGGGCTTTGTATTATGTTTCGGTGAGTTGCGTAATATTCAGAGACTAATGCGAAAATTATGATACCTCTGTTTACACTAAAACACTTTCATTTTACAAATGAAAGTACATTATGTCAATCTTTTCAAATTATAGCTAAGGTTTAATTTTTCAGTTAACAGCACAGTTTTCTACAGTATTCTGGATTTCTTTTAGGTGTTATTAAGCAACATGTTTGCCCTTTCCTTAGCCCTAACGCTGACCTATCTTGCATAGCGCATTGTTTCAAATTTTCCTTTTAATTACTATTCTTTGTTTTGAATATAAGATTTAATTACTGTCATATATTTCAAAAGTTTTACTCTTAATATTATTTTTTATTTAATTTCTTGCACTTTGTTGTTGTTGTTGTTGTTGTTTCTAATGCCCCTTGGCTGGAAGAATTCCACACCAGATCCATATGTAAAGAATAGTTTTGAAAGGGTTAAAAACTAACTGCACCCTCAGCACAGAAAGCCAACGCGCTACCACTAAGCTACCTCGGGCACCTCTTGTGTTTTGACCTGGACTAGAATTTAGATTTTCTGATTTCTATAGCGGGCTTAGGGTTGCGGCTCTGGATTATAATGGCACCACAAGGGTCGGAAGTCCGATTTAGTCACGTGCCACCTCAATTTTGACCAAGCATCCCCAGGGCCAACATCTGGGGGGAACGTACCCTCTCCCATCCTCTCTGACCTCACAGAAGGACTTTCCGGTTTACGGATTTAACGCACCCATATCTGGTCTAAACACGGAGGTATTTAATGGTGCTTGTTCAGATTCCATCGGAGCACCCTCAGCACAGAAAGCCGACGCGCTACCACTAAGCTACCTGGGGCACCTTTTGTGTTTTGACCTGGACTAGCATTTAGATTTTCTGATTTCTATAATAAGAACACCTGAATACTGTTGTTCCATTCCTTTTCCTTTTTCTTGACGAATCATTCCTTTCATTCCTTTTCCTTTCCCATTCCTTTCCTTTTTCTTGATGAACTGATATCGGGGTTGCTAATTTCAAAACTATTCACGTGTTTTTAACTCAAAGGGTTTAAAAACACCACAAGGTTTGTACAGAATATTTATGAGAGCATAAAATGTATATTTTAGCGGTTACAGTGATCTAAAATATATGTAGCAGAAAAAAGAACCTACCGTTTTATTTCTAATAATTCAGAGTGATCTTTTGCGAACAAGGTTTTTAAAAGCTACTACCAAAAAACTAATTTCTACAATTTAAGTTATATTCTTAAATGACTTTAAGTAAATTTGCTATGCCAGACGACCCAAATTATCAAAATACTTCCTTCAGAATGTTCTCAAAGATCCGGTGAAATACACAACAGCTTCAATATATACGCAATTGATGTTCTGAGCTATTCTGATTACAATGAGTTATTAGCGAACTTACTTTACTTTAAACGTATTGTAATTCGAAAAAAACATACTTTATCACATACTCTGACAGCATAAATAGTTTACATGAATTTATTAACTTCAAATAAACTTAAAATGTTTTCTTTTAGTTTGCAATGATGGAAAATGTGCTCACAAGTTTTTGCGATGAATATCCCCGACTGAGGAACCACAAAGCTAAATTCTGCATATTCCTTGGTATCATGTGCTTTTTGTTGGGGTTACCTTGTGTCACAAAGGTAATTTTGATTATTAAGTACATTTATATATTCTTTACTATATTGATTTTAGTACGTACTCGTAAATTTACTCGTTTGTGTATTACGAGTATTTTTTACTCGTAATACACAAAAAAATTGATCTCAAAAGTACACCTATTCCTCGATTTACACGGTAGATCCGTTTCATGACGAATCGTGTAAATCGAAACCATGTAAGACAAGACACAGCATTCATATTAAACAAGGTGATAGGTGCAAGCCGTAGTTATGTTTATAACGACAATGTAAAAATTCAAAGAGTTTATACCGAAGTGCAGACAATGTAGTTTAAGTAATATGCAATGATAAATTATTTATTGTCATAAGTATTTCAAGAATTAAAGTCTTACCTCATATAGAACTGAACTAGGAATGACAGTATGGAAATGAAACAAAATCTACTTTAATGACGCCAATGCTAAACGCAACACAACGCGACGCAATGCACTTGTGACGTCTGTGCAGATAATTAATGAATGCGTTCAATGTAAAACACTCAAATAATCAAAAAATAGGTACATCGATATATTTTTTAATTTATAAAATTTAGAAACTGTGTAAAAACGAAAGTGTGTAAACGAAGTACCGTACAAATTGAGGGACATGTGTATGTAAAAAGTATGCATGTCGCAAATGCCCATGCAACATTGTGACAAAATAAAAACGCGATACTACGTCAAAGTATTACTATAATGCTTGCTGACATCGTATGACGTGAATAAGATCTTGCAGTATGTATATATATATATATATATATATATATAAAGGGCAATTCCTTGAGAAGCAAACAGTATGTTTTCGAACATCCTCGTGATGGCACTGTGATTTTACAGAATGGCTTCCCTATGTGGTCCCCGGTTACTTAATTGCATCTTGGTGTTTACTGTAAAAATGCAATGTGACGTCAAATATTGGGTACAATTTTACAGTTACGTTTCTCTGAACGTTTGTTGTACAGGACCAATAATGAATGTTACTGATAGATTTTAGAAAAACTGAAGTCATAGAACCGGTACCTGTTTTTTGATGTACTATCGTTGTCAATTAGAATTAGTATCAAAATATAGTATAGAATCCTTATTACGTATAATTATATGCTTTTTTCTGTCTAGTTCCCGCTCTTTTTTTACGTTATTCGATAGGAGGATACTGAGTTTAATAGGAGTGATTTTCACGCATAGATATACAAATTTATTTTCAGGCCCAACTTTTTAGTTCAATAGACTTAATATGGCAAAATAATGACATTTTGAACATACGTTGACATCTAGATATCCGTTCTACCTTTTTGTAGCAGATAGGAAAATTGTTAAACTCTGATACAACTCAGCACCGGAATATATTCTTCTCTTTTTCAATCACTAAAATATATCTAGTGTGGTTGGGGGAGTTTTAAAGTTGTTTTAAAGTTGTTGGAAAATTCATAGACATGGATAACATATTTCTTAAGTTCTAAATTTTTTACAACCAGGGACACATTTACTGAGTTCAGAAATTTATATCGCTTTTATAAACCTTATTGAATTTTTCAAACCTCTGTAATCCTTTGCTGATGTTAGCAATCTTTTTACTGATCGTGATCATTTAAAGTATGTTAAACTGGGACAGCCCAAGTTAAGACTGCAGTTGACTAATTATTTTCCATACTCAGTGTAGAATTTGCATCTGTTGAACGCTTATTAATCGCTAATTACCATAGTTTCTGACCCTTCCTTAGCTGGATATATATTTTACGAGCGAGCTGCTTTTCTTAGAAAATCCTGTTTCCAATAAAGGAATTTCCGTATGCAATGGTTAATATATAACTATAGAGTTCCTATGTAAACAAATACATTGACTATTTTAGGATTTTGTAATTTATCTTCAACGGAGAAAATAAATATATAGATTAAATAAACTCCTGGAATTTCCAGACGAAAACGCTGAACTTAGAAAAGAAAGTTTTCAAAAGTTCCGATTCTGCAATATCAAAGGCACGATGAAATACATAAATCATAAGGAAAATAATAACAACATGAATCTGAATTTTCTACTTTTATCCCAGAAACAAATGCAGAATAAAAATGTGAATTTCCAAGTTCGTTTTTTTTTCTTCACTTTTCAATCATAAAAAGTCTCACCTTGTTTCGCTCAGCGTAAATTACTTCCAACAAACGAAATTTCACGGAATAGACTGAATGCTATATTTTTATGAAAAATTCAAAGTTTCAGCATTCGCAGAATAAAGGCTGAACTGGTTCTTAACGTTAAAGGGTTTTCGTTCCCTATATGAATATATATTTCATTCTTATAGCCTGTTTTGATTCCAAAAGTCTCATTGCTTTCCAGGTGAGAAGACTAGCTATCAACAATTTAAAATCATATTTTTTAATAAAAATTATATTTTTTGAAACAAATAAAAAACGTGATACCTAAAGAACTGAAAACTTGTTACTTTCAATCATTTGTTTAGTTCTGCTGACAATTTGTATGAGATCCATATGTTTCAATAACCTAAATGTATATTGCAATCGTCGAACGTCAAATAATAACGCCAGTCTTTGAATATTTGAAAACTAAGCAGTAAGTTTAATGATGTTGACTTATTTCTTTATATATATATATATATATATATATATATATATATATATATATATATATATATATATATATATAAGTTGAAACAAATCGCTAAAACAGGAAGGTAACACAAGAATACTAGAAATTAATTGTTTATTATCGGTTTAATTAACCAATTGTTTTATTAAATGTTAATAAAGCGATGTTTTTCATTAAACGGTTATTTTTTGGTATTTTTGTTCTAGTTTACTTTCATATTTTGGTCTTCATTTTCAATTTTTCGTAGTTTTTCTTTAATATTTAGTTAGAGCGTGTTTCAATCTGTGCCTTTCTATGCAAGTATTTATATTAAGATACAAAGCTCCATTCATTGTAATAGTTAACAGATCTTGCATTCTTTCCAAGTTAATATGCATGTATATACGTATATATATATATATATATATATATATATATATATATATGAACTGCGAACATAAAACTTTGAAACATTTATTCTTCCCTCATCTATTATCACTATAACCGTGCGCCTAAATAATATAAATACAATTTTCAATCGTTGACGAGCATAAAATAATTTACGTTTGAATGTTGAAAAATTGCGCAGTAGATTTTAGGTTATTGAGTTTCCAAGATTTTTCCTCTTCCAGTTATATTATCCAGTTTTGGTTTTATCCTGTTGAATTCTGTCTGGAGACTAAAATTGCAGTCTACAGTTTCTAACAAATAGGATATAGTATTTTTTGTGAAAAGTTTGATCAAAGTTTCATCGCTATATCGTTTTGTCTCAGAGAATCAGGTCCATGTTTCACCATGTTTTGCTCTAGAGAAATTCACAGAATTCTGTATACCTGTAACTTGTGCAGTATTGCGAATTTTTCTAGATTTTCTCCCCCATCTTTGTTAACTGATCTTCAATACTGCTCCAATGGCTATGGCGTATTACCCTATTTTAATAAATGTCCATTCTTATTGCAGTTCAGTTTCTTTGGAACCATGTATACGGTGCTATTGCTTTTTATTTGTTTTTGATGCTTTATTAGGCAGTAATAAAATTTGAATGTCGTTTTCTGTCATATTTAAACTATTGTTTTCCTAATTATTGAATATTTGTCATCGTAAGCTGCATTTTTGGGGAAACTTTTTAAGCCAATTTTATGTTTTATTATAAATATAAGACTGATGACTTCAAAACACGTTTGAAAATTTTACACGTGTTTATGACAATTTAAACGTAAATGAAAGCTTGGAATGGTTCATGGCACTCCTGTGAATGTTTTAATGAAAAAGAAAAATCGAAATTCTGACCAATATGACATAATTGTGACAACATTGCATAGTTATCCCAAAACTTCAATACCGGTTTGATGTTTATCATGTATTTTGTCGATGATATTTTAGTTTGTTTTTTTTTACTTTTAGCGCTACTGTCACGCTGCAGCAAAATCTAAGTACTTCTTAGATTGATGGTTTCTCTCTACTAAGTACAAATTGTAAGCGTTATCAATCCCCTTTATCTAAATTTCCCTTTACAAGAAAAGCGCAAAGGGAAATAAAAAATTACTCTTGAGTAAAATTTTAAAAAGATAAAAGATAAATGAAAGCGAAAAAGGGGGAAAACAACATGTAATAAGCATCACTATATGTGCAAGAAATATGAAAGTTGGAAGTAATATAATTTAATAAAAATCAAGAAATTTTGTATAGCAATACCAAAAATATGACATTTATCAGAACTATGAAAAACAAGATTTAATTACCACTTAAGCCTAAGCCGTCTCGGTATGCATTAGTTTCCAGAAAAGAAATACTTTCCGGAATGTTTGGAGTAAAATATATAACAAAATTGGAATATTCCCAAAAAAATTGAATTGTTCTTAAGTCTCACCTTTGCTGTAGATTTGAAAATAAAAATGAAAATCACACCACTCTCAAAATCACTCTACTTTACGAACGCAGAAAAAAATCATAACAGAAATTTTAATGTTATTACAACAACAACAAAACGAAACAAATAAAAAGCGCCACTTTAAAGTAAGTCGGGATATAAATGGAGAAAGAGTCTTAACTACATGCGTATGCGGGGTAAATTTCTCTTTCGAACTGACATAAGCTGTAATTTTCAACACTAATGACAGTAATACATTTACTAGTTTGTAAGTTTTGTGCGTATTAAGGAGAAAATTCCAATATTGCTGCAGACATCAGCAGCTTCGGGTGCGCATAGAACATATGTTTATACTCGGACCAATGGCTGCTCCAAGGGGGGGGGCAGTAGGGGCAATTGTCCCTCCCAAAAAAGCCCGGCGTATTTTTTTTTTCATGGCCTAAAATTATATAATCGTAGACCTAATACTAAATGAGTGTAAATTTAAAGTGAGATGATGTTTATTTCTTATATATATATATATATATATATATATATATATATACATACAAGGTTCGCCCATAAAGTAACAGGACAATTTTTTATACATAAGAAAAATATTACTCACCTTCAAATAAATTTATCCCCTTCAAAATAATCACCAAAAGAGTCTATACAATTTGTCCAACGTTTCTTAAAGTCCTCGAAACACTGTTTATAGGCGTTGGAACTAACAGTTCACAAAATTCACGTAACATTTGATTTAATATCCGTTTTCAAATCGCTGTCCTTTCATGGCCATCTTAAGCTTCGGAAAAAGAAAAAATCAGCTGGCGATAAGTCGGGAGAATATGGTGGGTTATTTATCACTGTAATTGAATGCTTAGCAAGAAATTGTTGTACAGAAATTGCTGTACGGAGCCTAGCATTATCGTGTAAAAGAAACCATTATCCAGAATCAAGCAGTTCCTTCCTAACTCGCCTTACTCTGTTTCTTAATCAAGAAAGCACCTCCTTGTAAAAATACTGATTAATTGTTTGATTTTCAGGAACAAATTCGTGGTGAATAAGACCTTTGTAATCAAAAGATGCAATCTGCATCACCTTAGTCTCTGATTTTGACATCCGTGCTTTTTTTGCATGGCAGAAGACTGTCCTTTCCACTGTGTCTTTTTGTTTCTGGGTCGTATTGTAGACAGCAAGCCTTATCTCCTGCTATAATACCCTTTAATAAATTGTTATCCTGTTGCGCAGTTGTCAGCAAATCTTCACAGTAAGCATTTCTGTCTTCTTTTTGCTGTTCTGTCAAAATCCGAGGCACAAATCGAGCACAAACTTTTTTCATTTTCAGATTTTCAATTAAAATTAATCTACAGTTTTCTTTGCTTATCCCAAGCATGTCTGAAAGTTGCTGAGTTGTTACTTATCGGCAGCTGATTTTTTCCTCATTCCGAAGCTTAAGATGGCCATAAAAGGACAGAGATTTGAAGACGTCTCGGATATTAAATCAAATGTTACGCATATTTTGCGAACGGTTAGTTCCAACGCCTATAAACAGTGTTTCGTTGACTTGAAGAAACGATGGAAAAATTGTATAGACTCCTTTGGCGATAATTTTGAAGGAGATAAATTTATTTGAAGGTGATCAATATTTTTCTTATTTAAAAAAAAACTGTCCGGTTAATTTATGGGCGCACCTTGTATATATAGTCGAACCTCCATATATCGAACTTCCCTATATCGAAATTTTCTATGTATCGAACTCCTAGCAAATCTCCATGTTCATTACATAGAAAAACTGTTTCTCTATATCGAAAAAATCTCTATACATCGAAATTTTTTTCACGACATATTGGGAAATTTTATTCCACTTTAGAATAAAATCTTCCAATTTTTGGCGTTTGAAAAAATATTTCGTGGACTTCCAATTCGTGGAAAATGTCCCTGACGAAGTTTTTAATGGGCTGAATGTAACCACTGTCTGGATTATTGTTTTTTTTTAAAGAAATATAGTAATCTATAAATCCTTCATATTAATTCATTTTTTAGTTATTAGCTTTCATTTAATGTGATTCGCCTATAAATTGGAAATGGAGTTTCGTATACGAAAATTTTAGCTTTAATTTAAATATTTTAGAGAATTATGATAAAACTAAGATCAATTCTATATATCGAAATTTCTATATATCTAATATTTTTCCGGCATTTTGCTACTTTGATATATGGAGGTTCGACTGTATATACATACATATATATATATATATATATGTAAACATTGAAAGTATTGAAAAATTCAAACCCCCTTCCAACATTAAAGAATTACAAAGTTTTTTGGGTTCAGTAAATGTTTATCATAAGTTCATTCCAAAATATGCACAAATAAGATTGCCATTAAATAGACTATTAAAGAAGGACATAAAGTGGGTTTGGGATCATAACTGTCAAGAATCATTTGAAAAGTTAAAAAATTTTCTTGTGTCAAAACCAATTTTACAGTTGTATAATCCAAATTTAGAGTGTCATTTGTTTGTAGATGCTTCTCAATATGCTATTGGAGCTGTGCTGAAACAGTCGGATGCTTGTAATAACTTACACCCTGTCGCGTATTTTTCTAGAACTTTAAGAGATTATGAAAAAAACTATCCCATCACGGAATTGGAATGTTTGGCTATTGTGGATAGTTTTGACAAATTTTATCACTATTTACACGGGACCAAATTCACTGTTAATACTGATCATGCTGCCCTAGTTTGGCTGAAGAATGTGAAAAACCCAAGGGGTAGATTATTCAGATGGTCGTTAAAGTTGAGCATGTTCGAGTATGAAGTAAAATATCAAAAGGGTTCAACCAATTATGAAGCTGACATGTTATCCAGGCACCCCGTGTCTCAGCATCTCCAACACCATGTGCACTTATTGGACTTAAATGAAATTAAGCATTATCAAAAGATGGATAATGTTTCACATAATAAATTTTCAGAAATCAATGATGTAATAGTGTATAAGAAGAATGGTATTAACAAAATTGTTGTTCCTATGTCATTAAGGTTAAAAGTTTTACAAAAAACTCATGAAGAATTTGGACACCCTGGAATTCAAAAAATGATTAACTTAATTTCTCCTCAGTATTATTGGCCATTTATAACTAATGATATTTCTAACTATGTTAAACATTGTCACACCTGTCAACTTAACAAGAAACCCAGACAGAAACGTTATGGATTAATGCAGGAAGTTCCCCCTACTGAGAAACCTTTTGAGTGCCTATCATTAGATACTGTTGGTGGATTTAATTATTATAACTCTACAAAAAAATACCTTCATATAATTATTGACCATGCCACTAGATACATTTGGGCTTTCCCCTCTAAAAGCGTTACTACAGAAACTTATGCAAACTGTCTGAAACAACTTTTCCAAGTACATGTCCCTGAAAAATTATTAACAGATCGTAATGCTGCTTTTACTTCTTCCAAATTTAGACGGTTTTTGGAGCATAATGGCGTGAAACAACTTTTGACTTCGGCCCACCATCCACAGACGAATGGCAAGGTTGAGCGTGTAAACCAGTCTATTGTAACTCGTTTAAAGTGTAAAGTTAATACTTCATCCACTAAAGTACCCTGGACCAAATTATTAGAACAAGTTGTTAATGAATACAATAATACGCCCCACTCTGTGACCAAAATCTCCCCTGCCTATTTGCTTTTTGGCACCCTGCCTTACCCGCCACCAATTGATCACAATAATTATTACCCTCCTGTGGATCAGGCTCGTCTTTTGGCAAAAGAAAGAACTATTAATTACCATAACAAAAATAAAATTATATATGACGCTCGTTTTTTGGCATCAAAATTTAAACCTGGTGATCAAGTAATTTATGAGGAATTCAACTATCCAAATACACGTAAATTAAGTCAACCTTTTTCTGGCCCTTTCACAATCCTTAGACAATATTCAGACGTAAATTATGAAATAGATAAACCCAATTATCAAGCTGGTCGAGCAACTGAAATTGTACATGCTTCTAAACTAAGATATTATCATTCACCTGACCTTTTTAAAATGCATCATGAAGCCTAAACCCATATTTGGACAGACTATAAATTACTAATATGCTCCTAATACAACAACACACCCCCTCACTCCTTAGTAGTAGAGTTATGAAAGAATTTGAAAGGGCGTGTTAAAAAGGAAAAAGGGTTTTAAATTTATTTCATATGTTTCATGATCTGGGCAGACACACAAAGGTGATAGTAACCAAAATTTAAATTTGTCAACCCCGAGTCAAAATTTTATTCCGAATTACTATTCAAAATTTTTATCAAAATTATTTTTTGTCTACGCGGTTCTCGCCTGATGGAGGGTCTTGCTGAGGGAGCCGGCCCCTCACGCAAGTCTTTTCCGGAGGGGGGGGAAATTGAAATAAATTTAAAACCCTTTTTACTTTTTAACACGCCCTTTCCAAATTCTTTATCATAACGCAACAGAATACCGTCCCCTTAACCTTTGAATCGCGACCTACATGGAAACCGAAATAATTTATTAGTTTTTCCCCTAAGGCACGTGTGGCCAAAGCTTATATAAGCATTATATAACGGGCATCGCGAGACCATCACCTCATATGACGCGACTTAATCACGTGTCAGCCTTTTAACCAATAGAAGTTCAGGCCGCCTAAAAACTCTGGCGTCTCCTAAGAGTGCCCCGTGCTTTTGAGTGTTTGCCACGGTACTGTCAAGATGTAATTTTAACGCGCTGTGTCCCCTTTGTCTTGGGATGATCCAACAAGTTCTGGACTTAATATGGCCTCATTCTATTGTGAAAGCTTCAAACTCATCCAAATGTCTTCATCCCAGTTGTATATAGTGTTTTTCGACACCGTGAAGTTTCCAAATAAAATCATATTGAAAATGTGGCTGACTCCTCGCCGTTCTGGATGTGGCCTGCCTACACTCGACGACCACTTCTATTGCCTTGTGCTCCGTCACGACTAACAACCGAAAATATCACGAGTTCACCGGCCTGAAGTGCATCGCCACCTTAATCATTACATATATATATATATATATATATATATATATATATATATATATATATATATATATATATATATATATATATATATATATATATATATATATATATATATATATATATATATATATATATATATATATATATATATATATATAACGCTAAGAGCCGAAGTTGCCCCCTCCCCCCCAAAAAAAAGAAAAACTCTGGACTGGACACGCCCCTGACTCTGACAAAGCAGTAAGAATATAGTATATGATGTTCGTGTAAACATTTTTAATTGTTTGTGTTATTAATATGAGAACGTTCGTGAAAATACTGTCATTATTCAAAGCAAACATTACTCTGTTAATGTTTTTTATAAGGAAACGTTATATGTGTTTACGAAAGTGACAATTATTTTAATGTATTGTTATCTCTAGGGACTATAAGCTACTCTTAATTCCAGGGAGGGCAGTACATTTTGGAGTTGATGGACAAATATGGCGGAGGAACAGCTGTCGTTTGCGTCGCAGTAGTCGAAAGTATCGCTATAGCTTGGTTGTATGGTAAGATTTATCGTTTCTTTATTCAACTGATAAACGTATTCATTGATATGACTTTAGATTCCTTTTCTTAACCCTCTAACAATACAGTGGGGGTCGGATCCGACCCAGGGGTGCGTTTTTCCCGTCCCGTACTCTCCCCTCCCATTGCAAGAGATCGAGTTGGCAAGGAGCCCTATTAGGCAGTCTTGCAACAGATGTTGGAGTGTTTGCAGCTCCAACACATGTTGGAGTGATAAGTGTGGAGTAAATATGAGTGTTTTTGTTGAAAAATGTTATTTATGATTACTAGTCATTATTTATTTTAAATTTTAAATTTTTTTATTTCGATTTTGAAGGCCAAAAATGTCAGTATATATTATTTTTTACATTTTTGTGCTCGAAAATTTGGTTTACTAAACTCTAAAACTTGGTTCTTCTAGAACTAGGTAATTTCTAAGACTAAATTGCATATTATACCTAATATATACAACATTCTATGTAAATGCCAGAGAGATTTTCTTTGTTTGGTGAAATTACAACTCGGGTGTCTTTTTTTTCTACGAAAAGGTTTTTATTTCATGTAAAATATTATCAATAAATGTTATTATACAACAAAAATGTTTAGTGTGTACTTATAACTACCAAAAACCTCATCAAAAAAGATATCGGGTCGGATCCAAAGCGACCGTACCTTCCATTTCGTCTCAAACCCTTGTACCGTTAGAGGGTTAAATTCATATATTACAAGTACTCGCATACCTCAAATGCCGGCACGTGCACTTAGGGTGGCCCCACACCAACAGCGACTGCAACAAAAGACAAAAACATTTTGTTGCTTGTCTCTGTGGCAGTCTCAATAGCATTCACACAGCTATGGAACGAGGAAACGAGACATTTAATTTGCGCATGCACGTAAGCTTCTTTTCGGAAGAAAAAATTTTTTCCCGTCTGCTTCTGCAAGGCATTTTTAAAAGAGTTATAAGCATTTCATTTTTTGGCGGGAAAAACACCTAGCCCCCCCCCCCCCCCGACATTGAGATATTTAAATTTTGAAAACGGCATTCGTTTGAGCGTCGTTTGAGCGTGTTTGAGCGCCAAAAATTTTCGTTTGAGCGCCATTTTTAAAAGAGTTATGAGCATTTCATTTTTTGGCGGGAAATACACCTAGCCCTCCCCCCCCCCCCCCCCGACATTGAGATATTCAGAGAACGGGAAAAACAGGAAATTTCGTGTCGGGGAAATGGCGAAAAAAGGGGGGGAGGAAATTTGGTGTCCGCGAAACGAAAGGGACACCTCCAAATATGGCGGGTCCCATGGATAAGACATTGAAAGAGGCGTCAAAATGAAGCAGAGTAAAAACACGAAATTATCAACAAATAACGATAAAATATAATAGTAACTAAAATTAGCAAATAGTTTCAAACTAGTTCATATAGTTTAGGCCTCAGACAACAATGTTTAATGCATTTATGAAATTTTTCAATACATTCAAAAATCCATTGATTCGTTCTTAATATTTCTTATACTTTAAAAAAGATGAACTTGAAAGAAAGTTTTCGTATATCTGTCCTGTATATATTTACTTACCTTTTTCTTTTTTCCTATATATATATACCTAAAACTAAATACCCGTGCTTCACAACGGAATACATTACTACCACCAATCATGTAATCGGGTTCAATTAATTTAAAGTAACTTCAGAAGTAAAGTGTTGTCATTTCTTTTGAGGAGTTAACCCTATAATTTAATGACGATCCAACATTAAATAAGGGTTTTTAGATTTATATTTATTTCTTAATTTTGGGGGCCTTATGGTCCTTCTGGATTTTTTAGCTTTCTTAGTACCTAGGGCCTTAGATGAGCCACTATGCAAAATTTCAGCTTCTTAGGTCTTATGGTTCCAGATATACAGTGATCAGTCAGTCCGTGTTTAATTTTGAGTGTTTAAGTCCCTTTTCACATATTAAAAGTGTAGATTTTTTAAAAAATATTTCTTAAAAGCTATTGTTAGGGAGAGCGGAAGTGCATCCACTATACAAATTTTCAACTTCCTAGAACTCATGGTTCGAGAGATACGGTGATCAGTGAGTGAGTGGTATTTGGATTTTATATACAGGGTGTCCGGGCTAAAAGTATTTTTTATATAGAGAATGAAAAACGCTAGCCAAGGACTTTTAAATCTTCAAATCTTCAAATACATCAAGAAAAATATAGGAGCAGTAATATTACGGCAAGAATTCTGTCAGCTGTAAATTATTTTCAACTACGTAATGCAGTTGCTTGATGCACTTTCATAATTTGAACTTTTACAACTTTCTAACACTGTAACACAATTATTGTAAATATGGTAAAAGCAAAGATTATTTTAATGAGGAAGGATATGTCAAACAGTCTGCCAGACCATAAATGTAGTGCCAGTGACGTCTAGTTAACTCTACCTCTTCTAAACACTATATAAACGCGGTAAGTTTATCGCAATATTCTGTTGAATACATTTCTTTTCTTATATCGACTATTTTTATTTAGCAACTGATTGCACTCACATAGTTATCTTATACAATGTTTGACCAGAAATCTTATGGTATATTTTGGATTTTAAAATTATATTTTTTCCTCCGATACATATAAATATCGAACTATTAGATTTATGAATCTAAACTATACAAATATCAAAATATTAACTTTATTTACCTAAAATATATAAATATAAAAATATTACAATTTAAGATAGAAGATGATTAATGTAAAATAATTTAGCCACTTTTCAACAAAAATGACTGACTATCAGCAGTGCTGAAATGCATCAATTTAAAAAATTCACCATAACCAATTCTGAATATATATATTTATCTATACTTATATATAAAGAGAGAGAGATTTTGTACGTGGAGGGTAATCTTCAGAACCACTGTACCTATTTGAAAAATTCTTTCACTGTTTGAAAGGTACATTATTCCAGATGGACATAGGCTATATATTATGTATATCTGATCAGTAGAAATAAAGTTAGGGGCTTAATCCTAACAATCTCCATTGTTTCCGTTACTGTCTTCTACCGCTTTTTGTGCCGATTTCAACGATCCTTAGCGTGGTGCTATCGCGGTGTGTCTTTCTGACGGTAGCGGTTCGAACCTAGCCGTTTTCCGGCACGCCTTTTTCGTTTAAAAAATTAATTTTAATTATTAACTGCGTAATATCAATTTAAGGTATTATTTAGGTTATTATTAAGGTAAAAAAAGATTTACAATTTATTGGCTATCAACTGGAAATTTATTGGTATAATATTTTGTTCAACCCGTACAAAAGTCGGGACGGGCCGCTAGTACATAAATAAATTTCTTAAAACACAAAAACAATAATCGTAACCATCTCTACGTTATAAACACATTATGAAAGTGCTATACGCACATAAATGATTAGAAAAATAAAACTGTGATTGCCGTGACACTCAAAATATGTATGTACAAAAATTAAGTATAAAACTTGATGCACACATGAATACTACAATAAAATATGACTACATTAGAAATCTCAATTTCAGAACTATAATATACAATAAATAAAATGTTTTGTTTCTCGAATAGAACGGAGCAAAAGATTAACATTATAATAGAATTATTAAGGGTTTGCATAAGTTGCATATCATCAATTATCGTAAAAAGTTAATATGGTAATTACAGTGGCGTAGCGAGCATAACTGGCCCCCGGGGCACCCTACCTTTTTGGCGCCCCTCATGGTCTTGGGGACCAAAGGGTCCAATGGTCATAGGTACCATTTGGCGCCCCTCTGCAAGTGGCGCCCGGGGCATGATAGACCACCTTGCCCCCCTCTCGCTAAGCCACTGGGTAATTAAAATATACCACATTGAAGTCAGTTAATTAAAAACAAAAGGTTCCAATAGTTAGTTGATCGTTAAAACGTTTCCAATTTTAAGATTATGCTGATAGCAAATATAGCTCAAACACGCTCAAACGAATGTCGTTTTCAAAAATCTCAATGTTGGGGGGGGGGGGCTAGGAGTTTTTGCCCGCTAAAAAATAAAATGCCCATAACTCTTTTACAAATGACACTCAAACGAAAATTTTTGGCGCTCAAACCCGCTCAAACGAATGCCGTTCTCAAAATTTGAATATCTCTTAGGCCCTAGGTACTAAGAAAGCTAAAAAATCCAGAAGGGTCATAAGGCACCCAAAATTAAGAAATAAATATAAATCTAAAAACCCTTATTTAATGTTGGATCGTCATTAAATTATAGGGTTAACTCCTCAAAAGAAATGACAACACTTTACTACTGAAGTTAATTTAAATTAATGGAACCCGATTACATGATTGGTGGTAGTAATGTATTCCGTTGTGAAGCACGGGTATTTAGTTTCAGGTATATATATATAGGAAAACAGAAAAAGGTAAGTAAATATATACAGGACAGAGATACGAAAACTTTCTTTCAAGTTCATCTTTTTTAAAGTATAAGAAATATTAAGAACGAATCAATGGATTTTTGAATGTATTGAAAAATTTCATAAATGCATTAAACACTGTTGTCTGAGGCCTAAACTATATCAACTAGTTTGAAACTATTTGCTAATTTTAGTTACTATTATATTTTATCGTTATTTGTTGATAATTTCGTATTTTTACTCTGCCTCATTTTGGCGCCTCTTTCAATGTCTTATCCATGGGACCCGCCATATTTGGAGGTGTCCCTTTCGTTTCGCGGACACCAAATTTGCTCCCCCCCCCCTTTTTTTCGCCATTTTCCCGACACGAAATTTCCTGCCACTCTGTTTTTCCCGTTCTCTGAATATCTCAATGTCGGGGGTGGGGGGGGAGGGCTAAGTGTATTTCCCGTCAAAAAATGAAATGCTCATAACTCTTTTAAAAATGGCGCTCAAACGAAAATTTTTGGCGCTCAAACACGCTCAAACGACGCTCAAACGAATGCCGTTTTCAAAATTTAAATATCTCAATGTCGGGGGGGCTAGGTGTTTTTCCCGCCAAAAAAATGAAATGTTTATAACTCTTTTAAAAATGGCGCTCAAACGAAAATTTTTGACGCTCAAACGACGCTCAAACGAATACCGTTGTCAAAATTTAAATATCTCAATGTCGGGGGGGCTAGGTGTTTTTCCCGCCAAAAAATGAAATGCTTATAACTCTTTTAAAAATGGCGCTCAAACGAAAATTTTTGGCGCTCAAACACGCTCAAACGACGCTCAAACGAATGCCGTTTTCAAAATTTGGATATCTCAATGTCGGGGGGCTAACTTCACAGACGTTCTGCAAGATGGCTGGCAGGCCGCGTCCGAGTTTGATAAAGTTCCTTCTACAGCGAACAAGATTCTTTTTAGAACTTCTGACTGATGATGAAAGACGTCTGCATTGTGTTAAAAACATCTACAGAAATCGAATTAAGCAAGGTGATCATGAAAAGCGATCATTCAGCTATCGAGCGCTAAAATCTTTCTATTCTTATTGGCTGTAAAGCATGGCGACAGTGACAAAAGTTGGACTATTTCCAAAGACTTGAAAGCGCAGAGACAAGAGACAGACAAAAAAGTGTTTGTTATACGCAATAACGAAGAGACATGTTTTTTGGTCTTCGTTGGTGTTGGTGTGAAGTCAGCATTACTGTTCTAAACATAACAAGAAATACTAAATGACTGAGCAAATTACGTGCAATTTTAGACACGTTGGAACGATTGTTGAAAACGATTGTTCGCGGAGGGGACAGGCGACATTGTGGATAGATACTAAAATAATAATATACTCCTGCAATTAGAAATGAGACAATAATTTTAAATACTTCCTAGTACTATCAATGATTGATGCTAACTTTTTACATGCCAGACATACCAGAATCTATAAATCCAATTATTTGGTATATCCCAATAATAAGTATTTTGTAATGTCTCAGTACCTACTGTTTCACTCTCTTAAAACCTTTTGGATTTGGTTTGAATATGAAGTTTTCCCCCAACAAGAAGGACGTATTAACTTCTGTAGCATCAAGCTTTGTCAAGATCTTTTCATTTGTACCACATATCCTCCCTATTCCCTTTGGAGAGACAGGGGTGGTCCGGTTCCAAGTCGTAATGACATTTTTGTCGTTGTTTACCCTCATTGCAACTATATCTCTCATCAGTTAATCAATCATCAACATTAATCAGAAACATCTGCTTACCAAACAGATGTGTCAACATTTTGATTACCATGTCATATACTGATTCTTTCTAATTCTGATCTCATAAACTGATTAAATAATTTATCAGATATATTTCACTATGAGTGTATATATTATAAAATATGTGTATATTATAATAAATTGTTTAATATATGTATGTATATGTTCTCATTATCATAATACAGATTGCTGAAATATGCCTATTGACATTAAATTTGAGCTTTATTTCCTCCAGTTTACATACATACGTAACCTAACTACAAGCATAACTACAGTAAATAGTTCCAGTATTACCGTAAGCTTAATTAAACTCTAGGTAACTTCACTCTTCCGATCAGATTTCAGAACCGTATTTTACTATCAATATTTAGTTCATTAAAATTACCGACGGGTATACCACTAGAATGAAATTGCGACATAAATTTAACTGCAGTATCATGTATATAACATTTGTTTTAAATAGGGACTGGAGCGTAGATAATTAAATTTGGAAACGTAATCTCCAACAACATTAGAATTAGAATAATGATGTTAAAATCTCACTGTATAGAGATTACTAATAATAAGCTCGTGTTTAATTCACTCACCTTTATTTATGCTGCCCAAGCACAGCAATTTCATAAGCCCAAGGCTCAAGGCATATATTGTGTATTATTAAATATTTGCCCATCTTGAAAAGAATAGCTCTTCCTAAATGCCGTAGTTCGTTAAGAACAAAATATGTTGCTGTTGATGTTCCTAATGCCCCTCGGATGCCCATGTACTTCGGATTGTATGGCACCACAAGGGTCAGAGACCGTCTTAGCTAGTTTCCACCTCAATTTTGACCATGCACCCTCAGGGGCGACATTTGGGATTGTCGTACCCCCTCCCACCCTCTCTGACCTCATATATATATATATATATATATATATATATATATATATATATATATATATATATATATATGTATATATAAATATATATATATTTATGTATATATGTATGTATGTATATATGTATGTATATATATATATATATATATATACATATATATATATATATATATATATATATATGTATATATATATATACATATATATGTATATATATATATATATATATATATATATATATATATATATATATATATATATACCAAACGAAAAATAAACGGTTGAAAGCATGAAAACCCCTTGCAAATAATGAGTTGTTTTTTTTTAATCTATCAGAAATCATTTTTTTATCTTATGAATTATACAGTTAATTGCCCTTCACAAATAAATGAATATGACACTAATTCAAGAATGCAAAAGAGTAAAATAATAATGACTTACATATCTTTATTATGTAGATTTTATTCCTGTTGTCACTGCCCGGTGATGTTTTCTGCTTTTTCATTTTTTAATTTGTCTATTAAATATCTAAACTTTGAAAACGAAATAAGTTTTAAAGGAGAATGCATAACTGTGTATTTCCAGCATTTCCGTGTGCGTAATTTATTTCGAAACAAGTAGTTTTTTTTCTTATATCCGTTAACTGGAAAGTAATTTCCTTCTACGGATTTAACGTGTCTATATCCGGCCTAGACACAGATATATTTAAGGGCACGTGTCGGGATTCGATCCGAGCACCCTCCGCACCAAAAACCAACGGGCTACCACAAGGCTATCTCGAGCCCTGAGAGAGTAGTGCAGCGGGAACTGTCCACTCCATCCGCTTGGTACCTGTAAACATCAACTACCATTTATAGTCTCTAAAGTCTAGATTTAATAGCATACATGTCGTACCAAACTTTAACTTTTATCGCACACGTGAACGATGAGAGAGAAATAATTAAATCCCTTAAGGGGGAAAATCCTCTTAAAACCTTCAAAAACTCAAATTTTCACTATGATTTAATTTTGAAGAATGGAATGTAAGAATCCTTTGTAAAAAATTGGAAGTCGATATTACAATTAGAACCGATTTTACGGCCAGATGTATAAAGCTAATAGTAAAGTAATTTATAGAAACTTTAAACTTTGAATGGCTTTTACTAAAAACTGTTACTTTCAAACTTGTGCACACTATTTCTTCAAAACTAATCGTTACATATTGATAAAATTTTGTACACATGTATATCTAATACGTTAATACAATTTCTAACTAAATTTAGGTAAGTACATATTACTAATTTTTTACAGCATCTTTTGTGAAAAATTTTGTGATATTTCTCGAACATTACAATACAGTTGCCTGAAAAAATATTTTATGTGAAATATGGTAAATATTTTAGGTGTAGATTAACGTAAAACCTATGGATAGAATACAGAGGCTGTTCACACATTTTTTAGACGATGTATATTGTATTCACAAAACTAAATTACATAAAATTCTTGTGTTTTAAATGTTCTATTTGACATCCCTTATTCTGAACTATCTTTTGACACCCCAATTTCCAGGATAATAATGCCTTTTGAAGTGTCAGAAGAGGTATTCTACTTTTGGGACGACGTTTGGATAATGCAGATTTTAAAAGTCCGAAAGCACAAAAATCCATAGGTGATACATCGGGAGATTTAGTAGGGATATCAGTGAAGGGTATGGCCTTGATACCAGTTTTTTGTTCCATTTCTTTTAGGAAATTTACAGTGGATTTTGATGTGTGACTGCTAGCTTTGTCCTGATGGAGTCTCACAGATTGATGGCACTATGGGTAAAGCGATGGTATTTCATTCAGAAAAATTGGCGATAAAATATGTTCCTGATAGTATTTGGAGTTAATCTTGACATTTTTTCCACTCTCTTTATTTTTAACTTGCCATTATAAGAAAAACCAGCAAAAATCATGAATCCCTTAGAAAAACTTTCTTTCAATTCTTTGAACCATGTACTCAAATTTTTTTCTCCCCTTTTATGAAAATAAATGGTTCTTTTTTTGTTGCAATCATTTAAATACACCCATGATTCATCTATTGTGACAATTGTTTTCCATTTTTCTTTGGATAAGGGTTTCTCATATAGAATTCTGCAGCGTGTCCTGCGTTCAGCGATATGATTTGGAAGAAGACGATGCCCATTGCGTTTTTTCGCTTTCTTAAGATTTAAATCAACGTTTATCATTTTGTTTACAGTGGACACCGACCATTTTAATGATTTTGCAACTGTCCTTTGACTAGGGGGATTTTCTTTTAACATTAAACAACGTACCTTTGCAATAGTCGAAGATGTCCTTTTTTTCCTTGGATACTTGTTTGGAATTTTTGTCCCATTTGATGCTCCGCAATTTGACGTTTTTTTCCTTTCTTGTTGACGATATTACCTATCGACGCTTTAGATATCACAAAGCCATGACTCTCACATCGTTTTTGGATAACGGACTATGCATATTTTTCTTCGGAAAGAGCATAAATGTAGCCTTCGAACCACTGCTTTGTTAAAAACGCCATTTTGAATAAAAACAAAACTTTCAAGCGGCAGACCATAATTTTGACTTTTAAAAACATAGTACAATTGCAATTATTTCTTTTGCAGCAAACAATTTTTTATTACCGCTTACCAAAATCGTCTAAAAAATATGCGAACAGCCTCTGTATATACAAATAATTTAATATATATCTCTTATAGTTTTTTTTTTTAAATCTGCGCGCAATGCATTGACCAAAGATTAATTATTCACAAAACATTCATTTTTTTTTTACATAAAATTTTTTTCTAATAATCTTCTAACAATTCTGCTTTTGTTTTCTAATAGAAAAAGCTTTGTACAATTCATCCTAAAATATTGGTTTAAATTTATTACAAATTAACTGTTTGACAACACATTAAACTTGGTAGTAAAATCAGTGTATTTGGGCGAGTGCAAAGGTGACACTGTGTGACAAGCAAAACTTAACACTGTGTGACATGCAATACATGTACTGTATTTAACTTGCACAAATTTACAAAAGTTTGCGAAAGACAGTTAGAAACAATATAGGAATGTGTTTCATAAACTAAAATTATATTAATATAGTTACAGGCATAACCAGGGCCGCCCAGAGACTTTACGGGGCCTGGGACAACTTCTGTTACGGGCCCCAAGACTATTTTTCAGAAGACGATTTTATAGAAAGAGAAATCTGAATAATCGAATAATTTTTTTTTTATTTTTGGAGGGGCCCCTCGTCTTCAGGAGATTATTTTGAATTTTGAAGTACGGTACAAGTTTCAGAATTTTCTTTCGGAGAAAATCTAATAAATAATTTTTTTTTAATTTTTTGGGGCCCCTCCGGCAGTTGGGGGCCTGGGAAAAAGTGCCCCAGTTGCCCCCCCCCTCTGGGCGGCCCTGCGCATAACTCACAAAAAATTCATTTTAATTAATAGTAGCTTTGAATCAAAAATCCCCGAACTTGCTATTAAACTCGAAATTAATAAAATCCCCGAAAAATCCTCGAAATTAGAAGAATAATTTAAAAAAGCAGTCATTTAAATCACAAAACCCAGATAATACTACCAGAGATTTAAGCTAGATCGAATATTTTTTAAGTCTTCATGTCTTTTCACTAAAAATTGTTTTTACACAAGATTTTTTACAGGATTTTAATTTAGTGTGGTCATTTATTTTTCATACAATTAATTAGACACATATATATTTATTTAACTCGATTCAACAGACAATTTTTTATAAGTTTTATTTTAAATTTAAATTTGATTTTAGATTTCCCCCAAAAAATTCTTATACATGAAAAAATATCCTCGAATTTACAGTCATCGAAAAGATGTTGCTTTATGATCATGTCAAAAGAAGTTTTCAATTTTTAAAATACATAGGATATACAAATTTTGTGCAGTAAAATCGGCAAAATAAGAAGCAGGATTACTTTCCTATTGAACAGATGCTATGGAAAAATTATTACCAAAAAAAAAACTACTTTTTTGCGGAATGAAGTAGTAACAATGAAATGCTGGAAATACACAGCTATACATTCTCCTTTAAATCTTATTCCGTTTTCAAAGTTTAGATGTTTAATAGACAAATTGAAAAATGAAAAAGTAGAAAACATCACCGGAAAAAGATATGTAAGACATATATATATATATATATATATATATATATAAGATATATATAAGATATATATATATATATATATATATATATATATATATATATATATATATATATATATATATATATATATATATATATATATATATATATATAAGATATATATAAGATATATATAAGATATATATATATATATATATATATACATACATGTATGCGTGCGTGGGTGCGTGTAGAGAGAAAGAGAGAAAGAAAATATTCTTAATTACATATTGCTTTGTAGGGGTCAACAGATTCTGTGAAGATATCAACTTCATGTTAGGAAAGAAACCAAGCATATATTGGAAAATAACGTGGAAGTTTACAGCTCCAGCGGTTCTGATAGTAAGTCAAATCTTTTTAAATTATGCAAGTATCGGTATTTTTCTCGAAATTTGCTATACTGGAGGACGAAGTGGAGACCTGAAATTTGGTCTTATATTCTTACCAGAACCTTAACAAAAAAGTTTTCCCTATCAGTAGGTATTCACTTTCAGTGAAATGTGTCACTGTCTGAAGAGGATTCCTTTTTAAGCTTCGACCAAAATACGAAAAATCTTACCTTTTTTTTTATCTTACATAGTCAAGATAGTATTTGATCTCTAAAATAAAATATCAACAAATGCGGTGTGTCTGTAGGAAGTACTTCAATGTTAAAGAACTGGCCAGGTATAATGAAAATGAAGGGATTCCTGCGTCGGCTGTTCATATTCATTATGAGAATTAACCTGAATAAGCGCGTTGTGAGTTAAGGAGTTTTTACAAGAATAAATGCAGATAACCGTACAAAAAATGTAAGCTACCAAGAAAAACTGAGCTTTGTTTATTATTTTTGGCAAATGAATTTGTATTCAACGTGTATTTACCTGCGAAAACCTCTGAAATCAAGCATTATAGGTGGTCATAAAAGTAATGAAGGAGAGATCAGTCGCCCAGTGCCACGCTGGGGGCGCGGGTTCGATTCCCGCATAAGAGTTGATTGTATTCTAGGAAATTTGTCGGTCTTCCTCCAGCAAAAAGAAGCCCCCTGTCTAGAAAAGAGGATCTGCAATCTATCGTCCATCGTCAGTGTCATCGTTTGTTAATAAGAAAATCTTCTGTGATTGTGCGGTTTCTCTTTCCTTGTATTCATGGGTGTGACAGTCATCATTCCCAGGGATCTTAGCCACAGACACACAGGAAGGATCAAAATTTGGTTGCTCTTGTGGTCACTGTGAGATATTACTTCACCACTTAATCTATAACTTAAACTACCTGTGGTGTGTAACTAAAATTGTTTCTCAAAATAATTTAAGATGATGGGTCCAATTTTTGAAGTGAAACTTCTTTATCGGCGGTGAGGGGAAAATTTAGTCATTCATGTTGCGATTTTGTGTTACGGATACGCGTTGCTGCACTTCCGGCCAAGAATGCGCCAAGTGGCGAGAAAAACTGTAAAAAACAAAGCGACACAAAGAGAAACGACTATGCCTGCGTATCTCGGGGAAGCGAGAGGTACTCAAACCTAATAATAGCGCAATATACCAACCCTCTCTCCCCCGCAAGAGGAATTTTACTGATAAGAAATATGGGTGCATCCTGAGAGCTAAAAAGTAGGTTTTCGTTGAATAACTGAGGTGTCAAGGGACAGTGAGATAAGCGCTAGCGCTTTTACATTAGTTGGTAAATAAATGATTTGGTGTTGATATTGTAGTATTCTTATGACGTTGCCTCATCTAGGAGACAACAAACTCAATGGAATTTCCAAATGAAAAAGTCGGTGAAGTTGATGCCCATCACCGTCATTGCTCTCAGACCATTACTTCTATTCAGAATACAAATTCTAAACGTCCAAATACAGCAGCAGAGCGTATGCGAGAGTCTAGAGGCTGGAAAAAGAATAACATTCAGGCAGCGAGTGATGTTTCTTCAGTTCCTCAAAAACGTCTTTAATTATAAAAAATTCAACTGTCTTAGTTATATCTCAAACTTGGCTAGCGGATGAAGATGAAAAATCCGTTCCTAATTTCAGCTGCATTGTAAAATATAAACGGCCTAATACTAGAGTAGGAGGTATTGGAATATTTCCTAATTCTAATGATGTCATCAACATTCTAACTCCATCTATAGATTTTTCTGTTGCACAATCCAATGTCCATAGTTCAATAGCATCAACAGTTGGTGACTTGTGCATGGCTCAATGTTAAATGGAAAATGGGAAAAACCTTATTATTGTAGCATTGTATATTTCTCCTAATCAAAAGCTAAATGATATTATTGGTTTTCTTCATCACTCATTAATACCGTATACGATAGGAGGTGCCGCTTTACTCCGTAACGATAATGATAAAATACCTATGATTTTAAGTGGGGGTTTTAATGCAAATTTTGCATTAGACAAATCTGCGAAGCTGGTGGAATTTTTAAAAGATAATTTAAATTTATCCAAACAAAACAATCCACAAATTTCAGCAACAAAATCAAATACAACAATTGATGCAGTTTTCACAAGGTTCCTGGATCATGTTGAATGCAAAACATATATTTCTTATTTTAGTTATCATAAACCTTTGATTACAAAAGTATATAATAATAATTATCTTTTAATAAACGAAGTTGAATAATATTAATAATAATACTTATAATCATACTGTTTTTAAATAGCTCTATAATAAAATAGTTTTTGTTTAAAACAAAAGATTTTTTCTTTTGCTCATACCTCATCTATCCTATTTATTTAAAACACCATAAAAAAAAAAACCAATGATATATATAACCTGAAGAAGTTTCAGTTCTTACGCGTGTACACTGATACACACACCCTTTTTATTTATAAATATTATTAATGTCTAGTATACTATCGCAATCAATTTTCCACGTTGTCTAATGTTAATTGTAAGACATAGGAATGGTTGTACGTTTCATTTTAAAAGAACATAGCCCTTTTCCATGAGCTGGATAGTGATCGAAATGCTGAGCATCATATTTCTATGTTTTTAATTCCAAAATATGTCTTCATAAATCCTTAACTTTCAGAACTAACATTAGAATATGCTGATTGTATTATGAACGAGTATAAAAGTAAAAGTTAATATCTAACATGGTTTCTCTATAACTGTAATCTTTAAATTCATATTTCTCTTTTGCTAACTAAATAAAATTATAGATTTTTGTTTTATGTATGTACATATAATTAGTTTTAAATATTATTAAGTGAATAATAAAAGATTATCTTATGTTCCATGCGTATTAAATAATAAAATGATTTTATTGACTGATTCTCTGAAATACATGATGTTTAATTAAGAAAAAAATTAACACTCTTTTCAACTGTGTTTTTTAAGCTTAAATCTTATTTCATTATTTTTTTATTTACCGTATTTAGAATTTTGCAATATGTTATTCTAAACAAAAGGTTAAAAAATTTATAAACCTGAAGCACAAATTTTAAGACGCGTTTTAAATAATGTGTGTAACCTGGTTAGCTCACTCACAACAATAGCGCCTAAAATAATAGAAGCTCATTTTTCATTGGTTTGACAAATTTAAAAATGGGCTTTTCGGATCTCCGAAGGGCCTATTCAAAAAATTATAAACGTTTATTAGCTAAATTTAGAGCTAAGAGTAAGCCAAAAAGGTTGAATTATCTGCCACTCTGAACACATAATTACGCTTGCTTTGTACTTAACAAGTTATTTTTATGCGTACAATATTTAATGACGAGAAGCTCGTATCTCATTAGATCCTGTAATTTCTCTTAATAAACCTGAGTATATGCTTTCATATGAATGTTCCTATAAGCAATTTTATTAACATCTTTAAAAGGTAACGTTTTTATGAGATGAAACACATGCCTTATAACCTCGCTGGATTATTATCAAACTGAGGATTAAATTCTTATAAATGATATTTCATACTTGATGTCTGTCTCAGTATACCTCATTAATCCTGTTGTAATTCCTTTGTTTGTAATCATGACTGCGTCTGTTTAACAAAAAGGCTGTAGTCCATTCAAACCTAGATAAAAAATATGCAGAGGTATGATTTGACTTCATTCTACGGTAAGATTGCTGAAGCAGCAATTTCATGCGCAGACATTTACTTCAATTTATATAGCTCACTAACTTAAGTTTAATCTAAATCGAATGTACTTGATGGGGTCCGACCTGGCAACAAAGCCTTCTGCGTTAGATCCAGATCGGCAAGTGGAAATCGCAGCAGGCAACCCACCACACTCGCACTAGGCAAAGCAAGCACGTGGTCACCCCCACCCCCAGACCAACGGGAGAAGTCTAAGGTGAGGAACCGCTCAAGCCTGCGAACGGGAACCAGAGAAATAGGCTAAAAGCACGCGAAGAATATAGAATATGGGAAAATTAGAATTGAAAACAACGATGTTCCAAAGGAAAATAAGAATAGCCCCAAATGATGCACAATTAGCGAGTGGGTAGCGCAAAAACGCGAAAGTAGGAAAAAAGAAAACGAAAGAAGCAGTAGAATTCAAGGTATCGGGACAACGACTGTCTACGAACCGACTAAGGCCTAAACTGGTATGTGATCAATTTAGAGTGACAATCAACAATCGCAAACCTTGCTCACGTATTGCGTAACTCAAATTAAAAATTAAGTTTGATCTAATGGAAGATTCTCAGCATGTTTGATTTTTCAAACACAGAGAAAAAAAAAGCAGACCAGAATTCGAAAGTTCGAGATTTTCAGACACGTTTCCTGTGGATCGAAAATTAAAAGCGTCAGTAGATGCAATCCAAAGCCAGTTAAACATTCTGTTTGTGGGTTGATGAGATTTTCCCTTTTCACAACTCGCCCCACGGAGGAATTTCTTTGAAAAGGGGTCGAAACTTGTACTCTGAAGTAGAAGATGTTTGGTTGTTTAGGTGGAATACCACCTTGATACCACCGGATGTCCGGAAGATGGTAAATGTCGTCGAACCGATTCTAGCGAGGTTGTTGGTGCGGACGTGGCCGCTCTTGTGATTGCACGATCCACGCACTTTTGTGTTCCTGGTACGCCCTGACTCTTCGCGACGGTAGAATATCCCTTCCGTGATCTATTGAGCCAACACCGAGCAAGTACCATATCGCCCCGACCAAGGTGGTGGATGATACTCCTGTTCGACCAACCTGCTTCTCTGAGGCCTACTATTCGCCCCCTCTCAAAGTCCTACAATCTCTCGAACTGTCGCCGGTTATGTCTCAGAGGCATCTCTAGTCACAATATCATCCATCCAAGTCGACAGATTTGTTTGAATAACCCTACGGCAATCAATCAATCAATCAATCAGGCTGGGTAGAAGTGCCTGGGTAATTGGATACCCCCGACTTCTAAAAATTAACTTTATTTTTCAGGAGCTTGCCATATTACTTTGTCGGAACCCTACGGCACGAGCGATCATGCTTTTAAACTCTCCCAGATGCGCATCTGATATGCGCATAGCGCGCTTACCCGTGTCTCATTGGCGTCGAAATTTTAATCATTTGCAAAATTCTTGCCAAGTTTCGTGATAGTAGCTCGATTTCTTCTGAGTGCAGATATATTATTTTGTGACAGTATATATATATATATATATATATATATAAATATATATATATATATATATATATATATATATATATATATATATATATATATATATATATGCGTGTGTGTGTGTGTTTGTTCATGTATATGTATATAATTATCATGCTTTATTGTTAATTTTAAATCAAAAGAAATATTTTTTATTTAAAGGAACTGAAGTTAAAATGATTATTACTCATCACATATATTTCCTATTTCCTGCCGCTTGTTGCAATAAATTTTGGTTTATAGTTTTTAAAGCAGGTATTTTACATTATTGAATGCAGAAAAAAATTTTAACGCTTTTTCACTTCAAGGCCTGATTTATTATTGAATCAAATGTTCTAAATCTGCATGCATAACCTTTTTTAAAACCACACATTAAAAAAATGCTTTATCATAATGATGGGAGAATTCATTAAAATCTGTACTTTTATGATAATGTAAAATTTTATCTCCCGCATTTATCTTATGATTACGTAAGAAAAAAGTAATTTTCAATCAGCTTAACGATTTTTGGAGAAAAAAAATGCTATTCTGGATAAGCAGAAAAAATAATCATAAGGAATTTTTTTTCCTTCTTTCAGTCATTCGTGGCATAAGCTCTCGATACACGGAGATAAAAGTTGAGATGAATAGCAGGCAAATTTTTTTTAAACAAAGTTTTGTTTTGTAACACTATTTTACCACAAATCTCTTTTCTTTTCGGTATCTCCTCATTAAACGAATTTTGGGTGTAAAATTTTATTACATTTTCCCGTTTGACCATGTTCTGCTCCAGTTTCAGGTTTTGGTAGTACTGACTCCAACTAACACGTTTTGGCATATTTTCGTAGGATTTAATATGGAAATTTTCATTTGGGAAAGTCAACTATGTTTAGATATGAAAATTTTTATCCCTGAAGTACGATAGTTTTTTTCTTTAAGGAGGATAGTATTCAAGCAGTATTAGCTGAGATAGAATGGTTTAAAATGAAGTGCATCTGGTATGTATTCAAACTCTAAATCCATATCTCCAACAGCGACAATTTTGTTTCGCATATGGTCATAGAGTTACTGCTTTGAAATAATGTTTGTGTTCTAAAGTCAGGGAATAATAACATAAAACCTAAATAAACATCAGCCTACCTTATCAAGTTTACATTTACCCAACTAGAAAACCAACTTTTACATTTTCATAGAAATAATATTAGAAGTAACTACAAATTGTCCTAAATTCCATTTTAAAATACCTTGTATATATCAAAGGTTTAGGCAGAATTTTGATTTTAAGTGATATTAACATGCACGATATTACCCCAATTATGAAAAACTATTTCTATAGATCAGATGTCCGGCCAAAGCATTGCCTTGATATTTTTTAATCAATGTAATGATTTGCCTGGTAATCCATGCATTTTATTTAAGGAAGACGGGCCATGAATGTCCCTTTTTATTTTTTTTCTCTATACTTTTCAGGTAACCGTATTTATACCATTTTTGCGCACTTCTTTTGCTATACTGATTGTCTCATTAACAAATTCAGAGTTTTAGTATTTTATGTATTAAAAGGCGAGAAATATGGATTCTGGTAGATACAATACAAAAATGTGTAATACTGCATTTTTGTACACTTTTTTGCTGAAATGAATTACAGAAAAACAAAATCAGGGTTCCAGAATCATACAGATTTTAAAACGAGTGTAACTTACCAAATACAATACCGAAATTTTAAATTCTGTACCTTGTTTTGCTGCATCGAAGATGAGAGAAATCAACGAATTCAAGTTATTTAGAGTTATACGGATTATTAAACGAGCTTGAGATTAGTGAGTACAATACAGAAACTTACAAGACTGTATGATAAGGAAAATACAGAGTTTGAGTGCAATGTAACTTTTAAATGAATTACATAAAATTAATGTCAGAGTTTCAGAATCCTACAGAGTTTAAAAAGAATGTAACTTATTAAATGCAAGACAAAAATTTACAATTGTGCACTTTGTTTTGCTGCAATGAAGAAGAGTAAACAAATTCAAGTCTTTTAAAATATATATGGGGATTATTAAACGAGTTTGAGATTAGGGGTTACATTACAGAAACTTACAGCACTGTATGATAAGGAAAATTTCTTTGAATGATAAGGACTGTATGATAAGGAAAATAACTTTTGAATGAATTACATAAAAATAAAGTCAGAGTTTCAGAATCCTACAGAGTTTAAAAATAATGTAACTTATTAAATGCAATACAAAAATTTGCAGTACTGCACTTTGTTTTGCTGCAATGAAGAAAAGTAAAAAAATTCAAGTCTTTTGAAATATTATGCGGATTATTAAACGATCTTGAGATTAGTGATTATATTACAGAATCTTACAACACTGTATGATAAGAAAAATTTCTTTGAATGATAAGGACTGTATGATAAGGGAAATAACTTTTGAATGAATTACATAAAAATAAAGTCAGAGTTTCAGAATCCTACAGAGTTTAAAAATAATGTAACTTATTAAATGCAATACAAAAATTTTCAATACTGCACTTTGCTTTGCTACAATGAAGAAGGGTAAAAATTTCAAGTCTTTTAAAATATTATTAAACCAGCTAGAGATTAGTAAGTACAATACAGAAGCATTAATATACTGTATGATAAGGAAAATATATGGTTCGACTAAAATGCTACTTGTTATAGCCAAGGGGGAAAAAAGAAGTCTTTTGTTAAACAGTTCATCGCACACTCGTGATTGTACGCTAATACTGATAAGCATGCTTAAGCAACTAAAAGATGTTACACATGCTTTATATATAATTGCAACATAAACATGTCATTAAATGATATCAATTTTACACCCAACAAAGCAACATACCACTAAAATATCTCAATGTGATCGGAGGGTCATCGTAAAAGTTTAAGAGCGAAAAAATGACTCCGCATTCAGTACGGTAATCAAATTTTTATGCAGAATTTTAAGTCAAGTATCTTTGACAGAGATGAATATTTAGGGAATTTTTACGATGAAAGCGCTCTTATTAAATTACTGATCCATACTTGGATGAATTTGCTTCAAGTTTTATGTACATAAAAACTGGAAATTTATGAGGTAGAATAATCATTATAGAAAAAACGTGATTGAGTGGGCGTGTTTTATCGCCGATTTTTATTTTGCAGACTGGGAAGAAATCACTTGAGGAAATGTTCGAGCAAAAAAGTTCGCTTTTATCAGTCAGTGAAAGGTGAACGTTTAACGATTGGCTTGAGAGCACTGCGTAGATGCGTTAAAGTAGTAGCCGAAGTTTAAAAAAAAGGTGAGATGAGATTGTTTGATAGGCACTCTTTAGAAAGAAGGACAAAATCATAATTAATAACGCGTGGAGAAGGAGTGTTAGGTTTTTGGAAAAATGTTCCTCACGTTTTTCTGCGAAAACTATTTTTTAAAAACTTTTAAAGGCTTCTAATGCTTTTTTATAGTTTTTGCATAATGAATAGATAGGAAGTCCATATATTTTACTACACAGACAATTTATGAACTTTGCATGGGGAAAAAAATCTTCCTGTCAAATATTTTATCTCTCGAAAGTATAGGCTTAAAAACGTGCATATTTTTGAAAATGTGTAAAAACATAAAATCTTACAACCCATAAAATAGGAAGTGTGAAAAAAAAATGATAGGTGTTGTTTTATTTTTAAACTTCATCTAAAATATTTTATTTTTAATGGAGTTTTTAAAATGTTTGCATTGAACTGTGCGAAAAATATGCATAGCCTCCACAATTTTGAACGTTTATTTTTGAGAGGGATTAAGAACTCTGTAATGCCTAATCCTTTTAAATTTTAACTGAACCTTTACTTAACGACTAATATTTCATGGCATATCATTTGCTAAAACTTGTGCTAATAAGAGAAATTTTGATTTGTTCTTGCGAAGATAAAAATTAAGTTCTGGACTAAAAAATTGGACAAAAAATTGAGACACCTCTCGATTAATAAAATCAAATTTTTGACTGTTTACTATTACCAAGGTACATTTTGTTACCGGTCCTAACTCATAATGTCAAATTATTGGTTAGTTTATAGTTCTTTCTATCAAAATCTCATAATTAAAATTGCTTAGAACCTTATCTCTTAATAATCCCTCTTCAACATTTGCCGGTGTGCTATATTTATTAGCATTGCATGTTACCAGAAACTTGAATTAGGATGAACAGATGCATCAAAATTTGATACTTTTAACATTTTACAGTTAAAATTTTTTTTCCTCTTTGCGTAATTTTTACCTTAATATTTTTTTAATCATTTTTTCTTTCTTAAATTTAAACTGCTGCGCACTCGCACCTTGATAACAAATAACTTGCTTACAGGAGATAAAGTCGTCACGACCTAGGTACTCCACATGTAAAAACTAAACTGTACTGGACTGGACTGGCATGACGTATCCGCCAAGTATATCTTAAAGCTTTCGTAATTCGATTCTTTTTCTTTCATTTCCCATCACCATTAGTTCTGCATTTTTTCCAGTGCAATGCTACTCGGTGTATCGACAATGCTGTTTTTGTCCCACTTATCGATAATTATTTTCGATCGTTTCAAAAAAGACTGATTTTAAGTGGACCATGATCGAAATGTATCAGCGTTTCAACTTTGAATACATATATATGATTTAGAGCGTTGTCCAAGCTTGCTCGATAATGATTCAAAACTTTATACGGATGGTAGATATGTAAGTACGAGAATGCGAATGCAGCTTAGCGATGTGACATAACTTTCGATCGCATGAAAAAGATTAATATAGCGTGATTGTATAAGAAATCAATAGTATTTTCAGCAACTTCTAAACCGTTTGAAACTTTAGACCTAGTTTTACTTTGAATTGGGCGATCCAGCTCAAAGAGACTGAAATGGATGGGAACTATATATTTAATCGCCAATAACATTCTTTCGTAATTTTTCTACCCGGTAATTTCTTCAAACTAATATCCATTTTAAAATAATATAAAAGTTGAAACTGTGCTATGGACTAGTAAAATATAATAGCATAGGAAACACACTGCATAAAATGGTAAGCATATCGTTACAAAGAGATATAATGATTATTTGAGAAACCATTAGTGTTACCAGCAACTTCTATGGGGTTTGAAACCATTGGAATATTATCACTTTAAATTAAGCTATCCAGAGACTGAAATGGAAGGTAGACATAAATTAGCAGATAAAATGCTTCTATCGGATATCTTCTATATTGAAAACACAGTCCTTTTCGTCAAACTAATGTCAGTTAAAGAATATTATATTCGTAAAAGTTGCAACTGTACTAAGACTTGTAAAATATTTTTGCATAAAAAATTTGTAGTTAGTATAACCGAATAGTATCTTTCCACTGTTTTTGTTCTTAGCACAGAAAACTAAACAAATAAAATTCAAATATCCCTTTATTTTTTTTTCGAGAATATTTTTATCTACGAACTTACTCCTAATGGAGGTAACATTAAATTACTAAACTTGAGGGCTGAAAAAAGGGGGCACATATAGAGAGTTGATACATATTATTCATAACAAACTCTCTTATTTCGAAGCAACAGAAAAAGTCTTAACGAGAAGCCATTACACCCTATCTACATAACATTCAGCAAGCTTATGTTTTCTATCTTCCACTTAACTTCACAATGCAGCCTGTAAAGAAGAGTTCTCTTCTACCAATATTCTTTGTTTACAATATTTACGACTGCCATTAATTTTATTCAAAGGAAAAACACTGTAAAAAAAAAACTGAAATTTAAAAGACGTTCCAATTCTTTTTCCTCTTCACGCAAAATGGCGGTTTATGTTATTTTCCTTCACAGTAGCTATGGAAGGGATGCATTTCATTCACCCCATTAACTTCTGAACAAGCTTTAAAATGGATATTTTGTTTTTATGTTTTCATCCAATTTCGTTTTTTTCTAAGGTATAGTTTTAAAGCTTATGCATCTTTTTATTACCATACTTTCTCCTCTATTATTGGCTTCCGTTTCTTTTTCCCTATTTTTCTCCCCAAGCGGGAATATTTTCAGAAGTATACTCTGAAATGGTTTGAAGTTAAGTGTTGTAACTTTCTGGCAAAGTTTTTCGAGATTGGCTATTTTTGGAGTACATTTGGCGTCAAAAAAGGTACTTCAGGTTATCCATATTTAAGACTCTTGAGTTAAACTTGATCGAATTCTGTTGATTTTCGTTTCGAAACTACAACCTAACGCTGATACGTTTTTTTGGATCCGAATCCGTATTAAATATACATTATGCAAGTTACCAAACGTTTGAGTAAACCGGTTATTATTTTATTTTATCTAAACCAGCAGCTATTATAACTGATTCAGTTCCAAATTTATTTCATTAAGGAGATTTCCAGTAAGACTGTCAAAGAAAATAAAGTGGACTAGTCAGTATTATCTCATAAGAAACTTATCTGTAAACGCTTTTTTTCAGATTCCCAAGATTTTGAATGATTAACAAAAATGGTATATATTTGTTCATCTGAATATTTAAAAATATATAGTTTTATGAAAATTATAAATAAGTTAGTTAAAATGTTGAATAATTACAGGAATCTTTAAATGAATTAAGTATTAAAGAGAGGAATATCCAGATTAAATCGTTGAAAAGGCCTCCATGTACGAGTGAAATCGGCCTACCTTGATGTAAAATGGTCTTTTTCAATTTAAGCATTTTTAAATTTTGTGTGTTACTCTTATGCCAAAAAAGTTTCTTGCATGAAAAACGTCCCAATCAGCGCATAAACGCCTCAAAATAGTTCCTTTAACACCTTTTTAAGGTGGTGAAACTTTAAAACTTCAATTCTGTCCAGCCAATGTGATTGACACAAAGACTTGAATATTTCCTTTGATTTTCTGAATTCAGCACAACAAATAAGATTCATGAATTAATGTCATTGTGCGGGATGAATTAATCATATAACTTTCTTTCAATGACAGTGAGTACTTTATCCAAAGACTTCCCTTCTTTGCTTATATTACGCGAAATTGCTTTGGCAACTCCGTCTTGTTTACGTTATGTCAGTAGCACCACACTGCAGCCCTCCTAACTCTTTTCCTCCGATGCACACTTGATATGAGTAGAAACAATAAGAAGGACGTTTCATTAAATTCGAGTTGTGGTTTACCAATCTATAGGTTTGGATTGGTTTGGAGCGCTACGGTCGACTTTTTGCTAGACAAGGGATAATTAGACCGGGACCTACAGTTTAAAGCCAATTCCGAACCGCTACAAACATCCATGCCAACAGCGGGACTCGAACCCACAGTATCTGAACCGAATGACAGCATCCTAGCCATTCGGCCCATCAGCTGGCACCAGTCTATAGGTACCAATGACTTATTTTAAAAAGGTGTAAAACAGTAAGGAGAGGTGTTATACTATTGCTCTCTGTAGGCTGAAAAAGGAAACATTTATTTACACCAACCCCTCCCCCAACAGAGTCATTATCACTTGTGTTTCCCAAAGTGGGCTCGATTTCGAATCTCGGAGTAGGCATGAGTATTCCTATGGTATACCCTCATAGGGTGTAATATTAGTTCACTTATATAGTGCTCCCACAGAAAAGAAGCCAACAAAATTGGGGAGGGATGGGAGAGAGAGAGAGAGAGTACTAAGGGAAAATTGTCTGCCACTTTAGAAAAAAAATTCATTTAGTCTCTTCTAACGAAACTACCATGGGTTATTAAAGTAGGATTACTTATCGTAGGATTACTTTTAAAAAGAAAAAATTAAAAGTTCAGTGTGATTTATAATGGTAAACTAAAAAATTTCGTATTCTTATTAAATAAAGGATGACTGCATGTAGACCAATGATTTCTAATGGTCTCTCTCCATGGTCTAATCTATCTATATATATATATAGATAAAGTTCCGTAACTGACTGACTCACTGACTGATTGACTCAATGACATACAACGCACAGACCAAACCGCTGGACCAAAAGTGCTGAAATTTTGCATGGCGATTCTTCTTATAGTGTAGGAGTGCACTAAGAAATATTTTTGAAAAATTCGTCTTAGATTTTTTTAAATTATATTTTTAATCTGTTTTTGTAATTTTTTTCAAGTTTGCATCTAAAATAATAATCTGAGAGTTATAAAATTTATATCACGAGGAAGATCATAAAAAATTCCTTTAAAATGATATATTTTTCGAATCTTTATCTCCATTTTCTGATTTTTGGTGAATTTTTAAAGATTCATTTTTAGAATTTAATTTATTAAATGCTGATCACGCGATTTCTTTTTCTGGTACTTTCAATAAATTTATCGTCACGTGCATAACAACTAAACAGACAAGAAAAATATTTTTCTTTTCTTGATAATGCGGCAGACGATTGGACATTATCCAAAAAAATATTAAAATGCAGTAAAAGATATGTTCTTTAAACGGTACTATATTAACTGTACTATATTCTTTAGTATGTTCTATTAGATTTAATTTGAATATTTTCTTCTACATTATTTTGTCTATAAAAATATTCGTTACGATTTTTATAAACACAGTGATTTCCGCTTATAAGAATCACGTTTGTTATTACTGTTTTTGATTCTTATAAGCGGTTGATTCTTATAGCCGAAATTTAGGTTTATGGACAGAAACACAAACACCTATATATACATATATGAGATAATTTACCATAAAATACCCTTTAATTTGCGTTAATTATCTTGTATTAAAATTATTTTTTATAATTTTAAAAATACGTACAACTTAATTTCTAGACCTATAAGTATATACACATGATTATAGTAAGAGAAGAAAAAATCCAATATTTGTTACCACATACCTGCTTAACAATTTTAACATTTCAACTACAGGAAGGGAGCAAGAAAAAGTTTTCTATGGTAGTTTGACGTAATAAAGTTTTCAGGAGGCTGTTTATACCTCTTTTAATACTAATAGTCTCAGACGAAGATTCACCTTCTAGCTTACGTTTCACGGTTTGATAACGTGCTGAATCTACTAATGTCACGTTTGCCTAAGTGATAGTGGACGCTTCGCCGAAGATTTATGTGTTTCAGGGTCCAGGAAGTGGCAACCAGGATGTGGGAGGTGGGAAAAAAGAGTCCCTATTTTTGTTGGTCAGGGGAGAAAAGTGAAATCGGACCCGGACGAGTCAAGATGCGCCTGGGTCAAGCTAGTAGGACAGTGTTGTGCTAAAGCGTTTAAGGGGAAACTATTATGTTATATCTAATAAGGGGGTCACACACATCTGCCCTGCACAGTACACAGGGGGAAAACGAGTGATTTATGGGCAGCGCTCTCTGCAGCGATCCTCTCCTCAGTCGGTTTTTGCACAGAGCATCAAAGAGATTCGAGGGACCTTGGGAAGGAGGACCGTGACTAATCGACCCCCAAATGTGTCAACAGGTGTCGGGGGCTGCGTACTGTAGAATTGTCGAGATGTGTGTGACTACAGCATAACAAAGAAAGGGATGAATATTACGACTATATTCCATCCCATCTTATCAATCTTTCTTTTTAAAAAAATGAAAGAACTTCGTGCCTTTTAGGGTTTAAGTGGCTTTTTTGGAAAAAATGAAAGGAAAGCAAAGAGTGTAAACTGATTGTTAAAACCGGTGGATTGATTCTTTGAATCGAAAATTTTAACATGGAAACAATACATTTGTTTTTGTTTTCGCGATATTCATTCTTATAAACGGTTGATTCTTATAACCACTGATCACTATAAGCGGTGGTTACTGTATATTTTTACGCTTTTTTAACATCAATTGCATACATTGATCGTCGTATTTATTATATATATATATATATATATATATATATATATATACATATATATAGGCATTAATTGCATACATTGACCATTGTATTTAATTTGAATGTACTCCGTAGCGAAGTGCAGGTTTTCAGCTAGTGATTTCATATAGACCTTGCCGGTAACGAGATTGCTGATACCCTGGCAAAAAGAGGTGCTGACGACTTCATGGATAGGCCGGTGCCTCTGACGTATACTGAACTGTATTCTGAACATAACTGTCTTGTAAGGTCTGTATTCGCCACCACCACCCCTCCGTGCACCATTGGTACCAGTGTAATCGCTCCGGTGGGTCGTAATCAGGTCATTGCGGGACGTAATCCTACGTTAAAAGAAAAAAAAATTCAAAACATGCGTAAAATTTGTAATGTGGCTCTATTGGGCTGTAGGAAGAGGAAAAATGAAAGAAAAATGTTCGTACTTTTAGAAAAGACTAGAAATCAACTAAAACTGTTGTCACCAAAAGCATTCTTTGTTTAAGTACAGAAAAGTTACCGTTGAAAGTTATGAGGATTAGTTAATTCTGATAGTTGAATTACAAATAACAGAAGTGTATTGAAATAGTTGAAAAAAAATTTAAATTAAATATTCCCTTGGGTACAATGTTTAAGTTAGCACCATTTATTCATAACTTAGGAATGATGACCATGCTAACACGGGTCACTGATGGTCAAGTGATGTGATAAGAAAATGTTTTCATTAATACTATATTAACATACATTCTTTATGATTAAGGAACGATGAGTGGTTCAGTGGTTCTCGGAGGGACTAGTGATAAGATAAATTTTTTTTTGATCATTGTTTAAAGAGCATTAATAATTCATATCTTATATTTACGATACCCGTCTTTTGGATGTGAATGAAAATAACTTTATTTTTCAAAAATATGCTGATTTCGGGCGTTAAGAAAGCTTCACCCTATATCTCCCACAACGGTTTTTCCCTCTCTCTCAATGCAGAGCTTATAAATGCAATAATGGCGAGTTTTATAGCCTCCACTTTAGATAGCGGGAAATTTACAGCATGCAACGAATGAGGGAATAGGGTCTTATATAAATGCGAATTCAAACTCTCCGAGACCATGGGACCTATTCACGCACCTATTTTCTCGCCGAAAGTGTGGCCCCCTTCTGCGCCAGGTTTCACGAGCAATAACTTTAAATGCTTTACATTTTTTTTTGAAAATCTGTGCTTTATCTCGCCGTAGGAATAAGTGTATGGGGCAGCCGAAGAAAGATGAAGCTGGAAAATATATATTAGCGGCATTTTTCTCTGGGTGATTCATTGCATGTGGAGTGAATGCGATTTGCAGAAAAGAGAGAAAAATTGAAATTCACGGTAAAAGAGAAAAGAACTATTTAGTCTAGCTTGTAGATTGGATTTTTTCGACGACGATCTTATCAAAACAATTAGGGAATGAGGTTTGTATTGGCAGTAAAGCGGAAGTGGCGCATCTTTAGCGATATTTAATGGACCCGGAGAACAATTATTATTTTAAAGCATACTTCTATTTTCTTGGCCTTAATCTATATATATATAAAACAGTTCCGTAGCTGACTGACTCAATGACTGACATACAACTCACAGACCAAACCGCTGGACCTAAAGGGCTGAAATTTTGTATGGCGATTCTTCTTATAGTGTAGGGGTGCACTAAGAAAGATTTTTGAAAACTTCTTATTAGTTTTTTTAAATTAAATTTTTTAGCTGTTTTTGTAACTTTTTTTAAGTTTGCCTTTAAAATAATAATTTGAGGGTTATAAAATTTATATCACGAGAAAGATCCTAAAAGTTCCTTTAAAATGAAATCTTTTTCGAATCTTTATCTCCATTTTTTGATTTTTGGTGAAATTTTAAAGATTCATTTTTAGAATTTAATTTATTTAATACTGATCACGGGATATATTTTTCTGGCACTTTAAATAAATTTATCGTCACGTGCGAGATAGACAAAAAAAATTTCTTGCTAATGAGGCAGACGAATGGACATTATCCAAAAAAAATATTAAAATACAGTAAAAGATATGTTCCTCAAACTGTACTATATTAACTGTACTATATTCTTTAGTATGTCCTATTATTTTCAGCTAGTCGTCTACAAAAGCCTATTAGCTTAAAACATGGACTTCGAACAAGCTATAGATCTTTTAGAATCAAACAATGCAAACTATGCAACCGCAAATTACATTACTAGATACAACTTTTTATTATGTACCGTCTATTCGTACCCTGCAGTACATCTGTAATTTAAGTCTACTTATCTAAAAAAGGAAATTTTTAATAATAAACCATCTCTGAAACAAAATTCCTCGAAAAGCATCTCTATGAAAATTTTGCACAGAGTTTCTTCGTTCTACTTTGATTCAAAAGTCTTCAGTATTTTCGATTTTCAGTAAAATTTCTAAAAATCTTCTCCCTGAAGAATAAATAGGTTACTCTGAAAAAAATTAATTTTTTTCAGACTATTTTTTCATTCTATCCTATATCCTCTCTCCTAAATAAAATTACAAAGAGGCTAAACTTTTTGTAATTTTATTTTTTACTGAGGATAAATTACTTTAAAATTATTCTTCTGCACGAAAGAGAGAAAAAATTGTGCAAATAGAGAAACTGGCTCAGCAGATACACTAAAATCTAAACAGCTTTAAATTTTGAATTCTAATTTCTTTAATAAAATTTTAAACCTATCAAATATTTTATATTTATAATTGTTTTAATACAAAGACACATTTGAGGATAGAAAAAATCCTCAAGAAATGTGCGTAAATTTGAAAAAAAAATACCAACCTATCAAAATTGCTTTCTAAACTCGAGTTCTTAAAAAGAAATAAATTTTAATATACTTTTCTCGGCATGGGTATTTCATAGTGGATACCGTTTTTAACAAGCCTTAGTTAAAATTTCTGTCCAAAATTATGAGCGATAAATGCTAAATATCAGTTATTAATTAACTGGTTGTATTTTATATTCACTATAACATTACTTTATATTATTTGATGTAAATATGTTTTAAACTTTCTTACAAAATATACAATACAGTCCTTGTATCATATAAAGGGCCTTGTATCATATATCTTGCTAATAAGAAAATACACATCTAAGACAAAAAGCATTTTTTTTCTAAATGTTCCATGCTTAAATGAAGAACTGCATACCTTATTTTGGTATATACAGGGTGGTTATAATTAAAGTTCTACTTTGAAATGGTCATAAAAGGAAATTGAACCAAATGTTATCAAACTTGGTAATAGTTTAAGGGAGGTCATGGGAATTTCTTTTCCACCTAAAAAAACTCAAACACTCACCACCAGGAGGGAAATGGCGCTGTATGCAATATTGTTAAACGAAATAAGGGTCGGAATCTAACATAACCTTTTGTTACACAGGTTTAACATTTGGTATACCCTTAAGAAACATTGACCTAAACAAAATTACCATTTAAAGTGTGCGCATTCCGGAAATCATTTTCTTACAGATCAATAATTTGTGAATTTTGAATCCTGAATTCGGCCCTAAGACATGAAGATATCGGTTTAAAACGTTTTTAATCGTTTCTAAAACGAAACTGTTTGTGGGGTTATGCAAAACCACAATGGCTTGTAACTGACTTACGACAGGAAGAAGCAAATGATTTATGCAGATGCGCTTTACACGTCATTTGATTTTCCAGATAAAAGTGAGCTTGTTTGTCGGAGTTCTCATTGTTACAAATCGACAGTGTCTCTAACCATGCAAGGCCGTGCTTTTCTCGTTAAATGTTATTATTAATTCGATAGCAATGAACGGCGTGCTTTGCAAAGATATCGTTCCGTAAGAGGAATACGCCGAGCGCCAATGACACCGCAGGGTTTGAAGAAAATGATTGCAAAGTTTGAAGCCACGGGTTTGCTATCTGTTGCACCCGGGAGGGGAAGGAAACCTGCTTCTATGGAAACCGAGGAGTCCGTTGCTTTAGCAGTGGAGGAAGCAACAATGGAAAGCACACACGGTACGTGCAACGTGCGTGCTGTAGCACGTCGAATGGACGTACCATGGAGTACGGTGTACAAAACTGTTCGTAAAGTGATGCAGTTCTACCCATACAAAATCAAACATGTTCAAGAACTTAAACGTAACGAACCTGCTGCAAAAGAATCTTTCGCTTTGGAATTCCTTGCACGGATGGAAATGGACGAACATTGGCCATGGAGCATTTTGTGGACAGATGAGGCCCATTTTTATCTAAATGGCGATGTCAACACCCATAACTGCAGGATTTGGGCCAAACAAACTCCTCATGTTATCTACCCAGTTCCATTGCACTCTCCTAAAGTCGCCGTTTGGTGTGGTATGACAGCTAGTTTCATAATTGGACCATTTTTCTATAAGGAGCAGTCGACAGCTGGACCTGTTTCATGCACTGTGACTGCAGCTCACTTATAGTCAATGTTAAGATGTTTCGTGATACCTGAACTCCAGCAACATGGCAATTTAGACACCACGATTTTTATGCAGGACGGGACCCCACCGCACATTGGCACATGTGTCACACTGTTACTTAAGCAAAATTTAACGAATGAACGGATTATAGGCCAAAACTTCCCCACAAAATGGCCACCCCGGTCACCAGACCTCAACCCCTGTGACTTCTGGCTATGGGGTTATCTCACAAGCACAGTTTATGGTGATAATCTAAAGAATTTGACGGAATTGAAAGGGGCGATACACCGACATGTCCGTAACATTCCTCCTGATATGCTAAGAGCTACTGTTGAGAATGCAGTAATGCGATTTAACTTGCTTTCGGAAAATGGTGGACACCACATTGAACTTGTTTTATAACACGTTTCAGAAACAATTAAACACATTTTAAACCGATGTCTTCCTGTCTTATTTTGTTTAACAATATTGCATACAGCACCATTTCCCTCTTGGTGGTGAGTTTTTGAGCATTTTTTTTTTGGCGGAAAAGAAATTCCCATGATCTCCTTTAAACTATTACCAAGTTTGATAACATTTGGTTCAGTAGTTTTCCTTCTTTGGCCATTTCAAAGTGGAACTTTAATTATAACCACCCTGTATAAAAGGACATCCTCATGCAATACTTAAAAATACTTTAGTACTTTAATTTATATATTTGTCTTTTCGCTCTTTTTTAAAGCTTTGAATTATAGGACTTAGTTACCTTTTATCTCTTTTTTTACCCTTCTTGTGTAGGAGCAAGGAGGGGTTAAGATCCTCAAGACATTGGGGGTTTACCCCCACCAAGTTTCCAGACTGTTTATCTAAATCCTCAGTTTAATATTAAAATATTCGTAATTTGTTGCATAGTTTGCGTACGTATGAAGTTAGTCGCCACACCTTAGATAAAAATCCTGTTTGCGCCTAGAGCCTCCTTCGGTAGAATTGAATTACAAAGCACTAGATGTAAAAATTACCCGAAGTACATAAGAGTAAGTACTTTAAATTTCCTCCTAATTGATAACATAGTAAGAACATAACTGATAACATAGTAAGAACATAACTCCTAACATAGTAAGAACTAGATTTTTACAAAACAGCTAGAAGTATAACTCATATTGGGTAGTATAACTCACCGTCCCTACCAAAGTATGGTTTTTCTGTCAGATTTTTACTTTGCTTTAATACATAATCCATCCTTTTTCTACCTTTAGATTACCTAAGGTAGTTAGGTTCAGGTTTCTAAGGATGCCTCCACACTTATATCGTTTGTACATCTCAATATCAAAATTTGTTTCATCATCAGACAAGTCGGCACGGTTGTCTGTATTGTATCGGCATACCCATTATACTTTTTTTTTATTTAACATGCCTGTAAATATGTTTTTCATTATTTTGTGACGCACGTTAAGTGGCACTTGGTCAAATATAAATATATAACTCGGTACAACATATTTCCCGACAGTGAAACGATTATTATCAGCACTAAGATAATGAGTTCTTTTATCACTTCTTTGATTGTCTAATTTCCGTCGAAATACGTTTTTAAATTTCTTTACTTTATAATCGGTACTTTTGGAAAGCTATTTTAAGGCTCTTAATACTTAGTAGCTTGTAATATTAGCATAAAAAATTATCTCTTTCAATTATTTCTTTCTCTCAAATCTGATTTTTATAAACCTGATTAGATATTTGTTTTGATCTTTTTGCCTGTTGTAAAAATATTTGTATTTCATTAATTTTAAAAAAAGCGTAGCACATAGCTTGCTATTTTTACAAAGATATCCTAACAAGGTAAAAATACAGGCAGATTATAAAAAGCAATGGTGTAGAAGGCATTAGGAGCTGAAACCTTTTCATTGAACCAAATAATTTTTTTCTCCAGAAATAAAAAAAGTTAATTCGTATCATTACATATTCAAGTAGGAAATTAAAAATAGTGCTTTATGTACACAAGGTATACATAATTCACATATGAACGTATAATTTTTTTTTCTGAAGTGAAACTAATGAATATTTTAAGCTTCGCGTTATAGGTAAAAAATATGAAATTTTTGTCAATTAAACCTTTATTTTTCCTTATTGATTCGTTTAAAATGCCTTAAAACTCGTTTGGTTGATAGGCACATTTCAAGAAATTCATACTCTTTATGACGGAACTTTCGTTGAATAGTTAAGCTCCAGACTTTAACAAATTCTTATTTTGATGGACTGATAAATTTTTATTGTGATAAGATTATCACAATAAAGCAACATAGTATAAAGAAAAAATATTCAATGTAATATAATCGAAACAATAAAATAAATTAAGTAATTTAATGTTTTGACTATATTAAAAATATTTAAGATTTACAGATCTAATTCCTAAACAAAATATTTATTTGTGAATTCTAAGTACCTTCAATGTAGTAGAAAAGAATATTAATTATACTCATGTGGTATATAGAGTAAAATATTGAAAATTAAAGAAGATCGATATTGAAGATCCCTTGTTCCCTTAAGAAGACAGAACTAAACCATCTTGGGAGAACTCCTCCCTACCATCCATGGTACTTTGGAAGAAGTCCGGGTGGGTCTTTCCAACTCAAGCCTAGAAAACATCAAACAGCCCTCTCGCACTTCATGAGTGGCCATATTAAAGCGCTTACTTTTCGGAAGGGTCAGAAGATCTTCCTGGAATGTCGCTGGTGCTCTGCCGACATGGCCTCCCCTGCCCATCTTTTGGCTTCTTTGGGTTTTACAAAGGACGAAGTCCTTCGGGACCCTCTATCGTTTTTAGACTTTTTAGAAATTTTTGGTTTCATGGAGATTGTCTGACCTTACTAGTCGATTTGGGATTAGTAACAACAACAAACAACACTTAAACATATTCAGACCTTTTCATTCATTCAGTTACTATGGGAGGAAAAAAAGTTACTCTACATCACAATTAAATACTTTATTCTTCATGAGTTCTGGATTGCTGTAAACCTCAAACAGCTTAATCCCCCCCTCCATACTGGATTCGCTTAAACTTATTAAGACATTTCGTTTAATTTCTAGAGGGTAAGGAAGTTACTCTACCCTATATTTTTATCTTCCAGCAACATGTCGATTAAATGAATGATTGTTGAAAACAAACAATTCAAATGGGGAAATATTTTTTTCAATACCAGGGTAAAATTAACGAGGATAAAATAATCTAAAAAATGAAATAAAACTTAAGGAAATAGCTCTTATTTAAAAATAAATTATGAAATATCTTTTTTCAAATCATTGTGTGAAGCGCTTACAATAGCTACCCAGTCCTATAAAAATAAAATATTTTATTGTTTAAATCAGAGATTCAAATATTATGTCAAAATCCACAGCATATTCATTATCCTGAAATCAAGTTACTGAATGTATACTATAATGAGGGATCCTGGATGGAGCAGTTTTAATGTAGGGTCTGAAATTTTAAGTCATTTTCTATTCTCCGTGTCTCTACTTAAGGCTGCCGTGTACTAGACCTATTGTATTCAGCCACCTAAGAGTTAACCTATGTAGACAATTAGTCCAAGGATTTGCCGACTTGGATTTGAAATTGTTTTTTTTTATTTGTACTCCGTAACAGAGAAAGAAATTTTACACTTTGGGGCATTTGTTGTTTACAAAAAAATTTAGATAGTCTCTTCTCACGAAACTACAGCAGGGATTAACGTAGGATTACTTATCGTTGCTTACTTTTTTTTAACGAATTTTGGTACTTTTCTGTTTAACTGTTTACTGTTACTGGGTTTGGCGCGATGACAAAAGTATAACTCGCGAAGCAGGACGGACAATTTTTTTTCTCTCCGGAGGACTGTTATTGAGTAACGTAATCCTACGTTAAAAATGCAAATGATGTTTTTTCATTTAAATTAATCGGGAAATAAAATCTGGTCTAGTGTGTTTTAAACGCTCATAAATTCATTTGGTGGACGAAATTTATAAAAATGAATCCTGTTGCAAGGTGCAGAAAAGTCCAGGCTATATGAAAATACCATTTCTATTGGATTGTCAGCATTTATGTAGATGTAAATAGTAGACAAATTTTTTCCATATGTTAACATTGATATGATGGAATCCAATAGGGTTAGTACACAGCAGCCTTAACAGCTAGCTTTGACGTTGACCGGAAAACAGAAGCTATTTGAAGAACAGTTTCTCAGCCACTGCTATGGGAACCATAGCATAGCTCTATCGACGAAGAAATTTTTTCTCAATAAAGTAATAAGGGTAATAAGAGAAACTTTTATTGGGAACTTTTAGCTTTTTCTCAGCGACAGATGGCTGCATCTATGCTAGGCATAAAGAAAACTGTCGTAAGATAGAAATGCTGCTCAGACAAATTCAAAATGATAATACCTGATCTAATGCATTTTCAGCATGCACGCTCAGTGAAGCAATAAGTATTTCTTACCATGTTTTTATTAACTTGCTTTCTTGTTTGTGTGTTTGTGTGTGTGTTTGTCAAGTACAAATCTTGCAATCGATTTTTAACTAACTTCCCGACTAGCTAGACATTTGAAACTTTTAGAATAGCTCAGAACACGATGACAATGAATTTTTTAAATACTTTTAGCCATCTTTAAGCAGAATTAAATTCATTTTTAGTTATTTTCAGTTAATTTTGTTTTGTAGACTGGTGCAGCCATCTATTGGCCGGAACGGGAACGAAAAGTTAAGTAAATCTGATCAAGAGTGAAAAATCAAATGAAGCTTATCTTTCCTAATTTATAGAGAATATTATTTAATTTTAAATAAATAAAAAAATCAAATAATAATGTTCAAATTAAAATGTTGCAAATTAAACAATTTATAAATTAAAGTTTGTAGAAAATATTATTTAACTTTAAATAAATAAAAAAAGTCAAATAATGATGTTAAATTCAGAATGTTAAAAATTAAAATTTCCAATTAACCTCATTTTCTTTCAAGTTGATGGGATAATTCATCAAAAAAATATTCAAAAAGTATTTATTAATACATAGAATTGTCAAGTTTATATGATTCAACAGAAAATTTAAAAATATGGTATATAAAAAGTTCTTTTTATCTTGTAATTATTTCTCCATGCAGCTTCTTTTAGTTATTCATTTGGCATACAGGCGTCTTTCTTATGTACGGATCGCCTAAAAAAGTGTAGAAAAAAAACACAATCAATACGTAGTGTAATTACATATTTTCGGTCCACAAATATACACTGAAGTTCCAGAATAACTGGGATAGACGATTCCGTTCGAAATACGTAGCAATACACAGTTTATCGTAAATAGTTTCATCCTAAAGAATTGTATATAGACCGATAGACATTTTAGAAGCTTAAAGAGCTGATTTCGCAGTAAATCAGCTCTTAAGGCGATTTACTGCGAAGATAATTAATCGGGATTTAAGCGACTTTTAATGAGTTATTATATTTGGTGCTCATATGATGGGACATGACTAGGGATACATAATTTTCGTATTTACGAAATAGATGCGAATAAATGCGAAATTTGCCGATAGGAGCGAATAAATGCGAAAATTATTTCTTTACTACTTTTCGCAAAAACTCAGTGATAAACGGTTTTTTAAGCAAAAATAGGTAACAAAAGTAATAATGTATTAACATAATTGCTTAAATAAGACCATCCGAGGTCTATAACTGAGAAATCTCACTCTCCTTCAAATTTGCTCCGAATTTCACCCGGACAGTTTGTCCGTACCGGAGTCGAACGTAAAACTCTAACAGTAAAAATCAACCATCAAGTTTTGTGGAGCAATTTGGTAGAGTTAAGAACGTCTCTTGAGCACCAAGGTCAGGGGTATTTCAGTTACTTACAGTAGTCAACCAAGAGACTACTGTTGATGGTATAGAGATTTTAATTGCAACAAAATGCTACTACCTTAACTTTGCAAAGGCAACTATACAAAGCTTCTATAGTCCCGTTAACACAGTAGATGTTGAGATATTTTAGTATGTACAACATAGTAATTAAAGACAGAAGGCAAAGACATAAGGAACATAATGTGGAGACTACTACAATGCTAGCATTTAACTAAGGATTTTGATACTTACCTATCAAAGTAAGTAAAATTGTAATTTTTTTAACAAACGCGAAATTTTTGAATTTATATATTTTTCTGCGAATAAATGCGAAATTTTTTATATTGTACTTCTTTTGTTGAGAAATTTCGATATTTTTTATGCGAAACTTACGTATCCCTAATCATGACATTTCGGAGTTAAGGCAAAGTATAGATTTTCCCATTCGACCATTTCAAGGGTGTCTGTTGAATACAAGAATTCTATTAAAGCATCGAACATTCGGGTGGCAACAGTGTGACCATCGAAAGAATCTGTATGTCCGTGACCGGCGTTTACTGTTGAGAATTATATTCGAGCAAACGATTGGCGCGAATAATATCACAATTGAATGCCAGAGCCTCTTCTAACATTGACTTGAGGACTGCATAACGTTAATTGTAAAATATGGATTTTAATAGCCGTTGCCCCACCCGAGTGGCATTTTTTTCCCTCATGAAACAGAGCTCTGAATCACGTTTTGGCTCGGGAACACCACCCCCGTGGACTCTAGAAGACTAGAAAGGAGTAGCCAGGTCTAACGAGTCTCGCTTCCGACTGATTCGTGCAGACAGAAGGGTCTGCGTGTGCAAAACCTGTTGTAGTGACGTAACATGTTGTGGTGAAGTATTCATTTCTTAAATCACGAAGACATACTTAATTTAAAATATATACAAGTCTTTATTAAGACCTCCTACTTATATTACGAATATGTACAAATCTTAAAGGTAAGTTACATCGTTATGCAGCGGCTAGCAAAAAGCCCTAGTCTCTGCCTCAGGTCTCTGCCTCAAAGAGCAGCAGCTCGTTCAACAGTCGGCTAAGGTCTCGATTAGAGTAAAACGAATTTCCGGTCCTTGCCAAAAGCTTTCCTGGAAAAGATCACACACAAGACCACACACGTACACTCATAAAAAAATATACATTTCTTCACGATATCATAATGTTATAAATAAATTAATACAGCATTTCAACGAGGAACTGTACAGGCTGGTGAGGCCTCAGTAATGGTATGGGGTGTGCTGAACTGGCATGAATTAGGACCCCCTTATGCGTTTTCAACTTCACTGGAAGATGAACGCTACGTTAACATCCTTTCAGTAATGTTACAGCCATTCCTGCCTTGCATTCATTCTAATATGTTTGGGTGTCCTCCAATAAGAGAATGTGATACCACACACATACACAGCCACAAAATAATGATTTGAGGAGCATTCATCTGAGATTTGGAACATGAAATATCCCCCTTGTCACCCACATCTCAACGTTATTGAACATATCCAGGGATACCAGGCAATGCTCCGTTTAAATCAGAGATCCAACATATAGGAATATTACAAAATTGTGGACCCCTTTACAGGAGGAAAGGTGTCCATTGTCTATGGACTTCCTTAGAGATCTCGTAGAGTCCAAGTCCCGTCGTGTTTCTACAGTTCTACGATCCAAAAGTGGACCAGGTATTAGACAGGTATACCAGTTTAAGTAGAATTTGAAATTTTGTCGCCGGTGTAAAACGGTTAAAATTCTGCCGAGTATTAGGAAGAAACAATGGGAAATCCTCTCATTTTGGTATTTTTGTGTTCTCAGTTGACTTAAGTCCGTGACGGAAGAATATTATATATATATATATATATATATATATATATATATATATATGTAATATAATCATTACATCTCGTTCTTAAAATGCAACCTGAAAAGGAAAACTAGCTCAAATTTACATGGCTGGAGCTAGACTCAGCCTGAAAGGAATTAAAATTTTGAAACAGTCGGGTCGAATCATTTTATTAGGAGCGATAGTAACATACGTCCTTTCATTTCAGATGCTCGGAGCGAAGTGCAATATCACCTTTCAACCTTACGCGCTAGAAGCGAGGTACATGTGGCTGTTGTTTTGACATGTCAGCGGAATTTCGGGCTGGCGATGCGAACTCACGCCTTTCTCGGGACGTATACACGTGTAGAAATGCAACGTTTGCTGTTTTATGGGAAGTCCTGTTGTTATGGGTTTTTAAAGCGTTAAAGTAATGTTACTGGGGATTGGATTCAGGAAAGGGAATATAACTGATAGAATGGAGGGCCTAATATTTAATTTATTACACACACATATATATATATATATATATATATATATATATATATATATATACATATTTAATTTATTACATATATATATATATATATATATATATATATATATATATATATATATATATATATATATATATATATATATATATATATATATATATATATATATACTGCTCAAAACAATTAGGGAGCACGTGGTTTTAACGAAATTACGCAAATACTTAAACCGATAAGTAACAAAAAATAAATCATCCATAATTTAAAGCCTAGCAGGAAACAGAAGAAGAAACCTTCATAAGCAAATCTAAGTTCATGACTTCAAAAAACAGAAAAAGAACATAAGGACGGAAATCGGGTTGTTGCAGAAACGCCTTTTTCACTGCCTTAACAGTGAAATTCGATTGCTCAGTTATTCTTTTTGAGAAAAGGTGACTTGAAAATGCCTCAACAACGTGATTTACCGGAATCCATGGCATGGCGTAATATAGGCAGACTTGAATCCGGGCAAACACATCGTAGTGTCGCGGACACTGTTGGAGTCGCAGAAGTGTCGTTGCAAGGCTGTGGTATCTATTCCAAGAAACAGGGAATGTTAGACGTCGACCAGGGCAAGGTCGGCCACGCGCCACTACAGCAACTAATGACCGGTATATACTGTTAATAGCTCGTCGAAACAGAACAGACAATGCTACTCAGCTGCAAAGACAGTTGCTCTTGGCAACAGGACGAAGGGTGTCCAGCCAAACAGTACATAATAGGCTTCATCAGGGAGGTCTCTATGCACTTAGGTCAATGGTCTGCATTCCGTTGACTTCACGCCACCGTGCGGCCCAAAAAAGATCGCTGCTGAACATCGAGATTCGGAGCAACATGATTGGAGCCAAGTGCTGTTTACAGACGAGTACCGATTCAGTCTGGAGTGTGGCACCCGACGTGTTTTGGTATGAAGGGAAAGGGGCACTCGAAATAACCCCACATTCCTCCGTGAAAGGTCACAATACAGACGAGCTGGTTTTATGGTATGGGGTGGAATCAGCATAGGTGGACGTACGGACCTGCATATCATTCGGAATGGTACTTTGACGGCCCGAAGATATGCAGACAAGATACTGAGATCTCATGTCATACCTTACGCTGCAGCCATTGGAGATTCCTTTGTTTTCCAGCATGATAATGCCAGACCGCATACAGCTCGTCTTGTGGAGAACATGCTTGAAGCTGAAAGAATACAGCGTATGGAATGGCCAGCGTGCTCTCCTGACCTGTATCCAATCGAGCATGTTTGGGACATGCTCGGACGACACATTGCTGCGAGACCAATGCCTCCTTTTATTCTCCGAGACTTGGAGATTGCACTTCTTGAGGAGTGGAACAGTACTCCCCAAAGTCGTATCGATAACATCATCGCATCCATGGAAAACAGGTGTGCAACAGCAGTCTTAGCTGTTCGAGGAGACCACACGCCATATTAAAAATCTTGAATCATTTCTAAACAATGCTTTTTTTATCGTTTACATGTAACCAAATTGTCGCCCTAAATCATATTTTCATGTTTTTTCCATATTTTCAAAGAATTAAAGCTTAATTACAAATTTTTTTTACGTCTTTTTTTCTGCATTGCGCATTGATATGCGTGTACTATCCATTTTATGCCAATACGTGGCTGTCTCGCACGGTTTTCTTAACTTCTTTGCTTGCTCCCCTAATTTTTTTTAGCAGTGTGTATATATATATATATATATATATATATATATATATACATATGGGCTGTTTACCCGGCGTTGCCCAGGTGTTTATTTATCCCAATTTTTTATCAGACAGGAAAAGGAGGGAATTCTACCTATAGTTTAAAATCTAAGTAATTTTATTTACAGGTAATTAAAAGTACATGTACAGTATACAAACTAAAAATTAAAATTAGAAATTCACTATAATATTATTTCGAATCAAAAATCTTACCACTTCTTACCCTCTCACCCCCACTGATGTAGGGCTGAACTCACACTTAAGTGGTCATACAACTGTCAAAAGTCGAATAAGTATAAAAATTGTGTCCCTTTTGACATTTTATGTCTTGAATAGTATAAGAACTAAAATCATAATATTTTTGTGTTAATAGAACAATGTTTGATTTATTCATATACACTGCTGGCCACTGTAAATGCAACACCCTGAAGGAAACATGCAAATAACTTGAAATTTACAACATGCTTTAGCGGAGGTGAGATATGCAAATGATCAGAATTTCAGCGCAGACGCATATCACGCGCGCCTGTGGCGCCACTTAAAAGCTCTATTTAAGGCTTGGAGATTTCGACGATTTCAAGTTCGGCAATTGTGTTTTTCTTGTGGTTTTTCAAAAAAACGATCAATTATGCCTCGTGGAAAACAGCGATCATCTTTTGATCAAGTATCCGAGTTTGACAGAGGAAGGATAGTGGCCTACCGAGATTGTGGATTATCTTTTAGGGAAATCGGTAGTCGTGTTGGACGAAACCAAACAGCTTAATGCGGATATGTGATCGTTGGATGCAGGAGGGTACGACAGACCGGCGTGTTCGATCGCATCCACCTCAGCGCACCACTTCACGTGATGACAGACAAATTGTGCGCATGGCAGTGACGGATCGCTCAGTCACATCACGAACCATAGCACAGCACATGCAGTCTGTAACGCTTCATCCAGTGTCTGCGCGTACCATTCGACGCCGTTTACAGCAGAGTGGTCTGTCCGCAAGACGTCCATTGCTTTGTCTACCCTTGACGCAGAACCACAGACGTCTCCGCCGCCAATGGTGCGATGACAGAAGGATGTGAACGGCAGAATGGAATGAAATTGTCTTTACTGACAAGTCGCGCTTCTGTTTGCAACACCACGATGGTCGCATTCGAGTCTGGAGACACCCTGAAGAGAGGATGCTGAACAGCTGCGTTATGCACCTCCACACTGGTCCTGCACCGGGTATTATGGTATGGGGCGGTATTGGATATCACTCTCGCACACCTCTAGTACGCATTGCCGGTACTTTAAACAGCCAGCGCTACATCTCCGAGGTGTTGGAGCCAGTTGTCCTTCCTTACCTTCAGGGCTTGCCCACAGCCATATTTGAACAGGATAATGCGCGACCACACGTGGCACGCATTGTCCAACGGTTCTTCGTCAATCGCCAGATTGAATTGCTTCCCTGGCCGCCTCGCTCTCCGGATCTTTCGCCGATAGAAAACATGTGGTCCATGGTTGCTCTACGATTGACCCAGATTCCATCCCCAGCTGCCATAGCAGATCAGCTTTGGCAACGTGTGGAAGCTGCTTGGTCTACTGTACCCCAAGAACTCATCCAAAGTCTCTTTGCATAAATGCCGAGGCGTGTGGCAGCGGTGATCTCCAACAATGGCGGCTACTCTGGCTACTGATTTTGGCAGGAACCACACTTCACAGAAGTCTATAAATTTAATCATTTGATACTTGGTCAACATGTTATCTACAAAATAAGTTTTGTTGTGATATCTCTTGTCTTTCTTGGTGTTGCAATTTGGGTGGCCAGCAGTGTATATCTGTTTCTTGTTTGATAGTTAAAAATAATTTGTGTTAGATAATCATAAATAATAAGAAGTTTGTTTTGTACAAAAGTGACATCAAAGCTAACGCACATGAATACTCTAAGTATATTGAGTTTAAGATAAAATTTCTGTTTTTAACACACACTACAGAAACTAAAGATTTATTTGAACCTAAATTTGTATATATTTCAGATAGATTTCTATTTTTAAAGTGAAACTGAAAATAGTTCATTTTTTCTTAATAAATTAAATTTTATCTATGCATGAAAAATATATTCTCTATAGATCTGTAAGCAAATTTAGCTTCAATTTCAAGCAAATGATATTATGTAAAATCTGTGAAAATTTCATGCAAAAATATAAACTAGTTCAAGAGATAACAAGTGTGTTATGTGAAAAAAAGCACATCTTGAGATAAATCCCTTTGAAGTATTTCTTTGCTGAAGCTTCATGTATCAAATATTCTAGCATATCTATTTATAATCATTTTCAAGATAATAACAAAATATATATATTTTAAAAAAATTTCCTTGCAAAATATCAAGAATTTTTATAAATACCTAGCATAAAAATGTGATAATTCAATTTTGCTAAACTACATAAAATGCACTTAGCATCATATTCATTTCCATTTGATTATTGTCATTTTATAATAAATTAATGTAATAGATATATTGTGATTACTTAAGACTCAGGGTAGCTAATAATCATTCAGCGTCAGTCTACTACATTAATATACACATTTATTAAAAGCTAATTCGAAGAATTTTTACAGACTATTTACAGATTGGTTGATCTACCACTAGACATAGCGGGAACTGACCTTCTTAATAGCCAAATAATTTCACTGAGAAGATGTCGGCAAGTACAGTCACGAACTGAAAACTATAAGGTCGGCACATAGCCTTTAGAGCATACAGCTCTAAAATATAGATATACTTCGTGAGGAAGTATCGTGGGCGAGAAGCCTATAGAGCATATAGCTCTGAAATAGATATACTTCGGGATGAAGTATTCTAGCGGACAAGAAACTTATAGAGCGGGCTGCTCTGAAAAGATAAGACTTCGGGATAAAGTCGGTTGCTCAAGGGACCTCTGAGACGAAATGTTCTGTCTGAATGAGAGTCTCAACCAAGTCTGCTAAAAATAACTGGATTTCTCTCTCGGCTTCGGAACTCGCGCTCCCAGTCACGTGACAGCAAATTTTTAGGTTGGCTGACTGAATTTGTGACGTCATGTTCGTTGGCTCTGAATCGCTTGGTGACGACGCCACGTTACCGGCTCTTATAATCAGCTGATCAGAAAATCATTAGTTCATGTCTAATAAACCATTAGTTTACGTCCTCCCAGGGGGCGGCGTATAGATGCGGCGCTTTTCTCTGCTTCCAGACACCTTGGCGCCGAGCTATAGAATTCTCGTAGGTCACCTCTTGGGGAAAGTCGGGCTGTCTGGGTGATTTATTCGGAAGGTCGTAACGGATCTTTACTATATATATATATATATATATATATATATATATGTACACACACACACACACATACATACATACATACATATATATATATATATATATATATATATATATATATATATATATATATATATATATATATATATATATATATATATATATATATACAGGGTGTCCATAATTAAAGTCCCACTTTCAAACGGCTGCAAAAAAAGAACCACTGGTCAGAATGACTTCAAATTTGAACTGAATATACTGGAAGAAGGGAGAAGCAATTTGGTATAACAAAAAGAAGTTCCAAAATATTACAGCGTCATTGATACATTTATACATTTTGGATCTATTGATACATTTTGGAACTTTTTTTCCTTTTGAAAGTGGGACTTTAATTATGGACACCCTGTATATATATACTGAGCGGCCACATTATTATGACCACCTGACAGTTTTATGCAAATGAGCTTTTCCGCCACAGTGTTGCCGCTAGAGGGCGAGATAGCTATAAAAAGGAATACAGGACAAGTGAGTCATCAACTGCACCGTCTTGCTTGCGAAGATATGGGCAAAAAACGTGATTTAACTGAGTTTGAACACGGAATGATAGTAGTCGCTTCAAGCGTCGGAACTAGTATCAGCAAAACGGTTGCACTTGTAAAGTGTTCGAGAGCAGGAATTATTAATGTTTACAGAGAGTAGACTACCAAACAGAAAACCGGGTCTCAGCGTCAGGCTTGTGGTCGTCACAGGCTACTGAATGCTTGATCTGAAAGGAGGCTTGCCAGAGTTGTGCAGTCCAGCGGAAGAGCAACAGTACGTCAAATAGTGGGGACTCTTAACACTAGAACCGCGGGACTTTCGATATACCTAGAACCGCGGAGCGGGTCATTTTGACCCGAGATTGTAAACTTATAAAATATGCACAAGCGCTCAATTTATTTAACTAAAACATTTTATTTTTTAAATAATAATCAATATTTCTCAGAATTTACATTAAATAATTTATATAAATCAAGAGAAATTAACTTAATTTTTACAAAATTGTATTATTTAAAATTTTATGTCCTTGAGTATAATGACATGTCTCTTTAAAAAAATATGACATAAATTTCCTAATTTCAATGAAAAACAGATTATCTCTTTTTAATATGTTTAGACATAATTTAAAAAATTAAAAATTAAAAAACTTTATCAGTTACTAAAAATTTTATCAGTACTTAGTTTTACAGATTATAAAATGCAATTTATTGTATGCATTTTGTACAAAACTGATTAATAAGTTTTGTACATTTTCCACAAATGGGTGCTTTACATTTTGAACAGATATCTAGAATTTTATTTTCACATTTCGAAATGTGGCATCGGACTCGTTTACGCTTAATTTTTGGTTATCCGTCGTTTTCATTGGTTGCTTCACATGCTCTTTTTGCCACCTTTTTATGTCGGAAGAGAACAAACTTTTCTCGCTATTCTTCATCCAAGTCTTGAATGAATTGCCGTCTACTAATAGATTTTCCAGTTACATCTTTATATAAAACCCACGCATTGATTGCAGCAAGGTCCAAAATATTACAAAAAAACCTGCACCGGCCCCCTACGTGAAGCAGACTTGACTGTAAATTTCCTTCAATTACGTCCACATCGTATTTAGTTGCGTTGTAGAAAGCGATTGTATCAGGTAGTTTTTTGGGGTTATCTGCAATTTCTACGTTTGGATGGAGACTACTTAGTAGCAAAATTTTTTTTATCTTTTTTACCTTGATAAACAATTAGACTCATGTCTTTATGGGTTAGTACCGTAGTCGAATACAATGTGGATTTTAACATTTTTACAGAGACTAGAATTTCTCTTCATGAGCGTTTTACAGTTCCTACAAGGCTAGTGTTTTTGGATTTCAATGCCTCTGCAAGCTTCAGTGTCGTGAAATAGTTGTTCGTAGTGACAATTCTACATTTGTTCTCATATGGACTTATTAGTCGCAGCACTACATGTTCAGAAAGAGAAACGTTGGATGGACTTTGGTTATCTTTTCCAACATACGGGAATCCATTTATCAGATATTTTGAGTCAAATCTGCAGCCAACCAGAACTTGATTCCACAATTATCTGGTTTGTTTGGCATGCATTGGATAAACCTACACCTAGCTTTTGTAGGAAATAACTGTTCATCTAGAGTTACATTAGGACCTGGTGTATAGTTAGTCTTTCAATTTTCCCTGAAACGATTCCTGATATCCGAAATAAGGGCAAATTTGTCTGTCTCTAGACGCTTTGATCTTGTTTATTTTATGTAGAAGCGTAAAAATCCCATTATTTCACGAAACTGGTCTCTTGACATTGTATTTTGGAAAAATGGTGGTCCTCAGTTCTTTGACCACAAGCTATCCAGTTCAAGTCCTTTACCATGTGCATATAAAATTTTTATAAAAGCATCTATTTCTTCTAATTTTATATTCCATTCTGCTTCCTGAATCTGCCGATGAGCTTCATCTTCAGTACATTTCGTTATGTGTTTCAATATCCATTCATCTATAAAAGTCTCCAAGCACTTGAAGGACTCTTGTCGATAACATTGCGTTTAGCATGTGGTGTTGGGCCCCCAACTTCTTTCAAAATATTATACTTTGATTTTCTTCCTCTACCGTTTGTTCCTAATTGAGCGACATTCCAAATTGTCCCATCTTTGCCATCTTCATTATTTCCAACTTTGAATGTTATTGTTGATTTCTTTTTCAAATTTCTTTGCGTGTGTGTATCTTTTCTTGGAATGTTTGATTTTTATTTTTTATCCGATAAATTATCATCAGTATTGCGATGAGAAGGACCAGGGATTGTTAGAGCATTGCCAGAGTCATCTTCACTTTAATTTTCTTCATCCGAATCCAAATTTTATTCATTAGCAGGCAGGTATTCATCCTCACTACTAAAAATCGAATCTTGAGAAACCTTCTTTTTCCGAACCTTCTGAATCCTTTTCAGATAATTGTTTTAAATATTCTAAAGCTTCCTGAACAGCAAGATTACGGCGTCGTGACATAGTTTTTATACCTATACTAATTACAGAATAAAAAAAACTTCAAAAAGTCTTCTAAATATTCGCAGTAATTTTTCACTGCATTCGAACGTAGTTCGTGTTTCAAACCTAATATAATGACCTTGACTTCACTATTCCCCCTTCACTATTCCCCCTTCTGGTACAGTCCATTTAAGGAATTCTAGGGTGGGGTAGAAGTATTTTACAGTTACAGTTCGAAAAATTGCATCTGTTTTTCGTTATTTGCGCATTAACATTTCTTACGGGTCAAATTGACCCGCTCCGCGGTTCTAGGTATAAGTGTTAATAATCGGAAAAATATTTATGTTACGAATTTTTAAATTTGGTGATTTGTTGTTCACCTTAAAATATTAAAAGTCATAAAAGGAATTGTTTTTTCAATCGATACATTTTGCGTGGTGATAAATTAAACATCGTTTTGGGTCAAATTGACCCTCTCCGCGGTTCTAGTGTTAATCAAGGAGCAACTGCGAATGTCTCTGAACGAACTGTTTGGCGCACAATACACCGTATAGACTATGGAAGCCGACCACCTGTTCGAAAGTCTCTACTATCTGCCTTGAACAAGAGCAGACATCTCCAGTTCGTAAAGGAGCACAAGGATTGGACAGCAGATGACTAAAAAAGGTTCATGTGGTCCGATGAATCACGTTTTCAACTACACCATGCAGATGGCAGTGTACAAATATGGAGAAAACAGCACGAAACCATAGACCCCCAACTGCATTTCCACAACACCTCAAGCTGGTGGAGGCAATATTATAGTTTGGGGGCTGTTTTCTTGGCATTGTATGGTTCCTTTGATTCCTATGAAACAACGTCTGAATGCCCAAGGGTATTTAAGTGTTATTGTAGATGAATTACATCCTGTTATGTTAATGGTGTACTCTGCCGGGGATGGATACTTCCAGTAGGATAATGCTCCTTATCATAAAGCTTGCTTTGCCCTCAGATAGTTCGAAGAGCATGACGGAGAATTTACCCCGTTTCGTTGGCCTGCACAATCACCAGATCTCAATCCAATTGAGAATTTGTGGGATGAGATCGAAGGAGGCATCAGACAGCTGGATCCAGTACCATGAAATCTTAAAGGAATTGGAAAATGCAATTCATCGTTTATGGTCTCAAATTCCTCATAACACCTACCAACATCTCATAAAATCCATGCCACGAAGAATTCTTGCAGTATTAAGGGCAAAAGGTAGTCCAACATAGTATCGAGGGGGTGGTCATAATAATTTGGCCACTCAGTGTATATATACATATATATATATATATATATATATATATATATATATATATATATATATATATATATATATATATATATATATGTATGTATGTATGTATATACAGTATGCCCACTAAAGTCCCTTCCCATCTTAATCCCCTCTTAACTTCTGAACGGCTACTGCTATATTAATAAAAGTGGTGTCTAGGTATAGTAAAGTAGCCATGCGCTACTGAATGAAACCACCTACCACGCCACCTGGTGGAAAACTGCGGAGTTAGCATTCCTATCTCAAAAATGGAACGAGATAGGGAAAAAAAGGGATTTACAAAGTTGTAGCACATCATCGATTTAGTAATAAAAGACACCTTGTAGACATTAATGCGAAGAAAAGAACGGTTAAAACTCGCATTTGTTTATTCGTGATTTACTACACTGTGACGTCACGAAACTTGAACGGAAGGAGAAATGATTATCTTTGGAAAAACACGACACCGCAATGACGGTGAGAAGTTTGAACATCTCAATAAATGGTATATTGTTATAACTAGTTGTTTTTTTTCTTTCTAAGATCGTTTTGTCACGTCACAGTGTAGGAAATTACGAAAAAACAAATGCGCGTTTTAACCTTTGTATTCTTCTCACTAATGTCCACAAGGTATTTTTTCGTACTAAATCGATGATTTTCTACAACTTTAGTGCCGTTTACATGTGCCAAAAACCCGGGTAAAAGCAGGGTCGTTTCTTACTTTTTCCCTACGATAGGGAAAAATGCGGGGTGGATTTTCGACCCTGCTTCGACCCAGGATAAAACCCGCTAATTACCCATGATGCATTTCGAAGCTGGGAGTAAATAACATGGCGGATTTGAACTTGTGTGAATCCATGAAAATGCAGCTAAATGATCGATGGAAGGATCTGGAACCCCTTAACGATCGCATAATTTTCAAGAAAACAGTAGAAAAGTGCCTATTTTTTTCTGGAGGATTTCATTTATTTCTTGATCTGAACCATCCCCAATTACATTATAAATAGAATGGTACTGCCATCTGGTATGTAAAATAAGAAATAAAATTTCATTTCAATAAAATTTCAGTAACATTTTCATTTAAAGTGTTATGGTAAAATTAATAAATTTAATAAGTATAATCAATAATTAAACGTAACATTAAAATTTATTTATAAATTAATTATTTTAGAATTCACAGATAAAAATTTATTTATATCTATTTATGATTTTTTTATTTATACATGACTAAAAATTACTGAAACAAAATTGAAATCAAAATTACATTTTGATTTTATAAAAGGATTTATTAAAACAATAAGTATCTTACAATTAATCTTATAATTTAAAAAAAATGCACCTATCGATTGGAAAATTTTCTTTCCAGTCTTTATTACTTCAGGAATTTAAAATAATTTCTTCCCACCAAACAGAGCTTCGTAATTTTTCCCACATTCTTTGTTGTGGAAAAACTAAATTTAGCGATGAAGCCATAGATCGTACGATTATATCTAATATCCGCATCAATCTTCTAGTTCTTATATTCCTTTTTTCCTATCTATTTTCTAAATTTATTTTTAAAAACAACAGTAAACAATCGTAAACGTTCTATAATTATCAACAGCGACTGACATATGCTGCATTTAAATAACAAATAGACGCAGACGTAATTGTGTTTTAGAAGAGGAGTGCATTGGTCGTGTCGACTTTATCTCCTGTAAGCAAGATATATGTAATCAAGGTGGGAGTGCTCAGTAGTTAAAATTTTAAGTAATGAATTAAAATATTAAGGTAAGAATAACGCGGGTAAAAGAAAAAAAATTAATAGTAAAGTTAAATTAAAACGAAAAAATATAGACTTACAAGTTAAGAAAATTTAGAAGAAAAATTAGATAAGACTAATAATCCACGGAAAACAAAAAAGTAATAATATTAAGAGGCCCAGAAAAGCACATATCATAAGAATACAAAAAATATTTTTGTAAGTTTTTCAATCTTTTTGGATTTTTAAAGTTTTATGATTTTTTTGTTGTTGTTATTTTTAAAATTTAAGAATACGAGGTCAAAAGAACAGCAATTGGGAAAAAAAGGCCTTCCCCAGGACCATACACTTCGTAACGAGATAAATGCGGAGTTCGATGATGGAAAGCTAAAAATAGCAATACAGTGAATTTGGAAAAGGTATGACACCGGCTGGGATCGAACCCATAACGTGATTTACAAGGAATGATGGTGTATGAGGATCACTTCCGCCGAATCATGTGACGGCCTTTACTTCCGGTAAGACGGGTAAAAGCAGGATGAAAATGTGGTCCCATGTAAACGGGCTTCGAAGGTTTTCCCTATTAGCGGGTAAATCCCGGGTATTATTGTTGTCCATGTAAACGCAGCTTTTGTAAATCACTTTTTTTCCCTATCTAGTTCCGTTTTCGATATAGGAATGCTAACTTCGCAGTTTTCCACCAAGTGGCGCGGTAGGTGGTTTCATTCAGTAGCGCATGGCTACTTAATATACCTAGACACCACTTTTATGAATATAGCAGCAGCCGTTCCGAAGTTAAGAGGGTGGGAAGGGACATGAGTGGGCATACTGTATATATATATATATACATATATATATATATATATATATATATATATATATATATATATATATATATATATATATATATATATATATATATATATGTGTGTGTGTGTGTGTGTGTATGTATGTATATGAGTGTGCGCGTCTGTGTGTGTGTTGTACGCAACAATGCAGTTCACTTATCTGGAATTTTTTGAAGCTTAAAATAACATTTTTTTCTCAAACGCTGCAGGCACTTCTAACCATTCATGACAACATTCGTCCATTCACATTGCGAATTTTGCCGGCTTCTTTATTATGGAAGCACCAGAAAGGTCAACTGACATCACTCCCTGAAGAAGACAGTACAAAACATCCATGCCTTGGGTGGGATTCTAATCCCGAGTGCATTTCGAGGAAACTCGTGACGCCAAATACTACTGTATGCTGTGTGAAGTATTTAAGGAAATATTAATGTTTTTTATTTAAAGAAACTCTCAGCATTCGCATCTAATAACGTTTCAAACTTAATTTACATGTCTACAGTAGTTTGTTAACTTTTATAGGCTAATCTATTTTATTTCAAAATATACTAAGTTCTATTTGATCTACTAAATGCGTTCTCCTATTAAATGAACATTTTGAAAGTTTACCATACTATTATACCGGTATATTCTATAATCTATGTATATAAATCAGTTCAGTGTCTGCCTGACTGACTGACCGACTGAAAGATAACGCACAGACCAAACCGCTGGATCTAAAGGGCTGAAATTTTGCATGGCGATTCTTCTTATAGTGTAGGGGTGCACTAAGAAAGATTTTTGAAAAATTCATCTTAAATTATTTTAAATTAAATTTTTAAGTTGTTTTTTAACTTTTTTTAAGTTTGGATTTAAAATAATAATCTGAGGGTTATAAAATTTATATCACGAGAAAGATCATAAAAATTTTTTAAATAAAATCTTTTTCGAATCTTTGCCTCCATTTTCTGATTTTTGGTGAATTTTTAAAGATTAATTTTTAGAACTTAATTTATTAAATACTGATCATGCGGTTCTTTTCTTTTCGTGATACTTTAAATTAATTTATCGTCACATGCATAACAACGAAATAAATTGACAAAAAAAATTAAAATACGGTAAAAGATAAAATTTAACCACTAGACTAATTCAGATTGAATTTTTTTAATAATTTAATTCAAATTAGTTTGTTTTATGGATATTAAACATACAAATTAATTGCATACATTGACCGTTGTATTTAATTTGAATATTTTCTTCTACATTATTTTGTCTATAAAAATATCCGTTACAATTTTTTTATAATTTTTTTAGCATTAATTGCATACATTGACCGTTGTATTTATTAAAAATATTTTTTTGGCATTAATTGCATACATTGACCGTTGTATTTATTAAAACTATTTTTTTTGGCATTAATTGCATACATTGACCGATGTATTTATTAAAAATATTTTTTGGAATTAATTGCATACATTGACCGTTGAATTTATTAAAACTATTTGTTTAGCATTAGTTGCATACATTGACCGTTGTATTTATTAAAACTGTTTTTTGGCATTAATTGCATACATTGACCGTTATATTTATTAAAACTATTTCTTGGGCATTAATTGTATACATTGACCGTTGTATTTATTAAAAATATTTTTTGGCATTAATTGCATACATTGACCGTCGTATTTATTAAAGCTATTTTTTTGGCATTAATTGCATACATTGACCGATGTATTTATTAAAAATATTTTTTGGCATTAATTGCATACATTGACCGTCGCATTTATTAAAGCTATTTTTTTGGCATTAATTGCATACATTGACCGATGTATTTATTAAAAATATTTTTTGGCATTAATTGGATACATTTACCGTTATATTTAAATTGAATGTACTCACATAGAGTTCGTAAGCGTCAGCGTTACTTATAGTGATATATTTTATCAATCACAGATCTTAACAATTTCGTGGCCAATCGTTTGGAGGTTCGAAATTTGTTAAATATATTTCATATGAGTATTGACGCTGACAGATTCTATGTGAACAGTCCCTAAGACCACGTTCATTACGTTTACTAGTTTGAAAATTATTTAATCCTTATAACCAGAACCAAAAACTAAACAATACACAATATACACAATGTTGAAATATTGAATATTTGTCTATTATAAATTTCATTGTAGTGTATTTAGTTGTACGGTATTGCTGTTAAAATTTTAACCAACGTTCACAATTTTTATCAAGTGTCTGTATATTGTTGGGAAGTCCATTTAAAACTAACGAGTGTCCCTAGAACAGATCAATATTCCTTGGTAAAGAGTGTACGCCAGTGATAATTTAAGCAGCATTAGCTCGCAAATACAAAAATAGTACAAAGAAGCAGAAACACAATTAACTGTCCAATGAGGCATTTCTTCCGCTAGTAGCTCCTCCTCTTAGGATTCTAATCTTTCGTTGAATAACTGGGTCAAGTAAAGAAAATAACAAGAACACGGGGAAGAACTGCGATGAAATTTTCATACTGATTATTCACTGGGTGTTCAGTATAATAATGCAGACAGATAAAATTTATAGTTAAGCCATAAAATTTCACAAAGAAAAGTAATTGAATAGAGCCTCAAAAATACACTTCTTTAAAGAAATTTCAGTTGAATGGAGTAAGGAAAAAAACAGGGGGGAATAAAAATTCTTTCCACTGTGTGGCAATAAAAAAAGAGCCAGGCAATTATGGTGTGATAAAAGAGGATTATCGTCATAAAATTTAATCAAGTTTTTTTTTTCATTAAGCGGACAGTAAAGAAAAAAATCGACATTTTATTATTCACAAAAATTTTATGAAGTCGCAAGAATTTTTATGTATAGCCTTAAAAATTCATTATCTAATATTTGGCGAAAAACAAAAAAGCAAAAAAGTTTTTTTTTCTGCAACCTCAAAATAACGACAAGGAAAAAAAACTTTGCTGCTAAAAGAATAATTCATTTCCTATCGTTCACCAGAAAGAAACATTTCATACATTGCTGAGTAAGGATTACGTTTGAAAAGAGAAGACAGTAAAAAGTTTGTGTAGAAATACAACTCGAAAATCTGGCGTCTTTGATTTTTTAGGGTAAAAACTTATTTTATTTTTAATTGTTCATACACACACACACACACGCACGCACACACACGCACACACACACACACATGATGAGCGTTTAAAACACACTATACCAGATTTTTTTTCCCAAATAATTTAAATTTCAAATCACTATTTGCATTTTTTTAAATAAAAAATGCTCGAAGGTGTAAAATTTCTTTCTGCATTATGAAGCTCAGTTTTTAAAAAAAATCTTTAAATCCCAGTCGGCAATCCTTTGACAATTTTCTCCACAGGTCAACATTGAAGTCAGCGAATCCAATAGGGTTACATTACACAGCAGACTATAATAAAATGGACTAGTTTTAAATTTTCTTTGTCAAAATACAGCATTGTTGTATTTGGAAGCATATGACATTGTATACCTTTTACGAAAAGATCATCTTTTTGTCTATTTACTTAATAAGAAAGTAACTCCAAAAACTAACATATATTCCCTGCCGTGTCTGTCGATATTGAAATTTCTATATGAGCGGTTCCCATTCCCTGTCGATTGTACTCTAATTAAAAAACAGGCAATTAAAATAATATTACTAGTATCTATGATTAGTGGGATTTATGACGTTAAATAGACATTCTTCTCATGCAAAGTTTTTCCTGACTTAGTGAGAAACGACGTTTGATTGAAAATTCTAAATAAGGCATTTATTTTCTAGACCAATGATTCTCAACCACTGTGCCACGAGATTCTTGAAGTGTGCCGCCACTGCGAATACCCATGTGTAAGTGACGTCAGACAAGTAGTTCAATCAGTTCTACCCTCCTAGAGGGGACTGACTGAACCAATGCTCATGACTATTAGAGTTCTCGACTGGTTCTAGATTTAACCCAAATAAGGCTATATACAGTCGAATCCCATTATAATGAACTTCAAGGGACCAAATGTTTTGTTCGCTTTATCCGGGGGTTCGCTATATCCGAACCGTTAACAAAAGTGCTGGAGTTCACAAAATGTATAACTCAGTAGTTGCAATGTGTATTTAATAATGATGTATTATAAAATGATAAAACCTATTAAAAAAGATCATTAATGAATTGAATCGACTAAAATCGATTACATTAAACTGACACAATACGAATTAAATTACGTACAATAGGAAAACGGCGGGTTCGTTATAACGGGGTTTGACTGTATCCGACAATATTACAAAAGCTTTAAGTGTGTAATTACAATTTTCCACATCTTATCTGTTCTATTTTGGGTTTTCGGCTTTGAAAACATAAAAACGAAAGTAGGATGCAGACTTTTACATCTGGATCACGAAATGAGAGTAGCATTATTATTTTTACGCCCAGATATAAATGAAGTGATCAAAAACAACAAATTTTGCATTAAATGTAATTTTCAGTTAAATATGCATTTTGTTTACTTTTTAATGCTATTTCGTTTTATATTTCAGTGAAAAATATTTCGTATCCTATTTTTACAAAATATATTATAGGTACATCAATCAGTTATCCAAGTACAGAAAAATTCTTTTAAATTTATCTTATTGTTAGTGTGCTGCCAAATTTTTAATATTATTAAAAGTGTATCGAGCCGAAAAAAAGGGATGAGAATCACTGGTCTAGATCTTCCATTTAATTTCTTTCCGTAAAAAATATCCCTATTTATTGACTTCGAACTATATAAACAAGTACTCTTTTTTATGTATTGACCATCAAGACATATAAACAAGTAAATTTTTATTATTCCGTTTCCTACTCAAACATGACGGAAAGTTTTCTCCGATGGAAGTAAAAACGCAAATAAATCAACAAACGTGCCACTACACTTACGTGAAAGCTCCAGATTATAAAACGCACATGCCACAAGAAAATTCGAAATATAAACATAATAAAATCCGTTTCCCTAAACTTATTCAAAAGCTAATGGAATGTGAAGTAAAATGAATAGTACTTAAAGCGAGTTCAACTACCATTTTGCACAGATGTGGAAAAAGAAAACAGAAAACGAAAGACAGAGGCACTGGGAAAGGCTGTTTACTTTAATTTGCAGATATTTCCTTTGAAAATCAGCAGATTGCTCCCCTCTTATTCTGTTATGAGACTTTAAGATAATGCTGGACGGGAAATGAAAATAATGTCCTGCGTGTAAAATGCCCGAATTCAGAGGAAGAAGTGCTTAAAGATTTGAACCCCAAGGGGTATATTTTATTTACTGAGTAAAATGTGATGGTCCATATAAAGTTTGGTGTAGTTTTTCATAGTTTTGTTTATACTGTAACATTTTTTTTAGAACAAAGTTCTTTTATACGGCTTACAGTACAGTGAACTGGCAGGGATCGTCACGTAACGAAAAAGCGTTATGCCTCTTCCAGAAGACCTCTCTCTTAATGAACTCCGTGGCTGAATGGATATAGCATCGGACTGCGGAGCGAGAGGTTCCCGCACAAGCGCTACGGGAAATTTTAACTTCCTTTGTAATTTAAATTCCTTTGATCTGTTAAGGGGACTCAGCACCCAAAACAAAAAAAAATTTTATTATCAACTTTAAAAAATGAATTTTTCGATATTATTATGTAAATGTTAAATACGACTAATTTAATCCAAAAAAGTTTCAAAAATTAAATTTTTGGTTTTTTTCATAAAATTTAAAAAAAGTTCAATTTTGCCCACCGATTTCAAAACACCACTAGTATTTTATTTTTTAAATTTTTCACGTGATTTATTTATTTCAGGTCAGTAATAATAGTTTAAACAGATTCAAATAGCGGATGTTTTTTAATAGCAATGGTTTTAGAGGAAAAAAAATAATAACTATATACAAGTGGAAAAAAGGCAGAAAAATTACTAGTTTTTTTCATATGATTTTTTAAAAAGAAAGTTATCAAAATATTAAAAATCCGCTGTTTAAATCTTTTACATATAGTATGATGTGCAAACAAAAAAAATTTCAAACACTTTCATGTACACTGCTGGCCACCCAAATTGCAACACCAAGAAAGACAAGAGATATCACAACAAAATTTATTTTGTAGATAACATGTTGACCAAGTATCAAATGATTAAATTTATAGACTTCTGTGAAGTGTGGTTCCTGCCAAAATCAGTAGCCAGAGTAGCCGCCATTGTTGGAGATCACCGCTGCCACACGCCTCGGCATTGATTCAAAGAGACTTTGGATGTGTTCTTGGGGTACAGCAGACCAAGCAGCTTCCACACGTTGCCAAAGTTGATCTGCTGTGGCAGCTGGGGATGGAATCTGGGTCAGTCGTAGAGCAACCATGGTCAGACGTAGAGAAACCATTACATGTTTTCTATCGGCGAAACATCCGGAGAGCGAGGTGGCCAGGGAAGCAATTCAATCTGGCGATTGACGAAGAACTGTTGGACAATGCGTGCCACGTGTGGTAGCGCATTATCCTGTTCAAATATGGCTGTGGGAAAGCCCTGAAGGTAAGGAAGGACAACTGGCTCCAACACCTCGGAGATGTAGCGCTGGCTGTTTAAAGTACCGGCAATGCGTACTAGAGGTGTGCGAGAGTGATATCCAATACCGCCCCATACCATAATACCCGGTGCAGGACCAGTGTGGCGGTGCATAACGCAGCTGTTCAGAATCCTCTCTTAACGATGTCTCCGGACTCTAATGCGACAATCGTGGTGTTGCAGACAGAAGCGTGACTCGTCAGTAAAGACAATTTCATTCCATTCTGCCGTCCACATCCTTCTGTCATCGCACCATTGGCGGCGGAGACGTCTGTGGTTCTGCGTCAAGGGTAGACAAAGCAATGGACGTCTTGCGGACAGACCACTCTGCTGTAAACGGCGTCGAATGGTACGCGCAGACACCGGATGATGCGTTACAGACTGCATGTGCTGTACTATGGTTCGTGATGTGACTGAGAGATCCGTCACTGCCATGCGCACAATTTGCCTGTCATCACGTGAAGTGGTGCGCTGAGGTGGATGCGATCGAACACACCTGTCCGTCGTACCCTCCTGCATCCAACGATCACATATCTGCATTACAGTTGTTTGGTTTCGTCCAACACGACTACCGATTTCCCTGAAAGATAATCCACAATCTCGGTAGGCCACTATCCTTCCTCTGTCGAACTCGGATACTTGATCAAAAGTTGAGCGCTGTTTTTGACGAGGCATAATTGATCGTTTTTTTGAAAAAACCACAAGAAAAACACAATTACCGAACTTGAAATCGTCGAAATCTCCAAGCCTTAAATAGCGCTTTGAAGTGGCGTCACAGGCGCGCGTGATGTGCGTCTGCGCTGAAATTCTAATCATTTGCATATCTCACCTCCGCTAATGCATGTTGTAAATTTTATGTTATTTGCATGTTTCCTTCATGGTGTTGCATTTACAGTGGCCAGCAGTGTATATTTAAAAATGCCTTAGCATTTTGAAGACATGAAAAATCTGAAAAAACCCAAACTGATAAAATCTTTAAACGCGTTTAAAGATTTTATTTGCTCATAACTTTGTTAAATTATTATTTTTAAGAAAAATCTTTTTTATGCATACTCTAATAGCCATAAACAACTGTAAAAACTGTTAAAGAGGGTATATAGTCTTATTTTACCTTCAATTATAGACTTTTAACTGAGTACAATCAAAAAGTTACAATTCAAGAAATTTGTACTTTTTTAAAAAAATTGGCTGTAAATAGATTAAAAAAATATTATCAGTCAATATTGCTCAAAATTTCACTTATGACACTTTCATTGATAATAAAATAATGCCAGGTAGATATAAAAAATTAAAATTGTTTATACGTATGCAGATTGACATTTATCAAATTATTTTTCTTCACATGAAAATCTTAGAAGCAACCTGGACAAAATGTAAGTCCTTCTGTAGTTTTTTTAAACTGATAATAATGTACTCATCACTGGAATCAGCTTCATATTTATTCGAAAGAGAAATATTTTCCTGTCTGGTGTCAGTATTACTTGGAACTAACAGAGATGTATTTCTTTCAAGATGTTTCTTACCACACCAACGTACTTTGATCATATGTAAAGCTTTTGTATATTTTTTACTCTTCCGAGGCATATTTATCAATTATAATTAATAAAAGCGATAAGTATCACGGTTAGAGACAAAATAAAATGTAATATTGTCTTGAAAAAGACAAAAAGTGGAAATTTGATACAAAAAAAGCAACGAGTAAAACGCTTGCTTTTAATTTAAAAAAAATTAACAACGTTATCAATTACAAATACAGGCAAACTGAATGCAGCAATGATTCCTCTTCTTATCTGCGTATTTTTAAATACATTGAGTCAACCAAGGGGGAAATACAGCAAGAAATTGACTGAGAGACTTGTGTAAATAAAGAGGTGTGTGTGGCATTTAAAGGGACAACGTGATAACAGATGTTTGTTAAATCAGCCGTAACTATACTTCTATATGCAGTATCAGTCTGAAATTTTGTCAGAATGTATTCGAAAGTATGTGATATGTGGTAAGACGAAAATCTGAAAATCGGAATTTTTACGAAATTTCGTTACTGGTAGGGTGCTGAGTTCCCTTAACTCTTGAAGTTTCTAGAATATTCTTTAGTTTACTATTCACACGGGATTTATATTAAGTCATTATTGCAATTTATAATGGAAAGTCGAGAAACGGAAACTGCAGCAAGTGTAAATAATGGAAACTTAGAAAAGTAAGTTAATAAATCATATAACTTAATACAAGTATTTACTGTTTACATTAATTTAATATACATGCGATTCGAGTGTTTACTATTTACTATTTACATGCATTACAATTTTTTAGGAACAAAGTTCTTTTACGAGGCTTACAGTAGAGTGAACTGGCAGAAATCGTCACATAAGGAAAAAGCGTTATTTAATATACATGTGATTCGAGTGTTTACTATTCCCATGCATTACAGAGAAATAATAGTGAAATCATATGATCAACGTCAAAAAGAGTTTTGAAAGAGAAAAAAAATCTAAAATCAACTTCAGAGTGCGAAAAAAGTACCAAAAACAAACGCTCTTTTATGCATAACAGCATTTGCCAATGCGAATAACGTAGTATTGTTTGATAATTACACATATCAGCTTTTGCCACATTAAAGTACCAATTTTAAGTGTGACATATCAACTTAAAACATAAAATTGAATTCTTCGGAGATATCAAAATCTGTCATAACGCCACAGATATGTAACAGAAACTGTGTTAAATCACCGCAATTTTCAATAGGAACTGTTTTTAGTCACTATTATTTACACTGCTGGCCACTGTAAATGCAACACCCTGAAGGAAACATGCAAATAACATGAAATTTACAACATGCATTAGCGGGGGTGAGATATGCAAATGATTAGAATTTCAGAGCAGAAACACATCACGCGCGCCTGTGGCGCCACTTCAAAGCGCTATTTAAGGCTTGGAGATTTCGACGATTTCAAGTTCGGCAATTGTGTTTTTCTTGTGGTTTTTTTTCAAAAAACGATCAATTATGCCTCGTAAAAACAGCGATCATCTTTTGATCAAGTATCCGAGTTCGACAGAGGAAGGATAGTGGCCTACCGAGATTGTGGATTATCTTTCAGGGGAATCGGTAGTCGTGTTGGACGAAACCAAACAACTGTAATGCGTATATGTGATCGTTGGATGCAGGAGGGTACGACGGACCGGCGTGTTCGATCGCATCCACCTCAGCGCACCACTTCACGTGATGACAGGCAAATTGTGCGCATGGCAGTGACGGATCGCTCAGTCACATCACGAACCATAGCACAGCACATGCAGTCTGTAACGCATCATCCAGTGTCTGCGCGTACCATTCGACGCCGTTTACAGCAGAGTGGTCTGTCCGCAAGACGTCCATTGCTTTGTCTACCCTTGACGCAGAACCACAGACGTCTCCGCCGCCAATGGTGCGATGACAGAAGGATGTGGACGGCAGAATGGAATGAAATTGTCTTTACTGACGAGTCACGCTTCTGTCTGCAACACCACGATGGTCGCATTCGAGTCTGGAGACACCGTGAAGAGAGGATGCTGAACAGCTGCGTTATGCACCGCCACACTGGTCCTGCACCGGGTATTATGGTATGAGGTGGTATTGGATATCACTCTCGCACACCTCTAGTACGCATTGCCGGTACTTTAAACAGCCAGCGCTACATCTCCGAGGTGTTGGAGCCAGTTGTCCTTCCTTACCTTCAGGGCTTGCCCACAGCCATATTTCAACAGGATAATGCGCGACCACACGTGGCACGCATTGTCCAACGGTTATTCGTCAATCGCCAGATTGAATTGCTTCCCTGGCCGCCTCGCACTCCGGATCTTTCGCCGATAGAAAACATGTGGTCCATGGTTGCTCTACGATTGACCCAGACTCCATCCCCAGCTGCCACAGCAGATCAACTTTGGCAACGTGTGGAAGCTGCTTGGTCTGCTGTACCGCAAGAACTCATCCAAAGTCTCTTTGAATCAATGCCGAGGCGTGTGGCAGCGGTGATCTCCAACAATGGTGGCTACTCTGGCTACTGATTTTGGAAGGAACCACACTTCACAGAAGTCTATAAATTTAATCATTTGATACTTGGTCAACATGTTATCTACAAAATAAATTTTGTTGTGATATCTCTTGTCTTTCTTGGTGTTGCAATTTGGGTGGCCAGCAGTGTAGAATATTAAATTTTTCATTACAGTAATATTGAAATTTTCCTATCTTAACAAGAATTAGATGCATTAATATGTTAATATAAACATTAAATTTGCTAAATCCTATAGACAAAAATGTCTGGTAACATAAAATTCAAATTGCTGCAATTCGTTTTTAAATAATTTGCTACAGATAATAGCGCCCTTTACACGTACGTTCTTTCGTGACTGCTTGGAGCGTATGGAATTGCGCGCACGCTCCAAGCACTCACAAAAGCGCGTACGTGTAAAGGGCTCTACATACGCTCTTTTACGAGTGCTTGGAGCGTGCGCGCAATCCTGTATGCTCCAAGCATCTCGCGAAAGGACGGACGTGTAATTGGCGCTAATGAGTGACTGCAGAAACGCAGGAAAGGTGGTTTTAACGGAATGGAGATTGTCTACGGGTGACTAAATGAATCTCTCGGCAGCTTTTGCTTCCAGGCGTCAATGCAGGGCAATCCTGACGTTTCGCGATCTTTTTTGCAGTGTAGCCGGGGAGCCATTTCGACTCCCCGGAAGTATTAGCAAAAGCGTATATATTTTTGTTATATTTTTGAGTAATATTCTTGAATACGTTAATTGTAAATAGACTCATTTATCAATAATTTGGAGACGAGTGATTCAGAACATATCTTACAATTCTCTATTGACTGAGTATTAGTTATTAGATTATCTTTGACATGCAAAGAAATAAAGCAAAGCAGTTTTAGATACGATTATTGTGTCATGTTAGTATGTGTTAGAGTTAACAAACACATTAATGAGTGAAATTTCATACTTTTGAATATTTTATTTCGTCCTTTCTCTTTTTTAGCCTTAACCGATAGAAGGCTGGTATACGAGCTCCACAAAAGAAAATGGTTCATTGAGTTTTTTGCTAGTTTTATGAAGCAGAAGTAAAAGTTACGACCATCATTTCAAATTAAATATGTCCTATCAGCCACCATTGATAAATAAAAGTGGTTACTAGGGGTAGTTTTGCATAGGTGATTTTTTAATTAAATAAATATATATATGTATTTGGGATATTAATCCCGTTTTTACATGTTTTTATTAACTCGCTTTCTTGTTTGTTTGTGTGTTTGTGTGTTTGTCCAGTTCAAATCTTGCAATCGATTTTTAACTAACTTCTCGACTAGCTAGACATTTGAAACTTTTAGAATAGCTCAGAACACGATCATAATGCATTATTTTAATACTTTTAGCCATCTTTAAGCAGAATTAAATTAGTTTTCAGTTATTTTAAGTTAATTTTGTTTTGCAGACTGGTGCAGCCATCTATCGCCTGTACGGGAACGAAAAGTTAAACGGAAGTTAACTTCCAATTAACTTCATTTTCTTTCAAACTGATGGGATAATTCATCAGAAAATTTTAAAAAAGTATTTATTAATACATAGAATTGTCAAGTGTATATGATTCAGCAGAAAATTTAAAAACATGGTATATAAAAATTTCTTTTTATCTTGTAATTATTCTAAAACTTACCAAGCCACGTTTAAAAGCTTCAAGAAAATAGTGCAGTCTACAGATTTAGGTATCCCGTGGACAGTTTTGAAATGATTCTCAATCAACCTGACCTCTTAATCCCAAAACAAAATATTTCATATGAAATTTCTACATTACTGAAGCTCCTTTTTATTCTACAATGAATGGCAACGGAGAACGATGCTATCTGGCTAATATGAAGAAAATACTACAATCAGAGAAGAAATTGATTGTGGCGTATGAAAAGCCAATAACTCCTCTAGATCCAACTCATTCCGGGTTTAATGGAATGGAACAATTGGATCGCATTTAAAACTATAGCGAAAAGAACAATCGAAACCGCCTCATATTTCCAATATTTGAGAATGGAAAATAGACAATAAAGGGATTTTTTCCCTCAATTTGATATTATTTCACTGGAATAGTTTTCTTTACAACCAAATGACTGCCATAATTTTTGAAAACAATGATCTCACCCAATAAAATCTCGTTTCGCCCTTTTACTTCCAGCAGTTAAAGAAGTGAAAGCTGAAATGCAGATCGGTCTGAAATAAAGTCACTTTCCCGCGAATAATGGCGCTTGTTTTGGAGGAGTTTTAAAAGTTGTAACGGATAAACAAATGATGGAAACAAAAATAGCCATAAAAACTATTTCATTGCTTGGAATAGTTTTTAAAATTTCTGGATTGGGAAGAATTTTGGAAGAACATTAAAGATGCATAATGCAATGGTACAGCGTATAATTCAGAGTATGCTGGAGTTCTCTAAAGCACAAAACTCAGATAGAATTGTGGAGGTTTTAATGATACTTTGAGATAGTCTCTATTTGCATTTTTCTGTGCTTTTTCAATTTATTTATCCGTGAAATATATCCTTAAAAAAGTATAGAAACAGGCTCTATAGGAAGGAGGAATACGTTTTTTTATACATTGTTTAACATATCAGCTTTTGCCAGTGGTGACATATTTTTACAGTCATTTTTCTACAAATGTCATGCTTTTTCAGTTTAAGAATTTTTTATATACGAGGCATCGACAAAATTAATATTAAGAGTTCTTACTGCGTTTTGCTGTTGAATTTTCGCTTCAAATAAGCCGAATTAATCTTTGGCTTTTGGCGTAGTTCCACTTTATTTTTAAGGACAGTTTTATATTAATAAATAAATAGTTTTTTACTGGAATTATGATAGTAATCGTTTATGTACCCATCGGTGTAGTAAGACTTGGATTATGTTCAGAGGCTTTTTTATGCCTTTTAACGTAGTTTCCCTTCCTTTTTAAGGAAAGCTTTATACAAGTAAATTAACAATTTTTTATTGGACTTACGATAATAATCATTGATGTACCCATTGCTGTAGTAAGACTTGGATTATGTTCAAAGGATATTAGCATAGAGGCTTTTCAATGGGTTTTAGCGTAGTTTCCTATCAGTTTTAACGACAGTTTTATATTAATAAATAAATAATTTTTTATTGGACTTACAATAGTAATCATTAATCTACCCATTGCTATAGTAAGAGTTATATAATGTTCAGCGGGAAAGTTTTGATGGTTAAGCTGAAAATTTCTCACAACCAGGGACAACTAGATGATGAATGAAGTCACACCTGGAAAATACGAAATGAGTTAATTAAGCTCCATATTTTTTCGCTTTAATACTTTATACATAAAATTTTTTTACTGCGATAAAATGTAGTTTGAATTCTCAGCGCTTATCACCCTGTTGTCTTCCCAAAATCACAACAATATTTGGCTGGTTTAAATATTTAATTATAACATAACAGTTCGTACATTTCAGGTACCCAGTACCTCCATCTAAATAAAGCGAACGTCGATCACACGAGTCCCTGACGTGACTCAACTGCACTCATATCACAACAGCTGCAATCTGTGAGATGTCTACGCCCACATCAAACTCTTCCACACGGTTACCGTTAACTTGTCAAAGTTGCAATTGCAGTCAAATTGAAAAAAAATGTGACTACAAAACGTTTTACTAAGGAGTCGAATAACTCGTTAATAGAACAAGGATGTATTAGTGGTGTTTATAAAATAATATATAATTTTGATATTTAGAGACCTGAACAGTTTTGAGAGACATGGATAAACAATTTGTCTACGCTTCTCTGCAATGTATACCTTACAAACTCAAATGCACTTTTCATAAATTTGACAAACTTTAATGGGGAAAAATATAAATCTGCTTTATCCTGCGTTATTTATTATCTGATACACCTTTGTACTTATATATTTAAGATAAAAAATCTAGTCAATCTAGTAAAGTAGTTGATTATAAAATTATTTATTTCTCTTTACCCATTCCACATTCTATCTCAAGCCTAGCCATAGTGATTACGCAAAATCTCTCTCTATAACAAAGTTCTTTTAAAAAACGTTACAGACACACTTCTAGTAATATAAACTATTAATTTTAAATTATCAAGTTACAAACCGCTAGACGCCAACTAATCAGAAATCCAGTAAACGGAGCGGAACTTTACAATTAGGTGAGAAATTAATTAAAAGTTTTAAAACTAGATCTAACGACGCTAATTAGAAACAAACTATGCAAAGAGATGTTTCCCCCTCAAAAACAATTTAGGAATTTATTTTCAACAATATATTTTAACTGGTACTATTATAGAAAATGATTATACAGAATATATAGGTTCATTAATTATTCGTCGTATGCAACGTAGAGAGCTGCTGATAAGGCATTAGTATTAACTTTTGTCAAATTGGTAGCATATTTTCAACCTTCTACTTATTTTTCTACTTATTCAAAGTAGAGAAATTGTAAAACATTAAAGAAATTTCCCTAATAAAATTTCTCCGGTTATCAAATAGCGAGTCAGTGCTATTGTTATGTTTGATATATACAGGGTGATTTTTGTTAAACTGAAACTACTCAGAGTGTCCTGTAGCGCGATCTATCATCCAGAATTCCACCAAAATTGATAGAGGTACTAAAGACGACATAGGAAAGAGTTTCCGTGAAAAAAAAAAAAAGTTCCAAAAGTCGCCGATAGGGGATGATATGGCACTGTAGTTGTCGGCGCACTCGAGAATTTGCATAAAACGCAAGTAAAACATCAAAATACAAATCCATGGCTACGTAGTCGACAGCAGCGCCAGTATTTTGGGCTATGAAGATCGGTGCGGAATCTGTTGCGCCATCGCTTTACAGAAAAAAGGGTCATCAGTGGCTTTTTCCACTATCATGACCATCTTCCGCCCCGGACCTAACCCATATGACTTCTTTCTGTGGGTTTATTTTAAGTCCAAGGTGTATCTTGGTGGAGTCTCGAACTTGGCGGCCCTAAGGGACAACATATCGTGGCCAGTGATGGACATTCCTGGTGACATGTTACGCTCGACCGTTGAGAACGTAGTGTTCAGGATGTAAAATGTCGTCCGGCAGGACGGTGGTCACATTGAAGGAGGGAGAAGTGATTTTGCTGCATAAAGTGGTGTAGCAGTGAAATTTCTTTGTTATTCATTGGTCTGCTTATTACAACTTTTTTTGGTACTATTCACCACGTATCTTTATAGCCCGAAATACTAGCGCTGCTGTCGATAACGTAGTCGTGAATTTGCATTTTGATGTTTTACTTGCGTTTTATGCAAATTCTCGAGTGCACCGACAACTACAGCACCATATCTTCCCCCTATCGGCGACATTTGGAACTTTTTTTTTCATGGAAACTCTCTCCCATATTGTCTTTAGTCCCTCTGTAAATTTTGGTGGAATTCTGACTGATAGATCGCGCTACAGATGGTTCTGAGTAGTGTCAGTTTAATAAAAATCCCCCTGTATATATATACCATATATATATGTTATTTGTTATGGCTTGATGTGGATATCATTGTTATGATTTTTATCTGGATTTGCAGTTTAGTATTTGATATCAAGAAAGAGTATTCCTGCCTCTTAAACAAGCTTATTGATACTTCAAACCACCGGAAGTTTTTCCCTGGATGGGAATGAGGACAACACAGCTCCGACTGACACAGTACGTCGAGGCTTGCTTGCAAATATTACTTTGTTTGCGCCTTCTACATCAGTGAAATAGTCAGAATCTCCGTCTAGACCAGCCATACTCAGCCTCTTTTTCTCTCGGGCCACATGCATATGTTGCTATGTACGCGGGCCGCAGCAAAGTACTGTATACCTCTTAACACTCAAACGGTACAGTGGGGTCGGATACGACCCAAGGGTGAATCTTCCTCTCCCGTCTCATTGCAAGAAATCGAGTTGACAAGGAACCCTACCAGATAGACCTACTAGACCACCCTACTAGATATAGGAATAAGTAAATCCGAGTATCTTTGTTGAAAAGCATTATTCATGATCACTAGTCAATGTTTAAATTTTTTTACTTTAGATTTTTTAAATTTTTTATTTCTATTTTTAAGGCTGTCAGTATACATTATTTTTTACATTTTTGGGCTCGGAAAGTTGGTTTCACTAACTTCTAAAACTAGGACTAAATTACATATTAGACTAAATTACATTCGACTAAATTACATATTAGACTTAATATATACAACATTCTATGTAATCATTCTATGAATTTGAGTATCCCTGTTCTAGAGGACTGATATTTTTGTCAAACTTTTCGTTTTGGGGGATAAAATGTCTTCCTAACATGTTCTTTCCTAACATGGCCTCTTTCCACTGGGATGGTCAAGTACTATTCAGATAGCTGGTTTCTAAGTTCAAAGGTGTTAATTCTTACTGGGAATAAATGGTTGATACATTGGTTATAGATGTACTTGAAAAGGAACTAGTGAGCTAGTTTAAGAGTAAAGTAAAATATTCATGTTAAAATAAATCAGCATCACTGAAAGAATGGAAATAAAAAAGGCAACTACCCGGTGAATATTGCATGAATAATTTCGAGTAGAAAGAGCTGAAAGTGTTGTTATCAAAAACTTTTACTTTTTTTGGTTTTCAATTTAATGTATTTAATTAATTTTAGGTAGTTTGGAAAATTTTAGAAGCAATATTTTTAAATATTAGCAAATATTCTGAATATTTTTAGATTTGTTGGAAAAAATTATACAATGAAAGACCTTTAAAAATTACTATCTATTCCAGTTTTCTTTTCTATAATTTAAGGTGGGATATCCGTTGGTATCGCAAATCTCCATTCCTCATATTAATTTGTGGAATGATTTGCTGTCTGTATTTTTCTAGTATAATCTCATAGGTTACCTAAAACGTCTTCCTATTTCTTCGCGATATACTTTGACCTATGTTGAAATTTACCCAAGAAGAAAAGTTATAAAGCAGCATTCATGGAAGACCCCTCCGACACACGACTGGTATGACCGAAAATCTCCTGGTGGTGCCCTTACTGTCAAGGGCGACAGAAGGTTGCAGACCACCATTAGTAGATTTGCTAGTGGACACCTAAAGTGTCCTGCCTACAATCAGGGGTAAAAATCTTACCCTTTTTGCTCCAAATGCAATACTGCTGAAGCCTCTCCTGACCATATTTTAAACTGCCTGGGGTTCCAAGAAGGATATTTATAGAGACCCTTTGCTTCTTTCTGATTTCATTGTAACTTTTGGCCTCTTTGACCTGGTGGAATAAGTCACACATACACACCTAAAACGTATTTTTGTTTTTCGTTTACTCATAAGCTGGTAGACGGTTAAATAAGGAGCGCGTAGTGATAAAATTTTCAAATTTTCAGTTTTTAATATTTCACAGGACATTAAATTATTGTTGTATATTTCTGTGCAGTAATTATCTTTGGAAAATATTTATTTAAAACAAAAGGACCTTTGAAAACATGCATTGCGTTTGCAGATCTATTTTTCAAGGAAGAGAAAAGCAATTCAAAAATATGCATTTGTCTGCCTGTGATTGGAAAAATACTGAGAGAAAAGTTCTTTATAGCTTAATGTAGGCATATTTGAAGATCTGCGAATTGATATGCCAGTATAATACTAAAAGTATTAATAAAAATTTCATAATTTAAACAGGGTACTCCATATCTGGAAACATGAGTGGGAATGATAGCTGCAAGCGATAATTTTTTTTTAACTAATTTATATTGCTGCTAAAATGTGTTGAGTATCGGAAATATCTAACAGCGAAATATTTGACTACATTTTTATAATACTACTATGGATTTTAGATTCACTGGGGTGTCTTTTAAATCTGATTTAAAACGCTAATTTTCCGCCTCGATAAACCTCTACAATGCAAAAAATAAAATACTTTCTCGGAAGAAAGTATCGACAACTATATGAAGTGCTTCAATGTTTTTATTTCACATGCATTTTTAATAAATGCACGCTTTGCAGTAAACAAACAGATTTTCTTTTTTTGCCTCCCAACTTGAAATATCTCAAACAACGACTCCATCAAACGAGAACAATGCTCCAGTCGTAAAAGATGTAAGAAATAAAAGAGAAATTGATTAGAAAACTTGAAAACAATAAAACTCTTTTACTAAACTCGTTTAGGAGTTAATAGAATGAAAGAATTGCGTGGCTTTTAAAGCGAGACCTGGATAAAGACAAGAAAATAAAGAAACACGTCCGATATTTTCCTCAATATGTGTAAAAAGTTAAGAAAAGGGGAAATGGCATGCGAAGTCAACTTCCTTAATTTGATGGCGTTCTACTCGAGGAATTTTCTACGGTATTAAGAAAAAGCTAGTTTGAATTTCTCAAACAATGGTATTAACATGCAACGACAAATGTTATTCTTTTACATCAGAAGAGATTTTTTCTGGGGGGTGAATTAGAAAAAAAAATAAAGTCTTTCGAAAACAAATGGAACTTTTTATTGTGTTTATTTAAAAGCGTTTAGAATTTACTACAAATAAAAGACCGTTCGAGCAAAAATTGATTTAACCGTTTGAATAACTGAAAAAGTCCTTGATTTTCGATGTTTTCAGAGGCATAAATATTTTAATTGTTTACATTATACTGTCCTTTTTATAAGTAAACCATCCACTTCGTTAGCTTTGTTCTGCGAGCAATAAATGATAAATTTAAAAAGCTTTCCCTGAAAGTAAATTTTTAATAGTTGCAAAACATTACTTTTGTAATACTAATTTAGATGTCATTTCAAGGAATTATAAATGAACCATTTATTTAAACTGGACATTTATTTTTTAAAAAATGGTTAAATTTTCAGAGTTTTTAAATAATACTCTATGGTACGTTAAATATGAGTATAACATATGCAGAGCGATAACATCATTCTGATTTGACTTTCTATAATCCAAAATCAGTCAGCATAAAAAATCTATAAATAACTAAAATAGATAAAATATCTAAAATAAATAAATTTAAAAACTTTACCTTAAAGAAAATTTTTAATAGTTGCAAAACATTACTTTTGTAATACTAATTTAGATGTCATTTTAAGGAATTATAAATGAACCATTTATTTAAACTGGACTTTTCTTTTTAAAAAATGATTAAATTTTTAGAGTTTTTAAATAATTCTCCATGGTACGTTTAATATGAGTATAACATATGCAGAGTAATAACATTTTCCTTATTTGACTTTGTATAATCCAAAATCAAACAGTCAGGACAAAAAATCTAATTACTTCATCCGCATTTTTGGTTTGTAAATACAATCCCCAGTAAAATGACACATACTTGAAGATAAATTTAGAATATAATCTATATCTGTCTTCAGATAAAACATTAAAAATAAATTTTATAATCTTCTCAAGATCAGCCCTTGATTGACTTCGTATTAGAAAGTCTTGTGACACCTTTGCTTGACTTTATAAATGCCTACCAAACACTGAAAAAATAAACATACTTATAAAAAAATTGGTATTTTGGTTTGTAAATACAATCCCCAGTAAAATGACACATACTTGAAGATAAATTTAGAATATAATCTATATCTGTCTTCAGATAAAACATTAAAAATAAATTTTATAATCTTCTCAAGATCAGCCCTTGATTGACTTCGTATTAGAAAGTCTTGTGACACCTTTGCTTGACTTTATAAATGCCTACCAAACACTGAAAAAATAAACATACTTATAAAAAAATTGGTATTTTGGTTTGTAAATACAATCCCCAGTAAAATGACACATACTTGAAGATAAATTTAGAATATAATCTATATCTGTCTTCAGATAAAACATTAAAAATAAATTTTATAATCTTCTCAAGATCAGCCCTTGATTGACTTCGTATTAGAAAGTCTTGTGACACCTTTGCTTGACTTTATAAATGCCTACCAAACACTGAAAAAATAAACATACTTATAAAAAAATTGGTATTTTGGTTTGTAAATACAATCCCCAGTAAAATGACACATACTTGAAGATAAATTTAGAATATAATCTATATCTGTCTTCAGATAAAACATTAAAAATAAATTTTATAATCTTCTCAAGATCAGCCCTTGATTGACTTCGTATTAGAAAGTCTTGTGACACCTTTGCTTGACTTTATAAATGCCTACCAAACACTGAAAAAATAAACATACTTATAAAAAAATTGGTATTTTGGTTTGTAAATACAATCCCCAGTAAAATGACACATACTTGAAGATAAATTTAGAATATAATCTATATCTGTCTTCAGATAAAACATTAAAAATAAATTTTATAATCTTCTCAAGATCAGCCCTTGATTGACTTCGTATTAGAAAGTCTTGTGACACCTTTGCTTGACTTTATAAATGCCTACCAAACACTGAAAAAATAAACATACTTATAAAAAAATATTTTTCTGTTACTCACAAATTCAGTTAAAGACTTATAGTTGAAAGTTATTTACTTAATCTCTTATATCTTCTGATTTGTAAATACAATTACTGAAGTAAGATGAAATATAAATATATTTATGTAAATAAATACAACAAGCATAATAAGAGAAATACGAGAAAATCTCAACATTCGACACGAGTTAAAAATCAGACACTTACCCCTTACACTCTGGTCACACCATTTTCCGCGATTTAAACACTTCCTAATTTGCAGATCTGCGATTTTATTTGAAGACCACGTAAGGGAAGTATAGAAATGGCGCTGAGGTACTAAATAAAATTAAAACAAACATTTCCTATTCCTTGTAAAAAGAATTTAGTGTAGCATGTGACTGCAACATATTGAACAAATGAAGTCACTTGAGACCCATGTAAAGACAGCGTTAAGTCACAAAAGCGGTCGGTTTGCTAGTACGTGCGTTTCAGTTTAAAAACATTTTGGATTACATCCATCCCTTCAGGAACCTAGAAAATATATTGAAAGAAGATATACCTCCCCACTTTCAATGGTTGAATATATTTGCTATCGACGAAACAGATCTCTCAATCGTACACAGCTGTGCTATTTTTCCGAGATGGACGGTATGCTGATGACAATCACAGGTCTCAGAACGAACCCATTGTTCACAACCCCAACTCTTTGTTCATTTACTCAACTTAAAATGCCATATTTCTTCTTCACACTTTATTAACCAAAGAATTATATTATTTAGGTGTATACTCAAGACTCTTTGGGCGTTTTTGTGCGTTTTTTCTATTTTTCTATTCTTTTATTTTCTTTTGTTGCTTACTTTACTTTTCTACTACAAGGTGTTATAAAAATGACAGAAACACAGATTGTTTCTGCGGAATGTCGTATTAACAAACTATAAGCCCACCTTTGGCGTGAAATACAGTATGAATTTCACTTGAGTTAGTGGTATAAGTTGCGTTGTACGTAAAATTTTGGACTTTGGTACCATTTCTCCTGCAACAAACGTCCAAATTGTTCCAAAGATGATTGAACCTTTCTCTCCACATATTCCCACAAAGGTTTAATAATGTTAAGGTCAAGTGATGAGGTGACCAGGAAAGAAGGTATACCTCATCCTCATGCTCTTTAATCCCCATGTGGATACGTCTGGCATGATGCCCGAGTGCGTTATCGGCATGGGAACATGGAAGGTCATTAAGGAACCATTTCTCCTCCATAAGATGTATGCGTTCCCCCAGAATGGCTTCGTAGACAACCGATGACACAGGACGTTAAAGAATAATTAAGGTTTTTTTTTTTGGGGGGGGCGCAGTGGCCCAACTGGCTAGGGCAGAGGGCTAGTGATCTGAAAGTCACTGGTTAGGTGCTCGTGGCTGACAAATCCACTGCCGTGTGCACTAATGGCAGCTGGTGCACGTAAAATCTGTCGTGGCTGAAATGTCCTCCAAGTTCTCAAAATTTCCTCTGGAGGTGCGGGGTCAAGTGTCTGGTCTTGTCACTTGATTCGGTTCAAAATTACGGGACTAGTACTTTGGCCAAGTCGGACTCCGATCCATGTGGTACCAGTTAAAACAGGAGCCGCGCCTTCATCGCCCATAGCCTTCGGGACTTAATCTGATGTTGCTATCAAGTGCCATAAGCAACAACAACAAGAACAGGGGTTTTAAGGAAGGCTGTAAGTCATTAACCCACAGAGTCACAGAGCCACTGACATGCTTTACAATAGCAGCAATCAAGCCTGTAGGTTTCGGAAGGTGTTCACCAAATATATTCTCTAACAAAATTAGAAAATAGTATGAAGCTTGAATCGTGTTTGTTTCACCTCTGCAATTATTTGCGGCTCTGTGGTCTTGAGTTTTCGTCGAACAATTGGTACCGAAATTTACCTTTCCCTAACCGATTTCTTGGTATGAACATTTTCCGTTTAGAGGCATCTCCTTGTTCATTTCTGTACCGTATCACAATCTTTGTCACTGTGCCACGCGATACGCCGATAGTTACTGCCATTTCAATTACAGAAGCATTGGTAAGTGCGCCAATGCTCATACATTTATGCGAGGAACTCCGATCCTAAATTTGATTCAATAATTCCCCAACAGCTAATTCTGCGTCTACTGTGCTACTTCTGTGTGATACCTGGTAATCATATTCCCCAAATTATATACGTCAGTTCATCGATGACGCTGTGGTCATGTTTTGCATATGCCGAGGCGTAAACGCTTTTCTGAAGTGTTGTTTCCATTTTTTTTATAACTACCTGTAACTGGGTATTTTATCGTGGAATTTTGCATGTTCATAAAGCACTTCTTGTTGATTTTGTGCTTCACTTCTTGTTGTTTCTGTAATATGAGATTGCTGGAACTTGCGTATCATTAATCTCATAGATATATTCTCCTGATCTACAGATTGTTAAGGAGAAAGGTTATCCAAGGTAACGTGCATTTCGTTCTTTTTGCTCTATGGAAATATTTTTCACTTTCTTACTTCCAATAATTTTTAAGCACAAACATGATCATAAATGAAGCAAATATTAATAAACGAAGTTTTCTTTCATTAAGTCCTGAAAGTTTTAAAAAGTGATAGAAACACTTCCGTTTTAATATTATGCATTGGAAGTGATAATTTAACCAACTTTGTGGAAAAAAAAGTACTGGTATGCATAATGAATGTACTTTTCACAGTATATAAAACCGGGCGTTTTGTAACAAAATAACAATTTACTAACTATTTATTAACTATGAACTTCAAAGTTTTTAGATAAATCAGGAATTTACGAGTGAATAGCTCTCTGTGGTTTGGATCATTAATTATGAATGTCTTTCATGTTTAGCTGGTCTTAAAAATATCGCTGGAAAAATTTTTACCCCGTAATTTATGGTTGAGCAGTAACCACGTCTTATACTCTCTACCCCCACCCCCTCCTCCTTTCACACACGCCAAAGTCCTTGCGTGTCCCGGTGATTGATAAATGTAATTTTTTGCGAAAATCTATCCAGCTTATCTCACGGAAGCTCTTAAAAAAGTTTTCGTGGGCAATAAATTCAACTAGATAAATTTCCATACTTGAAGAAAAAGATCTTCAAAAAAGTGTAATGTTATCACACACTTATCTCTGCATTTAATCAGCTCAGATTTTGTAAATATGTTTACATGCATGATATCACGCACAAGCATAAACTGTACAAAATACGTTTATTTAAAAATCGTACTGACGTGGAAATTTATCACGAAGTAAGAATTCTGACCGGAGAGAAGAACACATGATCTGAATGCAACAACTACGGCCACTGTTGTATTCCCCAAGAGAATGTAATGCCGAGGAGGATTTTCTCAGATGGTAACTGAGGTGAAACTACCTTATATGGTATAATATTCATTAAGTATTCGTAGTATTCACTACGGGGTAAGTGAAATTCATATATCATGGCCTAAAAGTCTCTCTGAATGCGTCTACAGTTACTTCCACGAAAATAATTAAAGGATACATTTTAAATTTTGCGATTCTAGTTGAGTATATGAATGCCATGTAAGATTTCCTCAGATGGGATCTGAGGTGAAACTACCTTATATGGTATAATATTAATTAAATAATCACAGCATTCATTGTGTAGCAAGTGAGATTCAAATAATGATCTTAAAATCTCTTTGAATGCGTCTACAGTTACATACACGAAAATAATATAATTAAAGGATGCATTTTAATTTTTGCGATTCTAGTTGAGTATGTATATACCATGGAAGATTTTCTCAGATGAGATCTGAGGTGAAACTACCTCATACGGTATAATATTAATTAAATAATCGTAGCATTCACTGTGTAGTAAGCGAGATTCAAATAATGACCTTAAAATCTCTCTGAATGAGTCTCAGTTACTTTCCCGAAAATAATTAAAGGATGCATTTTAAGTTTTGTGACTCTAGTTGAGTATGTATATACCATGGAAGATTTTCTAAGATGGGATCTGAGGTGAAACTACCTTATATGGTATAATATTAATTAAATAATCGTAGTATTCACTGTGTAGTAAGCGAGATTCAAATAATGACCTTAAAATCGCTTTGAATGCGTCTACGGTTAGTTCCGCGAAAATAATTAAAGGATACATTTTAATTTTTGCGACTCTTCCATGGCATATACATACTCAACTAGAGTATGTATATGCCATGGAAGATTTTCTCAGATCGGATCTGAGGTGAAACTACCTTATATGGTATAATATTAATTAAATAATCACAGCATTCATTGTGTAGCAATTGAGATTCAAATAATGATCTTAAAATCTCTTTGAATGCGTCTACAGTTACATACACGAAAATAATATAATTAAAGGATGCATTTTAATTTATGCGATTCTAGTTGAGTATGTATTTACCATGGAAGATTTTCTCAGATGGGATCTGAGGTGAAACTACCTCATATGGTATAATATTAATTAAATAATCGTAGCATTCACTGTGTAGTAAGCGAGATTCAAATAATGACCTTAAAATCTCTCTGAATGAGTCTCAGTTACTTTCCCGAAAATAATTAAAGGATGTATTTTAAGTTTTGTGACTCTAGTTGAGTATGTATATGCCATGGAAGATTTTCTAAGATGGGATCTGAGGTGAAACTACCTTATATGGTATAATATTAATTAAATAATCGGAGTATTCACTGTGTAGTAAGCGAGATTCAAATAATGACCTTAAAATCGCTCTGAATGCGTCTACGGTAACTTCCGCGAAAATAATTAAAGGATACATTTTAATTTTTGCGACTCTAGTTGAGTATGTATATGTCATGGAAGATTTTCTCAGATCGGATCTGAGGTGAAACTACCTTATATGGTATAATATTAATTAAATAATCGGAGTATTCACTGTGTAGCAAGTGAGATTCAAATAATGACCTTAAAATCTCTCTGACTGCGTCTATAGTTACTTACACGAAAATAATTAAAGGATACTGTCGTAGTGAGACACGACACGTTTCGTAGCAAAGAGGGAGAGTCAAGGTGCAGCTGCAGAAAAAGACATTGTTAAGAGGGAATGGAGAATATGTAACTTGAGGAAAGCAGACAACGGAGCTTGACCAGCTGGAGTTAATGATCTGAGCAGGCAAAAATTGGAAAAGAAGGGTCTGAAATTGAAGATTGAAAGGGAAGAGATAGTCAGTTTTATGATGTTGACTTCGTTATGAGGACGGCAGGAGGTAGGAGAAGAGCGTGAGAATTTAGGCGTGTAAGGATCCCCAGAGTGAACTCCAGAAGGGTGCACGGGCTGACGCCCCTTCAATTTAGATTGGAGGAAATATTAGTATAAAAATATATGGGCCCAGGTCTGCCCATTGGTCAGGAGATGGCCACCAATTGAAGCATGAGTAGAAAATGATTGAGGTTTTGCTCGGAGTGGAAAAGATAGAGAAGGTTCAGATTGATTTGAGATATCGAGAGGCACAGGCTGCATTAAGAAGAGATGAGAGGGCCGCAGTTGATTGCGCATGCACAGATTAAGCCACCTGTTCCGATGAATGCAATCCGGTCAGTTGAAGTGCCATTGACTAGTAGAGGAGTAAATGCTAGCCCCCTGTACCAGTGAATGCAAGCCGGACAGTTGAAGTGCCATTGACTTGTGGAGGAGTAGATGCAAGCCCCTTGAGAATATACTGCCAGAGAAGGATGGGGCTTCCTCACAGAGAGAATATTTCATGGGAACTCCGCACGTAAATAAATTACATTACGAGAAATAGATTCCGTGATGATAACTTCTAGCTTAGTCACGCCAGAGATTGAGAAATCATGAATCCTTATTAATTAGCTTACCAAAATTTCTCATGTTGAACGTTTGGACTGCTAATAGATATAAAAGTTTAAACATAGGACAAGAAAGTACCTTTAGTCTTTTCTTTTCCGATCTCCTAGGGATGATGTAAGGCTGTTTTAATTATTTTCATTTTTCTCTTTTTTAATCCATGTGTGGGAAAATGTAACAAATTAATGAGCCCTTAATTATCTTACCTCATACTCTTAGAACATCGTAGGAGAGGATTTCTTCATACTGAGTAGTTGTTACTGTAGAAACAAATACGCCCTCGATTTGCATTCGACAAAGGATTCCTGATAACCTGATACTGAATGAAAGAAAAAGAAATGTACTAATGGCATAGCACTTTATTATAAAGAAACTTCAGACGTACTGCAAAAATGACACATTGACTATCGAAAGCGGATAATGTTTTGATTCGGCAAAAAAGCAAGCAATTGGTAAAGGAGAATTTCACTCCATTTAGTGATTTAGATAGTGACCAGTTTTTTGGGGTTTTTTTTGTTTATTTGTTTGTTTGTTTTTTCGGATAATTTTGGAGAATACAAAAACTAGTTAAATTAGCACTTCGCCGCAAAAGAAAAATTTGTGGTACAGATATGTTGCTTTTTATTGTCCGAAGAATTTGGGATGGATACGGCGAAATTTTGCCTTATCTCTCAGTTTACTCTTTGTGTTCTTGATTTAACAGAAATCAATAACACTAAGGTGCTATTGCTGCCACTTTCACATATTTTCATTGCTGCCTTTTTCCTAGTTCGCCAAAAGTTCCATTAAAACAAGTAATACAGCATTGCTTTGGCGACGCATAACAGAAGTAGAAAAAATAATGAATTAAATCAGTAACATCTTGTTGCATATTTAATATCTCCAACCGAATTCTTTTATAGTTTTCGAAGACTTTAATGCCTCGATACATCTAATATAGCAACTATTTTGTATATGAGGGAGGGGGAGTTAATGAAAGAACATTACAGAAATGAACTCACACTACATCCGCCAATGTCAACACTAGTGGCACAAAAAAAAATCAAACTTGATGAATCAGAGAATTCAACGCAATTAGCCAGGAAATTGTACTGATCTATGATTGGTTAAATGTTTTTTATTACCATTTGTTTTTTATTGCATTGGAGTTTAGAGAATTAATGTGAATAGTTCAAAGAATTTCTGCTTCACAGGTCATGGCAATTACTTCAACTGTGACACTAAGAAACTTAAAACAACCTCGGATCTACAGTTGAACCCAATTCAATACAGTTCAACCCATTTACCTCAAATATTCTTTTCAGTATCAATATGTAGTTGGAAAATTATTTATATAGTGTTGTTTTGATTACTAAGTGAGAGACGATAACATAACATTAAACAATTATACAACTCATAAAAAACTTTACAGTAAATAAAATATTTAGAAAATTATTAGCTCATTTCCATTGTTACTCAAATAAATACACCCCTTTATATTTTGTTCAATAAAGAGTAGAAAATTCATGATATCCTTTAAAAAAGAGAGAGAGAGAGAAGAAAAAGATATCTTGCTGCAAACGTCTTAAGTTGTAGATATTTCATATTATATAATCTTTTCTTTACTTTACAAAACTTCAAGAACGTATTTTCTCCTAAATTCAGGGAAAGCTCATGCATAATTGTAAATTACTTTTCCCTAAACTGGAGAGAGAGAGAAAAAAGGGTTTTCTTAATATCCTTCGACTTTCACTTCCCCACTCAGCACGAAAATGGATTTTCTTTCCGCTTTTCTGCTCGCATCTGTTCTCTTTTATGATCGCCCATTAAGTTTCTTATGACACTCGACATGGAAATTTCCGAGTCAATAAGCCCTAAAGCGTGCGTCTGCAGCCGAAAAGAATTTAAATACTCTGCAGAAGAAGAAGAAAGAAAGAAAAAAACGCGGTGGTGAAAAGGACTCGGTCTGAACTTCTCTTAACTCTGCGGGACTGAAAAATTCGGTTACAGTATTTAAAAGTACTTCAGCTTACTTAGTTTGGATTATTACTTCTGTTTATGCCTGAAACAGCGGAAATGTTTTGCTGCAAAAGTGTAAATAAAGTTTTTTTTTTCTTTTAAAGGAAATTGTCATGTAGATTTTCACACCGTAACTTTTCACCGTAGTTTCAATAATTCCATGTACTGCTGTAGTTTTTCCTTGGAATTTTTGTCTTGTCTATTAATTTATGTTAATATCTGACTCTGAATTTTTAACGGACGTCACATGCAATCAGACTAATTAACTGGGGAAGAAAAGAGTCGGGTTCGACAATCAAAACGGCGTCTTTGAATCGCAGGCTACCCGATGAATTCAGTCTCCTATAATTCAGTCTCAACTACTGTTGCAGCTTCATTGGGATGAATTCTTCGTGTTATTTAGGAAAGACTCTAGAAGCAAGTGTTTTGCGTTATTGTTAAGGCTGTGAATTTTCCTAATCATTGAACTTCGTTTTTGTTATAGTTATAAATCTATTCTTGTTAAACTAGTCCCTTGTTCTAGCTTTTCATTGTGATCTTACAAGCTGACATCCAAACTGACAAATGGTAACATGTTTGGATGTTGCAAAATGTCTGTGCAAATATACCGGTCAAAACTGAGTATTACTAAGAAATTCTAGTTGTCACTGTAATTCTAGCTTTAAACTATTTCTTTTAGCAATATCTAGAGCTATCAAAATGGTGCAGGTAACACTGGCGTTCACTAAACACTGTGTTCACATTTATGGACTTAGTGAACTTACTGGACTTAGTGGTTTTAAGATTTATTTAGAATTCAAATAAAATAATAACAAGCACAATTAATAGGATGCATTTGCGCAATTAATAGAATACATTTACACGATTAATAGAATACACTTGCACAATTAAGAGAATACACTTGAAGAATTAATAGAATATATTTGCACAATTAATAGAATACAATTGCATAATTTTATTGAATATATGGAATGGATCAACGTTGGGGAAATGAAAAACCCAATAAGCATAAAGAATATGAATTCCGATGTGACTTCCAGATCAATGACGGAGAAAATTTTTCGTCCCCAAACGTCGTCCAAACTTTTCACTTCACAGAAAACATCAAAAACAGAACAAATGAGCAGGAGCCGTTTCAGACCCTCTGCTCCGCTTCAAGTGCAGCAGATTTCTAATCAAAAGTTGATTCTGCCACAAACCGTTACAAAATTAATATAAGTACTAGGCCAGTGCTGTCGCTTATTGAGGATCATTGCTGATGCTGGACGGAACACACTTCTTCGTATATAATAGGTTCTGACTGAAATATCCTTCCGTTAAAACTAGAAGTTTCTTTAAAGGAGTTAAAATGAGGTCAAAATTACTCAAAAGGTTAAAATTTTAGGCATTGTCATTATTACAGTTTACTTATTCGAACAAGCCATACTGTCGCATAGTTTCACGACATCGTGAAAGCGCACAAAGAAACAGGTATAGATAGCAAGTTAATTGGAAGATATGATGGTAAAGAATAATGTCACTGTCACACATACCATACTGGCAATTCAGGTTCTGTTTTTCCCAAAGACGTACCAATTTAATTTGAAATTTATGTTCTCTAGTTTTGTCTTGATTTATAATATATCACCTTTATCAACCTGATAATATAGTGCATTAGATATAGTATATCATTCTTTTCACTTGTTTCTCTAAATTTTTTGCCCTTTCTCAGTTGCTGAAAGGATATTGGTCGATGTACTAGTAACATACGCTCCTTCGTTTATCCATGTTCTAAAGAAGACCGTATTGTTCGCAACCTTACCAGTAAAAATTCGTCAGTTACTCAATTTATCTTTGTAGATTCATCTTATTTTTATCAGATGGTCATCATAATCCTGGATATATTTTATTTTGTCACAAGGCAATGTTGACGTCATTAGTCAGTCTTTTGTACCATCAAGATTGTATGATTTTGTATATTTATTGCTTTTGAAGGAAGGGTTCTGTCCTCTATAAATTACTCAAAAAGAAGATTATTTGACTAGATATAGAGTTTTTTCCTTTCATGAAGTCAGCATGTTTTCTGTTTCACGGTGGGCTCTTCAAACAGAATACTGACTCTGACTTAGCTTTCCATGAACAATCTTTAAGTCTGATAAGCATTTAAATAGACCCTGTATGACAAAACTCTCTTTTGGTTTTGGAGAGGGATGTACAGAAATCCCCTATTGTCATGAATATAGTCAGCCTCTTCTGATATTTCTTCGGAGAGATTGGGGTAAGAAAAATTTACTCAAATAGTTCTGATAAACCATAAACAACTTAATCTTTGAGTCAGCTTTGAATTGCAGGTCCGTTACATCTACTCGGCAGTGACTGTTCCTTTCGAAGGGAAGGATTTCCTTAAAAAATAATCTTTTTTGTTGCTGCTGTATTATTTTGCATATCGATAATAGAAAATGTTTATCATTTCAGAGGTTATGTTCCATACATTTCTTGACGCTTTCATTTTGTCTCCCGTCTCCTCTCGAATTTCATGTTCAACAGCTGTATAAGGAATTTCAGTGACTTCACTACGTCTTCAGTTCGTAATTAATACTTCACAGTTTCCCCTCTTAATATCAACTTTTTTCATTTCACTCAGCGTAGGATTTTTTCCTGACGAGAGATTTAGTTTCTTCAACCTCCCTTAAACGCTAACAGTATTCATCTCTTCGCACTAATCAAAGCGATCCTGATTTCAATCGTTAAACAGGAAATTTTACAAGGAAACGCATTTTCCAGCTCTCTCTTAACAAATCCTCATAATGCATTCCAACACTCGTATCTGCTAAGGGTATAAAGTCAGTCTCCGATAACTTATCTATACTTATATATAAAGAGAGAGCGATTTTGTACGTGGAGGGTAATCTTCAGAACCACTGTACCTATTTGAAAAATTCTTTCACTGTTTGAAAGGTACATTATTCCAGATGGACATAGGCTATATATTATGTATATCTAATGAGTAGAAATAAAGTTAGGGGCTTAATCCTAACAATCTCCATTGTTACCGCTACTGTCCTTTACCGCTTTTTGTGCCGAAGTCTTCAACGATCCTTAGCGTGGTGCTATCTATATCTATACTTATATATAAAGAGAGAGCGATTTTGTACGTGGAGGGTAATCTTCAGAACCACTGTACCTATTTGAAAAATTCTTTCACTGTTTGAAAGGTACATTATTCCAGATGGACATAGGCTATATATTATGTATATCTGATCAGTAGAAATAAAGTTAGGGACTTAATCCTAAGAATCTTCATTGTTTCCGCTACTGTCTTCTACCGCTTTTTGTTCCGAAGATTTCAACGATCCTTATCGTGGTGCTATCGCGGTGGACTTCTGTTCTGACGCTAGCGGTTCGAACCCAGCCGTTCTCCGGCACGCCTATTTCTTTTTAAAAATTTATTTTAATTATTAACTAACATAAAATTAATTTAAGGTATTATTTAGGTTATTATTAAGGTAAAAAAAGATTTACAATTTATTGGCTATCAACTGGAAATTTATTGGTATAATATTTTGTTCAACCCAGACAAAGTCGGGACGGGCCGCTAGTTCTATATAAACTTATCTGACATATCGTGCACCTAAAAGTGAATAAGTGCAGTGAACTGCGATCAGGTTTTAATTTGTTGTAATTAGTTAAAACATGGTAAAACGGAAACATGCCACCAGCAACAAACCAAATCAACATTTTACTTAAAGAAAGAAGTTAAAACTAGAATTTCCGCGATATCTTAGTTACAACTAGAGTTTCCTAATACTGAATTTTCGGGGATTTACAGTTTCAAAAGAGCTTTAAGTACATGCGCATGTGTACATAACATATAAAGAAATTGATGGGTCCTCTTTTGAATAAAACATATCATTTCCTTACTAATACAGATATTCCTCAACTTACGACCGAGATAGGGACCGAGACATTGGTTGTATGTTGAAGTTGGCCGTAAGTCGAGTTTCAAGCAATTTTTTTTTTGTATATGCACGTTCATATATTTTTTACTTTCATACGTAATTTAAAAAACATTGTATTTAGAAGACATAAATTATTCTTCGCCATCACTACTTATTATGTTAGCACAATCCATTGGTTCAGAATTTGCGACAGAAGATACGTAATAAGTTTTTTAACAAAGTTTTCCAAGGTGATTCGAACAGATTGCGTCTTCTTCTCCTCGTATATTGTCTGGTAGCAAGCCAGATTTTCCTGAACACGACGATTTACACTTGTGAATCTTTCATCATTTGGATCCATTGCTTCTAATTGTTGTAGTCCTTTATTAATACAATGAAAAGCTGAATCCATTTCTGGAGCCAATGAAGGTTTATTTGATTTATCGTATGGCTATCAAACTATTGCATCATACATATTTATTATTACGTCATAAATTTTTGCAGTATTGAAGAATATTGCATCATTGGTTCAGAATTTGCGAGAGAAGATACGTTGCAAATTTTTTAACAAAGTTTTCCAAGGTAATTCGAACAGATTGCGTCTTCTTCACCTTGTATATTGTCTGGAAGCAAGCCAGATTTTCCTGAACACGACGATTTACACTTGTGAATCTTTCTTCATTTGGATCCATTGCTTCTAATTGTTGTAGTCCTTTATTAATACAATGAAAAGCTGAATCCATTTCTGGAGCCAATGAAGGTTTATTTGATTTATCGTATGGCTATCAAACTATTGCATCATACATTTTTATTATTACGTCATAAATTTTTGCAGTATTGAAGAATATTGCATCATACATTTTAATAATTATATAATACATATGGGTATTACTGTACATTCGAGGAGCAATATTTTTGAGAATTTTTTTTTTAATTTAAAAATTTCAGTCGTAAGTGCGAGCGCTCATAAGTTAAGAGGTCGTAAGTCAGGGAATACCTGTAACCGATTAGAAATCCATTTCAGCTGTTTTACATATTCCTAAATTTCTTACCCAATTTTATCACCATATATCCTTCTCATTCTTTACTTGATCGATTTACTATGACTTCGCATAAAAATTCCTCTACAGGTTACTCTGAAAATATTTAACAGTGTTCTGTTTACATCCTTACCTTATTTCTCAAATATAAATCCCCCCTATTTCTCTTCTCAGTAAGACTTTTAAATGAACTATGATTAACTTTATTACGTATGTTTTTAAATATAACCTAATTTTAAATGCCTTTTTCTTAAATTTGTTAATACTGATGCAATTATCTTTCAGTATAAAAAAAAATTACATCTAAACCAATATTTACGTTACTAGAGCTCATATTTATAACACAAAACTCAAATAAATGGAAAGACTATTTTATGCAACGTCGCGGAATTAAATTTTAAAAAGTTTTATTAGGATATATTTCGCGCCTGAGTTGTTATTTAGTTACATGATTAAACTGATACTACGTAAAATACTTCCCCAAAAATCTGAAAAAAACCTGACGTATTTCATATTTCCAGTGAATACATTTACGCTCAGAATGCTGGAAAAATATATACTTTGTATTATCTGGTGTTGATACAGTTTATAAATTACATATTTAAATTCCGGAATGTAATTAAGTGTATTTTGAATAGAAGTTTATTCAAAATATTTACTTAAAAAAATTATCCTCGCAATATAATTCTATACCTCAAAAATTATTTAGAATTAAATATTTACTTTAACTGCTGTCATTACAGGAAGAGGAAATACATAAGTTGTTTTAAATGCTTTTTGATAATAATCTTACGTATCATATTTTTTTAAAGAAATTCTTTATTGCATTTACATAAGATTTAACGCAGTTGGACAGACTTGTCTCCTCTAAGATAAAATAACATTTAAAATCAAAAAGGGGGAAACTTTGCGTTATTAAAATGTGGAAAACTTGATTTATAAAATTTTTTAATGTCATATAGAAGTAAATATGAGCCAAAGACAGAGATGTTGTTTTCTTCGAGTTGAAAAATGGCCTTGTGTTTAGGGGACATCCAGATACACTCTGAAAAATATATGTTGCAGAAAGCTATGAGAATCCCACACAGTAATAAAATAGTCATATTTTCTATATAGATATACTAAGTAATCCCCCATATATAATTAAAACAGTTCTAAAATATTGAAAGATAAAAATTTATTAACACAATTTTAATTTAACAAAGTCATAAATAATAAACTTTATAAACTAATGTTTGGCCGTACTTTTACAAAAATAACAAAAACTTTTCTTTTAATTCAAGAAAAAAAATATTTTTTAAACAAACTGTATTAAAATAGTATTTTATTGTCCAAATTAAGTGCATTTTGAATTATTTTTTACAAAAAATAACACAAACTTTTCTTTTAGTTCAATAAAATATTTTCTTAACAAACTGTAATAAAATATTATTTTGTTGTCCAAATTACGTCAAAAATAATGTTTAATAGTAATTTTAGTTATACTAGGACAATGATACTTTTTTTTCAGATTGAGAAAATGAATCATTGGATTTTTAATGAAATGTTTTAAAATACCATTGCACTGTCTAGGTTCGGTTTTAATGCCACTTGCGAAGTCAGATAATTGGATTAATTACTTATCTTAATCTTTTCGTAATTTAAAAAAAGTCTTTAATTTGCTTTGCTGTATTTGATACTGTTAAAATGCTGGTGTTCTTTTCTGACACATAAAAAAAAGTTTTAATCGTCAGAAAGGCAGAAAACAGATATATGCTACATGAAAGCGTTAAGTCTTTCACTGCAGTGAAACCCAAAAGAGATTTTCTTAATTTTCTTATTTAATTTTCTACGTGATAAAATTATAAAAAAAATCTTACACTTTATATGAAAATTAAGTTTCACTTCAATAATCATGACAATGTTAGATCTCGATTCCAAAATGCTTTTTATTTCACATTTTTATGCATAAATATAACATACAGTTGAATAGAAATGAAATGTATGCTGTGTAATATTGTGATATCATTTGATATATTGTGAATTGAAAAATATGACACGTGCCCCTCTAATGGCGTGTTATCCATTGTATTATATAACCGTGATCGTAATATTTATTATTTCATGATTCTAAACGATGAAACATAGCCATGTTTTCACATTGTCATCTTTGTACATTTTTAACGTAGGATTATATTCCTCCATAATGGTTCTCCAGAAAACAAAATTTCAGACGCTAAAACCATCCGTCGACTCGAGTTATAATTTTGGCAGCGTGCCAAACCCAGTCTGTATCGCTTGGTCAAGCAGTAAACAGGTCAACCAGAAGAGTACCAAAATGTGTCAAAATTTTGACATATATATATATATATATATATATATATATATATATATATATATATATATATATATATATATATAGATAGATAGATAGATAGATAGATAGATAGATAGATACATACATATATACATACAAAAGAGGTAAGCAACGATAAGTAATCCTACGTTAATAACCTGCGGCAGTTTCGTTAGAAGAGACTACCTGAAAAATTTTCTTTTGATCATTTCATTTTCCATCGTATCACATCTGTATCATTAGCTATAATTTAGAATGACGCTTTGTACAGGAATCATTTATGCTGTTGTATATGTCATCGTATCGTAATCCTACGTTAATAACCTGCGGCAGTTTCGTTAGAAGAGACTACCTGAAAAATTTTCTTTTGATCATTTCATTTTCAATCGTATCACATCTGTATCATTAGCTATAATTTAGAATGACGCTTTCTACAGGAATCATTTATGCTGTTGTATATGTACATCGTATCGTAATCCTACGTTAATAACCTGCGGCAGTTTCGTTAGAAGAGACTACCTGAAAATTTTTCTTTTGATCATTTCATTTTCCATCGTATCACATCTGTATCATTAGCTATAATTTAGAATGACGCTTTCTACAGGAATCATTTATGCTGTTGTATATGTACATCGTATCATGTCTCAGAATTTATATTATAAGTGGATTATAAGTGGATCATCACCGTGTCGCATCAGCATATTTGACAGCTGGTACTTCCCGAGGCGTTTTCCATGGCTTCCCTATTATGATGAACGTATTAATTGTGTACAAATTACGGAAAAAAGTGAGCGAAATTATTGATGGATACCACAAGACAAATAATAGGACAACTCTTTTAGATTCAACCGTGATAAATTGTTCTTCAACATAGTATGACTACTGATTATGTGACAGACAATGTCAAATGATATGTATAATTTCTCTACAATTTTTAATTGAAAGAAGGGAGATTAAAATTCTTTTAATTTACATCTCATCAGTAAAATCCAGTCTAGTATAGAAAAAAAAGTGTCAGGTACTCTCTTCTAGTGAAACAACCGTGAATTATTAACGTAGGATTACTCATTGTTGCTTACCTCTTTTGTATGTATATATCTGTGTATATATATATATATATATATATATATATATATATATATATATATATATATATATATATATATATATATATATATATATATATATATATATATATATCTGTATATATATATATATATATATATATATATATATATATATATATATATATATATCTGTATATATATATATATATATATATATATATATATATATATATATATATGTGTGTGTGTGTGTGTGTGTGTGTGTGTGTGTGTGTATTAAAATTCTGAAGCATTTTGGCACTTTTCTGCTTAACTCTTTACTCTTTGCCCAAGCGATGCAGACTGGGTTTGGCGCGCTACTAAAATTATAACTCGCGACGCAAGGCATCTGAAATTTTGCTTTCCAGAGGGCTGTTATAGAGTAACGTAATCCTACGTTAAAATCGATGTAAAATTTTGAAATAAAGGGAGTGAAGATAAATAAATGTAAAAAAAAAAACTGCTACACCCATGATCGGTCTCTCTTTGTAAACAACAAGGGAATTGGCTTATGAAGTTATTTCAAAATTCCATATCACATCATAGCCATTAGCTATCGACTTGGTGTTTAAGGAAAAATAATGGGCTTGAAATTACCGAATAAAATCTCAAAAGTTTCCCGACCAAGCAGATGCAGAAAAACTCAGCATAATAAGAAGCAGAAAAAATTTACTCTTGGGGTGAATTAAACTAAAGTCTGCCTGACATTTCCTGAGCTTCATAGTCTTTCCATTGTGTCAAAAGCAACGTTCTCTCTCAACGTTTTTTTTTGCTGCCATTGCTTGAGTAGAGTGCGATTTCTTTTGTCGGTTCTTGAAGAAGACTATTTTGTACTTTGAAATTCGAATTGGTCGTTTTATTACTCCCTAATGATTTTTATAAGATTTTTTTTCATCTCTGTCCATAATCACGTGTTTTAATCTCTCCTTTCCGGATGACTCCAAAATTTCCAAGTAATGGTGTTTAAAATTTCAGATATTCAATGTCTGGTGTAGGCTTACTTTGTGGGTGTGTATCTACGTGTCTGTATATTAAGGGTTGACAAAGCTCAAAATTAAAAAATAAATAAATTATCATTCCGCGAAAGTTTAGATGAAGAGGTAAGTGAAAGGATGATACACAAATGAACCATCAGATAAACAAGTAATATAAAAACAAAATTTTTTAAAGTAAATTCCTACTTAGGTCAACAAAGAAAAATTTGAATGTGAACTAATAGTAGGAATTGAAAAAAAGGATTGCCTGCCAGAACCTTGCCTACTGTGCGAGATTAGGAGGGGGGGAAAGAGAGAGAAAATGTTTGTCAGGTTGGGGATTCGATCCCGCAACCTACAGGACGGGAGGAGCCCGCGCTACCGCAGTGCTACCGTTTACAGAGTAAGAATAGGGAAATTGCTATTCAAGAGCAAGAGACGCTCTAGGTATAAAACTAAAATCGATTAATTAAATTTAATTAATGAATTAATATTTGAAAAAACTGCATCAACATCAAGTGTAATCCACTACAAGTTAAAAAAAATGTATTTGAACTTGAGTGGATGAATAAAAAGTATTTTATTAACGATTGAAAATTTGAACAAGATATATATAGGGAGAGTGTGAACTAATAGTAGGAATTGAAAAAGTTAAAAAGTGGCGCTTGAATTAAAAGGGAAAAATAAAAGAAAAATTATTAAAAATTACACATCAAGTAATGCACATTTTGGTTACATGTATAAAGAGCCAGAAATAATAGATATTTACTTGAAAATACATAAAAAGGAGTAATTACTGTACCAAATAGTGCATTTAGATATACACATCCATGTAAATAATTAAATATGGCGGATCACGAACTGGAATTGAAGGCTCAAAATAATTTATATTTAAAGAAAAACATTCCGCGAAAATGCATTATATAATATATTTCTACTACGTGTTTCCTTTTTTGTTCAAATCCACTCACATTCCGGAACAATACCTTTTCTTAAAACAAAACTTTTGAATTTGGGAAATTTCTCCCATTTACTTTATATTGAGAAAAGAGATGCGATGAAATCGTACGTATTCCTTTTATCCGATAGAGTAAATCGACGTTTTATACTTCTCTCGAAAGAAAATAGATTATAATGTATCATCTCTATATAAAATTTCTCCGGTTTATATTGTTTTTGTTCCAGAAACTTCGGATTATGGCCATAATATTTTTTCCGCCGTCGCTTTTCTGCACTCGAACTTCGGAAGAATTTTTTTTTCTTAAGATAGAAAACTTCACTTAAGGGTTTGAAAGAATATGAAATAATGTTGTTTGATGAAACAGCATTACATACATAAAAAACGACGATTTCTCGGTTAATAGGCCTCTAAAGTTTCGACGTGGTTCAAGGAGTGTAAAAATTAACTTTCACGAAAATTAAACATTTTTCAACTTCATTCATGTGAAACAAAGGGGTGAAAATTTTGAAGTAGAAAGATCAAGGACAAAGAGTTAATTCTGTAAATTGATGAAAAATCATAAAAGTATTTATTGTTTCGGTATTAGTAGAGGGGAAAAAGGAGCTGTTGTTGTTCATTTTAGGGGAAGAAAGATTAAAACGCCTCATATGTAAGAAATTTTTCTTCAAAAGATAATTTTTAAAACTGCTAAAAGTTCTCAGCACTTAAAGTGTTTAACGGAGCTTGTAAATTCTGAGCGTAGTAGTTAATTTTTTATTATTTTCCAAGCATATATTCCGATTATTTTTCTGAAAAAGAATCACTGACTCCTTAGACTAAAACTGAAATACAGTCAGCTTAAGCGAATTTCATTACTTGCGTGTTTGCCATCAAAAATTAAACTGTATTTAATTTTTCAGTTTTTCAGCTCTCTGCTAAAGTAAAATAATAATATATTAAAAATTATTATTAATATTGATAACTTTTTTAATACGGTATGATACTGCAAATAACTGTGTTTTATAAATTTCAATAATTTTACTTCTATCTAAATATGCTTCAAGTACTGTTGATATGAAGTTACTGCCTCTTCCTTTCTCGCTCTGTAAGAACCTACATATATATATATATATATATATATATATATATATATATATATATATATATATATATATATATATATATATATATATATATATATATATATATACCTCACTATACGGCCGCTCTTTATACGGCATTTCGCTATAACTGCCTTACCTAATAACGGCACACTTTCGATTTACGGCCCACATTATTCAGTTATACGGCCACAACAGCAGAAAGTGATGATGGCAACATATTATAGCTTAGTGATTCTTCATGTTAATGTTCGTCATCAGATTAAAACAGTTATTAAACATTTTATTTTATGTTTTTTATAATATGTATACATATGTGCATATGATTCCTTTTGTTTTTATTTATTTGGGCGCGGGGTTGGAGTAAAACATCCACAACATAAACTAACTAGAAACCATCGTAAATAACAAAAACAAGTACATTTATTAAGAAAGAATTGAAAGAAAACGTAGTCCGTCCACGACGGAATCCAAAGCGGGAGTCTTAATGTTCTCCCAAAAAACAGAGTAGAGGGGTCGTGATAATGTTTGTGCTAGCGGCGCCCTCTTGCGACAGACATAATATGCTTTTACAAATAACATTTCATGAAGTTTAAAGTTCATTGTTAAGAGTTCAGTTCTGCTTTCTACAATTCGGCCATCCTAGCTGTCATGCGGCCTCGGATGACATTAAGCAATAGGCACTGACAGTCTCTGAAAAAGAAATAAAATGGAACACACTTACAATACACGGGACCATGCAGGAAGTGCACTGGTGCTGACATCGAGTACACGGGACCATGCAGGGGTGCTCTTGTGCTGACATCGAGTACACAGGACCATGCAGGGGATACTCTGGTGCGGACATCGGATGGCGGGATACCTTGTCAGTCGTCTGAATCGGGGTAGCGGGGATGTCATGCCAGTCGTCTAAATCAGGATAGTAGGGATGCCCTGGCTTCGTGTAGTCGGCAGCAGAAGACGTGATGTTGGGACGTTCATGTTGTTCGAATTTGATGACACCGTACCGGTCGTAGGGCTTGACATCGGTCACTTTGTAAGGACCTAGGGATTTCGGTCTTAATTTCATTCTTGTTCCATACCACGTAGGCTTGATTGCACGTGATTTTCTTGTCTTGTACTTGCATGATTTTTTCCTTTTCTTAAAGGATTTCTGGTTTTCGTCTTGAATCTTAAGGATATTCTTTCTTTCTTCTTCCTTCATTTTTTATCTCTTTTTCATCGTCGCGTTAAGGTACTCTTCTTCTAAGACTTCTTTCACTCGTATGTCTGTTATGCCTTTTAGTTTCACGCCTGTCAACAGTTCGAATGGTGTGAATTTAGTACTTCGAGAAGCGGTACTGTTCATTATTCGTTGAACCATAGACACGTATTTGTACCATTTCGTTGGGTCGGAAATTGAAAGTTTAGAGAGCATAGGAATTAAAGTTTCGTGCATCCTTTCAACCTGACTGTTACCACGGGGAATTCCTGCTGTAATTTTAATATGCTCTATTTCTTCTTCTACGCAATAGGTCTCGAAATCATTCGAAGTAAATGCGCTTCCTCTGTCACTGATAATTCGTCAAGGATTTCCAAAGGTAGTTTGTTGTAGCTTTAACTTTTCTATCGCGTCGCGTGACGATGTCGATTTTACTGGGTATAACCATACAAATTTCGTAAAGGCATCGACGACCGTGAAAATATGTTGATAATTCTTGTTCGTAGAAGGCATAGGACCTATAAAGTCAATATGATACGTGCTCAACGGTGAATTTTCTTTTGGGATAGGATTAAGTAAACCTTCTCCTTTGCCACGTTTTCTGTTACATAGGATACATTCTACGCAGTTGGCAATGACGTTATCAATTTGTTTTCTGACATTACGTATGTAATAATTTTGATTTAAAACGTCTTCGGTCTTGGATGATGCAAAATGATTTTTATTATGAATTCGCTTGATTATTTCTTTTTCCATTTCTTGAGGCACCATTAAAAGTTCTCTTCCATTTTTGTACTTATATAAAATTCCATTTTTGACGAAATGTTCTTCATCATTTCCCTTTTCTATCAAGGTTTTAATCGTTTCAATATTTTCGTCTCGTTTTTGGGCAGCTTTAATTTTGGCGGTTATATCGTCGTCTAAAATTATCTTCTTAGAAATATCTACGGTTTCAGTTTTGTTTGGCGTATATTTAGATACAAGTTTAAAAATAGTGTCTCTTCTTTGCTTATCGTTAAAGCGATTTAAATCTAATTCGTTAGTAACAAAGTTGGGTAAATTTTCCATCAACAATAAAAAGTTGTTCGTCTTGGAGGGCTTCTGAATAATTAAGGAATCTTTTTTCAAATAACGTCAGCTAAATCTAACAGAGGGGTACCAATAATAAGGTCGAAATTTATTGCTCCGTCCGAGACAACATGAAACAACAATTCGAAGGAGTGACCGTTGATTTCCACGCTATGCATAAAAGAACCCTTGGTAAGCACATTCTTAGAGCCTTGTCCTACTAGATTTATGGCGGGGGGAGAAACAGCTGGGAGACACAGTCTTTCATAGCAGGCGGATCGTATTACATGCAAACTGGAACCACTGTCGAAAATACCCGTCAGCTCATTATCGTTCAACCTGACGCTTATCTGTACAAGAGAATTTTTCTGTTCGGGAACACTGCGACTGATACTCATGGCTTGACTTTTAGGGGTTTTATTATTTTTCACCGGACAGTTAGCAGAAACGTGGTCATTCGTAAATTGGTTACAATTGAAGCATTTTCTTCCGCGGTCTTTAAACGGGCAAACACTATGATTTTTATCACCGCAGTTTTTACAACGCTGAAAGCGGGGAGACACGTCTGAAAAAGGGGTGGAATGGTTTTTCTTTTTTGTCGTTTCTGGTTCAGCTGGAATCGTAGTATGATTTCGTATTTTTTCGTAAATACCTAATTTTTCCTTAAACTCTTTTAAATCTTTCGCACCGTAAAGAATTACTTTGTTAGACAGTTTATCTGGAATACCATCTATAAAATATTGAATTAGGGATTCTGTTTCGATGTTACCTCTGCTTGCTAGTTCTTTCATGACCAGAAAATATTCTTGCAGAGATTCTTCGTTGTTTAAATGACGTTTGGTCAACATTTTATGGAGTTGGGCGCTTGTGCACTTCGAGGCAAATTCTTGTTCAAGAGCTGATTTAAGCTTAGCCCACGAAGTTAAGCCAGATTCACCTTGAATAAAGAGTTTCGCTAATCCAGTTAATGATCGTTTCGCGAATATTAATTTTTGAAGATCATTCCATGCGCCGTTTCTTCAAAATCAGTTATCCACTTTTCGATGGAATAATTATCTTTCCCGTCAAACTTTCTCAAGCTGTCTTCGATATCATGATAGGAAATAGTAAATTTAGAAAATTTATCTACTGATGGTTCTACACGGGTTAATTCACTAACTTCGCTACGAATTTCTTCGTTCACGTGTTCATCCTCGCTATCAGATTCAAAATTATCATTTTGAAGCGTTTTAATATCTAATAGGCTATCGAGAATTCGAGTAGCGAGAACAGTTTCATTTCCGTCACAATCAATACATAAAATATTGCAAATTGTAATTAAATTAGCAAGCCTAACGTTTTTCACAGCAAAAGTTAATTTCTTCTCATAATGTTCGTCGTTTTTCTGGTAGTCAAAGCCAGAAAATTCTCGTAACCGTTTCCGGTTTAATCGGTCACCTTCAGTTTCATAAACAAAATTATGCAAACATTTTATATATTTAACAGAAGCAGACTTCAAGTTTGCTTTGATTCGGGGAATATCAGCTAATTTCATTTTTTTCATTTAGAGTCGTTAATCGTAGCAATCGTTATTTAGAATCGTTATTCGTAACATAAGCTCGTAAATCGTATAAATAGAATTATCGTGATTAGCCGCAATTCGAAGAAACAAAACAGTCACTATCGTAATTCATAAAAATAGTCTTACTTTAGTTCGGAGTCCGTTGCATCGTATTCTCGTAGATTTCTTTCTAATTCATATCCAATTCCGGTTCTGACACCATCTTCTTTGGGCGCGGGGTTGGAGTAAAACATCCACAACATAAACTAACTAGAAACCATCGTAAATAACAAAAACAATTACATTTATTAAGAAAGAATTGAAAAAAAACGTAGTCCGTCCACGACGGAATCCAAAGCGGGAGGGGTCGTGATAATGTTCGTGCTAGCGGCGCCCTCTTGCGCCAGACATAATATGCGTTTACAAATAACATTTCATGAAGTTTAAAGTTCATAGTTAAGAGTTCAGTTCTGCTTTCTACATTTATATGTTTATTTTTTTTTAATTTCTGTTTATTATTACATTGCTTTGTACTTTTATTTTTATGTAAGCATTTTATAGGAAATAAAAAGAATAAAATGCTTTATGATCTCAAAACAATATTATTTATAAAAAATTGGAACAGATCCAATTAAATTTGTACGGGTTTGTATCAAAATAATTGATTTGTCATACGGCTTTTCGCTTTACGGGCAACTTTTCCGGAACCTATCTAGGCCGTAAAGCGAGGTATATATATATATATATATATATATATATATATATATATATATATATATATATATTGATGCCCATTATTTTACTTTTTATTCTGGGGCTGGCGGCCCTGTGGTACAGCGTGCTAGTTTTCGGTGCTGACGGTGCTCAGACCGAATCCCTGCGTTGCGCCACAAAAAATGCCTCCGTTCATGTCGTCCCTTCATAGGGGTTAATGCTGTCTACCTATATGGTGCCCCCATAATAAAATGGGCAGTAAAATTGCGGCGTAGTATAGGCCAATGTTTGATTACAAGTGCCTCCGCACTGGTTAAATAAATAAATAAATAAAATAAAAAACTTTTTATTTTAAATAAGGATTGGCTATGGCATTAGTTGTAGTATCGGGTATAGTTAAGATATTTAAAAATAATAATAATAATAATAACATATATATATATATATATATATATATATTGTAGCCCATTATTTTACTTTTTGTTCTAAATAAGGATTTGTTATCGTATTAATTATGGTATCGGGTATAGTTAAGATATTTTAAAATAATAATAATAATAATAATAGTAATGCCTTAAAATTTGCCAGTCTTTTACAGTCGACAGTCTTTGTCAGTCGGGGGATGGGGGGGGCACACGCGCATGAAGTAAATATCCAGTTGAATAAAACAATTACAAACAATTCGATAGGAAAACAAAAAAAACTGATAAGAGTCTATCTGAATTGTTATATAATTAAAACGCTTACCTAAGGCATAGGGATATGCACGGGACTTGCGTATAATATTGAAATTGAATAACAATTAATCTAATCAAATGAAACGAACTTTAAATAATGTTGCAAAGTCTCTTCATTCACTCATTTACCATCTTTATCAATCACTACGTCGATAAAGGAAAAACATCACAAATGTCCCTGAAATAATGAAATTATTTCTGAATAAAAGGATATTTCCTTTCTTTATTCGGAACCGCCGTCAGAAACTTTTAAAGACTCCGATAATGGCCTCAAACAGTCAAATAAAAACCTAGTGAGTCTTTAGATAATGTATTTACAAATTTAAGGCTAAAATACCTCGGGGCTCATCAGAAACGAAACTAATGAAAATAACCATGTAACTTCATCGACCGCGCTCTAAACTTTGAAACAACTGAACCTGTTTACGTTTGTTTAAAATATATGATCATGAATATTTTTTATAATTCGTGATTACTTGGCCTATCTGATGTTTTGAGAGAATCAGTCGCCAATCCATCATCTTATGACCAGAATCTCGAAACATCACTGTTATACCAGACCACTTAGAGCAACTCCAAGCTAACTGGACTTATTTGTTACTGATCTCGGTGTGTAACTTTAACGTTTTCGGAACATTTCGATAATCAATAAGTTTCAGTGACTCACCTTGAACTCGTGAAAGATTAGAGACTTTCCTTTCTATTACTCAATCAAATAATGACCTTAGAGGCGTGGTGGCCTAGTTGGCAAGAGCTGCGGACCAGTGATCTGAACAACCCCGGTTCGATGGTCGTTGTTGCAATTCCACAGCCGTGTTCACTAATTGTGGCCGGGACACGTAAAATAGATCGTGGCTGCAATGTCCTCCAAGTTCTCAAATTTTCCTCTGGAGGTGCGGGTTCAAGTGTTCGGGTCTCGTCACTTGACTCGGTTCAAAATTACGAGACCGATGTACTTCGAGGTCAAGTCAGACTTCATCCCTAGTGGTACCTCGCCTTTTTGTTAAGTGAAGCTGCTTACTACTCTTCGCCAAGGACCTAGGATTTCAGGACCTAGGTCCTTTGGACTTTACTACACCAAGGGGATTGGAAACAACAATAATGAAATTCCGATAGGTCTCGCATTTTGAAGTTAGGTGTCTAAATAAACACTACTTATTTAAAAATTAAAGAAATTAAATACATTTGAAAAATAAAGCACATTCAGATCTAATTAGTGATTATCGCTAAATCAATTTTAACTCAGCTCAGCCGGCGTTCCTATTAAAATCCAGATGCTTCTAATTCTTTCCGACACGTAATTAAATTACAGAATCCGATGCATATCAGATTCCTTTAAGTCGAAAAAAGAAAAAAAATGGCTATTAAAGGAACAAATAACAAGTTTTCCTACCTATTTTTTTATGAAAGCCCTTTTACACTAATTTGCATTTCCAGCGGTTCCCTTTAACCTTAAGTTTCGCTCTGTATGCATTCCACAGTTTTCTTGCGTTCTCATAACTACCGAGATTAGCATAAATAATATAACTCTGCATTTGTTACAATTCGTTCCTCTTTTTATCTCCCCTGTCTTGTTAAAACATTCTTTACGTCGACTTGGCTCCAAAACCATCGTCAGTGGTTTCAGACTTGACTAGTGGGTCTGAAACTCATTTTGCACTGTGTGTATAGGTCATTAATTAAAGTCCTTACAAAAAGTTTTCCTCGAAAAACACATAAAAAAATATTTATGACCACTTGGTAAATTATGGTGGAAATTTATAATCAGGGGAAATTAAACATTTTGTAATAAAAATATGTCAAATGGGGGAATGGTTTCTAAGAACCTTACTTTAATTGCCTTAATATTATGTCATGAAGAGGTAATTAAATATTATCTCTTCATGACATAATATTAAGGCAATTAAAGTTATAATCAAATCGATAAAAAGTTTTAAAAATACACATAATTTTATATTTTATATTTAATTTTCATTTTCTTCGCGAATACGTTATAAGGACAAAAGTTTACCCCGAAAACGTTGGTTTCTAATTAAATTTTTCAGTCCCTTTTCTAGATTTTTACCCTTTCCTTAAGGGGTGGGATACGAGAGTTATCGCTAAATTGGCGATGGATTTGGGGACTTATTTTGGTCACTAAATTTGGCGGTATATCGCCAAATTTTAGGCCAAACGCTAGACCAAACGTTTCACCTAAAATTTGACCTAAAATTTTAGGCAAAATTTTAGATCAAACGTTAGGCCAAACTTAAACGTTAAGTCAGAAGGATATGCTTTCATTGCTGTCAAAGGACTCTCTGATGTCTGATAAAATTTTAAAATCCAGGACCTAGGTCAAATTTAGACCATGGGGTACTTACACGACAAATCTGTTTTAGGCAAGTTTTAACTGGCTCAGTACTGCCAAATTGGTCCTTAGTGAAGACACTAAGGGAAGAGAAAATGATGGAATAAATGCACTTATTGCTGTGGTTGTTTTCGGTGCAGCAATGTATACCCCTATGGTTAAATACAACAACTCAATAATGATGTGTAAATAAGTACTGTGATAAAATTTATACAACTAATTACCCTGCAAAGGGAAAAATACTGTTTGACAACTATTTCAGGTAATCAAAAAAGGCATTTCCCTAGCTACCATTGATTCTTTTGTCATTTTGATAAGTTTGCATTGAGATTTATTTCGAGCACCCCTCTGAAGTCACACGTAATCCCCAGGAGGTACGCATTCTTTAGTTTAAGAATTGCTAACGTAGATGAACTGTTGATTCACACAATGGCTACAGATATACAGCTCATGTAATAACTACAAACATTTAAATGAATATGTACTTTAAAATAGCAGTATACTTTAAAATTAATTTAAGTATCATGAGAATAAATTATAGGTAAAGACAAGTTTTTAAACCATTCAAAAGATCCAAACATTCCAGTTCATGCGAATTCAACAGCATTTGTGTTCCAGCCTTAAACGAAAAAGTTCAGCTAACAGGAATTTAAGTCAAGATGGTTATACAGGATGCGGTAGAAAGAACTTTCCGAGGGTATAAATAAATAAATTAATAAATAAATAATAATAATAATAATAATAATAATAATAAAATAATAATAATTAATAATAAATAAGTATTTTTTTTACTTTTCTCAGCTATAAAAGATACCTTTCTCTATCTTGCTTTTTTTTTGTGATTGACGTTCCAAATCAGAACGTTCGTTCTGCCGCACCCTGTATTAATTCTTGTAGTGTTTCAAATAAAAAAAAAAGTTTTTGTGTCAGTGCACGACTTTCATTTTATTACAAAAGCTTTGAAATACAACTTCATTCCTAAAGACTTTAAAAATACTATCGAGCTAAAAAGTAAAACTTAAATCACTTACTCAACTGAAACAATTTAATTCAACTGCATTTTGTTCTAACATGTCATCGATTGTTGGAGAAAAAAAACATTATCGCACAACAAGAACCTATTTTAGATCATAATACTTTCTTAATCGATAACATTAGGAAATAAATTTGTTCGGAATGGTGTAGGATTCTAAGTGATCGGGAAAGAACATTTATATTCTGTTACCAGCGAAGTTTATACGCACCAAGCTTATTAAATAAAATTTGCAAAGTAATGAATCTTAAGAAACCTTTCTTTGTTTCTAATTAGTTTAAATTTTGGCAGTAGCGGATGTGAATTAATCGCAGACGTTCTTATTTCAGTGTTGAACTGCATATTTCCGTTGAAAATTATTAATTACCCTGGAAATAAGTTTCCTTAATTAAATTCTGACGTGATGCCGCTTCTTGGATAACGTTATTAAGATTTTACATATCATTCCACTATTTTGCATTTCGTTTTGGGAAGAAAATTGTAAAAGTAGCGAAATGCCTTGCATTTGCCAGTTAATTTTGCCGCATAAAAGGAGAAAAACTGAAGTATAGGGAAATTGTTCCTAATGGTTAAAGATAGTTTTATGGAAAGTGAAAATAATTATTAAGAGTACCTTTTGGTTTCTTTATTTCCATGCTTGAAAGCTGCAGTAAATAAAAATACTCTATATTCAAACTAAGTCGCTTTTAAATAGGCTATATTCCTTCTGGAAAAATGCGTTCTACCATCCCACCGCCAGGTTAACCCCTTCATTCTCGATCCCGTCAAAATTACAGGTTGAGGTTTCGCCCTCTATTTCTCTAGCCCGTGATACTTCCGGGTTGGAGTGTAGAAAAGTAACGCACCAAAAAGATTAAAAACAATCCCTACCATTTACCCGGAAAAAAATTTATTCCTTATATTTCATACCAGATGGCAGCACCAGACTATTTATAATATAATTGGGGATGGTTTTTTTTAAACTAGATGTGGCAGATCCAGAAATAAATGGAATCCTCCGGAATAAATAGGCACTTTTTTTACTGTTTTCTTGAAAATTATACGATTGTTTAGGGATTAAGGAATAATCTTCACCAACGAGCCTTACATTTTTCCCCATCAGAAAAAGATAAAGCATTTTCCGTCCTCCCGTCAAAATGACTTTATTTTTACGTTGGCTTACTATCTCTAATTCAGATTCATTTCATTTTGTAACAACCCCATCTTTCCACTAACTTAACACTCATTCAAAAATTGTCTTTTATTAACAATAAACTATGGGATCTTGCCAATCGTTTCCAGCACCCCCTGTCTATATCAGGGCCCCCACATGCCCGGTGCTACCGTTGCTACGGCAACGGGGCCCGTGGGCCAAGGGGCCCGCAAGGACGGGGGAAAAATTAAAAAGTAGAACATTTTTAATAAATCATAGAAATTAAACAATAATTAAATCACTAGGACTAGATTTATGTGTATGAATGAAATATTACATCAGAGTAATATAAATTGGTTCATTGGTTATGCAGTGCGTTGCGTACAAAACGTGTCTGAATCTACAACAGCCGTGAGTAACAAAACCACCACCAGCTGACGTGAACACGACAACACGTGACACCTTGTTGACAGTACGTGTGCAGAAGCAGAACACTGCCCGCCGGGCCCGCCCTCTGCGACTCGGCTCAAGGTCAATGACGTTGCTATTTTAGTGTAGGTCCTACCCCTCTCCGTCACACCGCGGCCCGCTTGCACCACTCACTGACGTGACGTCAGTGAATTAACAACCCTAACAGGTGCTTGGTACTGCGTAGTGTGTTTCCGCCGCATGACAGTTTGTGTATGTAATTGTTTTAAACATTTAATAGTTGCTTTATTATATCATTAATCATTATGTCTACAAGCAATTTCAAGCACAAATCTGGGGCGCAATAACGGAAGTTAAAAGCCATTAAAGAGGCAAAAGGGGCTTTGGGCCGGTAGAATATTACAAAGTTTTTTAAAAAGAATGATGATAGTGATAGCCTTTCTCATTGTGATGATGATGCAAGTGTTAGAAGTGACAGTTTATCTACTTGTAAAACTACTGATGATAGTGTGTCTGTGTCCAGTGAATTAGTGTTTGAAACTGATGACAATACAGGCAAGACTTTCTCTGAGGTGCAGCAGGTAGGACATGTTGTGGATTCAATCAATACAGGTAGTAATAACGAAAACGATATTTCAAATGACGAGAGTTCTAACAATGATAAGCCAATTTTAGATTTTACCGACCCAGGCACATGGCCGGAAATAATTAGTGATATTAATCGCCAGAATATTGTCTCTCAAAACAATATAAAATTTGAAGAATTATGTAGTCAGGCTAAGACATTCCTTAAAGACAAAACAGGAAAACTGTTTCCTAACTATCTTCTCAACACTAAATCTATAAACAATCGAGAAAAGTACCCCAGGGACTGGTTAATTTGGAGCTCTTCTAAACAGACACTTCATTGCATTGCCTGTACTCTTTTTTCAAATAGCCAAAAAACAAACATAGGATTTTCACCGGCTCAATTTCCATGGAAAATGTTGTATAACAAACTTTCCGAACATGAAAATAGCAATGACCACCATAAGTCTTATTGTCAATGGAAATCCCTCCAACAATCAATTAATTCAAAAGGTATTGACAGTGGTCTTCAAAACCAAATTTTGAACGAAGCAGAGAAGTGGAAAGCAATTTTACAACGGATTTTAGACGTGACACTCTTTCTAGCATCAAGGGGTTGCCTTTTCAAGGAGATAATGTATCAATTGGTGATGCAAATAATGGAAATTTTCTGGGGACTTTGGAGTTAATTGGAAAATACGATGAAATCCCTAGGGAGCACTTGGCTATGATCAAAACTCTGCAATTCCAAGGAAAAAACATGAAAGGAAAAGCCCATTATTTATCTTGGAAAAGTCAAAATGAGTTCATTTCACTTCGTGGTGAAAAAGTTTTAAAATTTATACGTGAAGAAAGGCAAGAAACTATTTATTATGGGCTGATTGTTGATGCAACTCCTGATGTATCACATCAAGAAAAAAATGTATTTATTTTGAAGTATGTCATTCAAAATAAAGACTCTAAGCAATATGAAATAAAAGAAAGGTTTGTGAAATTTGTCAACTGTAATGGAAAAAGTGGAGAAGATATTACTAATGAAATTTTAACCTTCTTAGCTGAAAATAACATCCCTCTTGAGGACTGCAGGGCTCAAGAGTATGATGGTGGATCTAACATGTGAGGAAAAGTCAAAGGAGTAAAAGCAAGACTGTTAGAGAAAAATGATGTGGCATTTTATTCACCCTGTGGAGCTCACTCCTTAAACAGAATAGGAGTTAATACAGTAAAAATATGCCCCGAAATTATGATCTTTGGAAACTTGGAAACAATGTATTCTTTTTTCGCCCATAGTCCTACAAGATGGGATATTTTGACTTCTGAAGTGCCGCTTTCACTAAAAAAACAATCACAAACAAGGTGGTACGAAAGATTCGAAGCCGTTGTTCCCGTTGCAAAGCACTACCCAGGACTATTTAACGGCCTTAGAAAGAGTATTAACTGAGTTGAAGTCAAACTTAGAACCAAAAGCATACAATAAATCTATGGGTCTTAAAAAATACTTTTCTTCTTTTCAAGGCCTTTGTATGACAGTATTTTGGTACAAAGTGTTGGGCTGCATCAATAAAAAGAGTGTAATAATTCAGTCGCAGAGTATTTCTCAGGACATTGCAGTGAAACTGATGAATGATCTGAAGGAAGACATGCAACGACTGAGAAATTCGTGGGAAGACATCATCAGTGAGTCACGTTTAGTGGCAGAATCCATCAACGTACCATCTACGTTTCCAAAATCAAGAGGTCGCCCTCAATTGGAAACAACTATACAAGAAGAAAACCATTTTAAAACTAATATTGTGTATAGAGCTTTGGATCTTATTTTGTCTGATCTCAAGACAAGATTTGAAGCAACTAATGAACTGACTGAACTCTTCAGCCCAGTTCTTCAATTCAGCTCAATGGAAGACAGTGATTTAAGGGATAAGGCTGTAAACTTAGTTAAAACTTATAAGAATGATCTATCAGTAAACCTTTCAGATGAAATTATACACCTGAAACATATATTCAGCTCTGTGTTTCAAGTTGACCAAAAAAACATTTCAAGTAACCCGTTAGAGTTGTTGAATGCGATCCATGCTAAACAGTTAGAACCAATATTCATAAATGTATGTATTGCATTAAGAATCTTTTGTACGATACCAGTTTCTGTTGCATCTGCAGAAAGAGCATTTAGTCAGCTGGGCAACGTATTGAAAACATGGGAACGTTCATCAATGACTCAAGAACGTCTTAATTCACTTGGAGTGTTAGCAATCGAACACCGTCTTGCATCAAGCCTTGACTTCAGTGATATAATTGTAAAATTCTCAATGATCAAAGCCAGAAAATGTAGCTTTCATTCTTTCAATAAATTATCAGAACTCAGAAACACTACTGTAGAAGTGAAAATAGTGTAATTCCCCACGGTGTGTGGACAATAAAGAATGTACCATAAAGGATGCAGAGGCAGGGGCAAATACAGGATTGTAAAACAATAAAAAAATAGAAGAATAGCTGTCGGTGTGGCCAGTGATAGCGATCTGAAGTTTATATTTTACAAGATGGATGGTCGTTATTTTATGGCCCACAGTAAAAACGTCAGAGGAGAAGAATCAAAGTTGTTTTACAAAATAAACGTATGTGGGGGGAGGTACTAAATAGCCCATGGACAGAGGCGGCAGAGGCGGTATAATAAAGGACCAATTAGGGATAGGAACCACTGAAGGAGAAACAGCCCACTGCCCAATGAAAGTGAGGGGCGTGCTAGAATGGCCCCCTGTAAACGGACAACAGCTTCGCTAAGGACGAGAGGAATCAAGAAAAAAAGGAGACGGTCTTCAGATTGGGTTCCTGAGAGTTAGATGTCGGAGGCTCTCGTCTGCCATATAGCCGTGGAGAAGTGCCAATATACTGCCAACGTTTTCATACACTGGAGATGATACTGGGTCCCGGTCGCCGATGCTACGATCATCGTTGCATACATCCGTGATAGTAAGTGCCTCCCCGTTAGATTCTAAAAATCATATTTGACTCTATAGTTTGCCTCTGCTTCTGGGTATTGTACGTCAAATTATTAACATAAAACAGATTGTAATACTATAGTGCTGACATGTAAATTGAAATTTAGGTTGTCTAATAAACGTATGTGTAAGGTCAATGCGTTGTATTCCTTGCGTATTCCAACCCTTGCATGCATCTATTGCTTCTAGGTGATTAACCCCTACATCTATGGTGCCGCGATCAGGATGCACGTGGTTGGAAGTATTTGTGGATATTACGGAAGAGACCTTAGTAATAATCAAGACTAAAATAATATGTTGTTAGTTTGCTAGAATAATTAAGTGTTTTTTTTTGTTTTTTGTAGAAGAGGAAACAAGTTGTTATTTTTTATTTTTTTTTACCAACTGTAGTGAAAATAGACTTAGAATATGAGTTGTGAGCAACATTATGATTACCATTTAGATTACATTTTAACACTATTATGATTATAACGAGTATGAAGAAGTAGTAAGTTTGAGAGGTGATCTATTACGTTAATCGCCAAACTTAATAATGAAAATATTTATCATAATATTAAGAATAAGAACCGTAGGATATTAACGTATGATATTCAGAAGCAGAGACTTGTGTGCAATTTCTTTACCACTGTGAATTGTTTGAAATTCTGAAGTGATATTATATATATAATTATGAACTTTATTAGTTGACTGATGTTGAATACACACTAAAGTGATTTGTTTAACACTAATGCGAATAGAATGATATGACAATTGTTGGAAGTGTATGTATGATATGTTAATGATATTATATAGTTTGAGTAATAGGTTAGGCAATATTTAAGATATATTGCCAATCATTAGATTGATGCAGAATCAGCAAATTGATATTGATGCAATTAGAGCGCAATTAATACGTAAATTAGAAACAAAGGATAATACAATTATGGAGGGCAAAGATATATTAGTGCATTTGCCAGAATTTTCTGGGAATAAAAATGACAACATTGATTTTTTTTTTAGCCAATTTGATAAAATAGCAGACATAGGGAAGTTAAATGAAGAGCATAAATTGTTATTTTTAAAAGCAAAACTAAAGGACAGAGCATTACAATATGTAAGTAGTCACGAAGAGTTACAGGACGAAAATAATTATGAAAACTTTAAGAGAACGTTAAAAATAAAATTCACTCCGGAGCAAGATTTCATGAAATCACAAAATGCCTTAATGAAAATCTCGCAGAAACCCGAACAGTCCGTTAAAGATTTTAAGGAGGAAATTGTCAGGACCGCGTACAACTATTTAAAAGTTGCGAAACTATCAGAGGATCAGGGAGCGGTTGGTCTGACGGAAAAAATTAAATTATCAAAATTTTTAGACGGATTAAGACCCGATATTCAATTGGAAGTTAAAAAAACGGCTCCTACCACATTTAACGAGGCTTACGAAAAGGCAAGAAACATAGAGAACGCGCTAGAGGATTCGGAAAACAGAGTTATGAATATAAATAATGATAGCACTTCAATGAAAATAATTGAATCACTATTAAATCAAAATAAAGAACTGATGGAACGATTAAACGCCACGACAGAGAAAATAAATAACTTAAGTTTAAAAGATGCAAAAGAGGGCCAAGGTGGTGACATAAAATGTGAATTATGTGGAAAAACCAACCACAGTACACTACAATGCTGGTTTAACCCTAGAAATATGACCATGAGTCAAAATCAAACACAGCCAGTAATTCAGGCAGAAAGTAATTTTCCGAATTCTACGAATACATATTGGGGGACTCCCCAGAGGCGAAATTTTAATGGAAATAGTCAAATGCCACAAACGTACGTTAATTATAGGCAAAATTACAGTAATGTTGATAATAATCAAAGTAACCAAAGACAAGGAAATTATTATCCGCAACAGGGAGAAGCATATGCAGAGATAAATAGGAATTATGAGTATAATTATGATAGGATGGACAGGGGTGTGAGACATAATATGGGTATGAGAGGTAGGAGACAATATGCGAGGAGGTTAAACTAAAGAGGGAACCGCTGGTACGCTATGTAGACAGTAATAAAAGCCCACAGATACAGAGGTTCCCGAGGCAAAATGAGATTCAAGTGGGTAAGATAACCAAAAATGTGAAGATTAGTGAACAGGGGGAGAAAAACAAAACGGTATCGATGACACAAACGGATCAAATCAAAAAAAAAAAAAAAGGGAATAATCAATTGATAATTGCAAGTTGTACTTTCAAAGAAGTCTCAAATCTACCAGTACTAAAAATAGAGATACAAAATTTAATATGTGCGTCATTGTTGGATTCTGGAGCGGCGGTCAACATCTTGAGCGAGGCATTATTTGAAAAAATTAAACAGAACGACGTTAAAATAAAATATTTGTCCAGAAACATTAAAATTACAACAATACAAAATACTGAGATACCATTTTCAAAAGTAATACAAATTAATTTCAAAATTGATAAAAGGTCATTCAAACAATCTTTTTTTGTTATGAATAATGTCAGTAAACATTACGAGATAATACTAGGGTATCCATTTCTAAAACAATACAATGCAGTGGTCGACTATGATAGCAATCAGGTAACATTCAAAGATGTATACACTGATGAAAATACGAAGTCTTTGAAAGGTTTAGCTATGAATCATGAGGAGGCAAATAGTAATTTTAATTGCTTCTTAATAAATAAAGTAACGTTGGAGCCCCATGAGACGAGATGCGTAATGCTTGAACCTAAGATGAAGTTACCAAACAATACAGATATTTTAATTACCTCAAATAAAAATAAATTAGGAGTACTAGTAGACAATGCGCTAGTTAGAGTGAATCACTCCAATCATATTTTAACTTATGTACATAATTCAACCGATAAAAAACTGACATTGAATAAGAAAATGAATTTAGCAATCGGTCATCAAGACTTTGTCATCAATAAGACGAACGGAGTAAACACGCAAAAAGAATATAGAATTAATAATTTAACGTTAAATGAAATACATGAATTAAGAAAAAAGGAATTAAGTGAGAAAGATTTTGATCTGTCACATTTACAGAAGGAGGATAGAGAAAGAGTGATGAAATTATTATTAGAACATTACCGCTGTTTTTCAAAATCGTATGATACCCTGGGGAGCACAACGTTAGTATCTCCAGATTTTAAATTATCCCATGATTTAGCAATTCAATCAAAAGCTTATCCGTTACCCTACGCAATTAAACCTTATGCGAAATCAGAAATCGAAAAGCTTCTAAAGGCTGGGATAATAAAACATTCTACATCTAACTACAGTTTTCCGGTGATTTTTGTAAAAAAAAATTCTTCAAAGAAAACAGATGATCCGGGTAACATTAAATACAGAATGGCGTGTGACTATAGGCTTTTGAATGACATAACGGTAGGTTTTCCATACCATTTACCGGATATTAGAGAAATTTTAAATAATATAGGCGGGTACAAACTATACTGCACTTTAGATTTACATGCGGCATTTCAACAAATTATTTTAAAAACTGAGGACAAACATAAATTGGCATTTATCACAGAATTTGGGAAATTTGAGCCAAACAGGCTTCCATTTGGTGCTAAAAATAGCTCAGCATATTTTGCTCAATTAGTGGACAAGTGCCTCAGTGATTTAAAAGAACATGATATACATTATTATTTAGACGATGTGGTTATTTGTGCAAATTCACAAAAAGAGATGGAAGAAAAATTATTGTTAATTTTAAAACGATTACAAGATGTAAATCTAACAATTGAACCATCAAAATTACAATTGTATAAAGACACGATTGAATTCTTAGGCTTTGAAATTAATGAGAACGGTGTAGCACCAGCAGAGAAAAATATAAAAAAAATTTCTAATTTCCCTGTACCTAAGAATAGGCGACAATTAAAATCCTTCTTAGGGTTATGTAATTATTTCAGGGAATTAATTAATAAGTATTCGGAGACCGTATATCCTTTAATACAAGCAACAAGTCCGAAAGTAAAGTTTGTATGGAACGCAGAGATGCAGCAGGCTTTTGAGAAAATTCAGACCTCTGTTTTACAAAAACCAACGACTTTCAAGATAGACTTTAATAAGCCTTTTATTTTAAGTTGTGATGCTTCGAAAATTGCGTTATCAGCGATACTGATGCAGGAACATGACGGTACACAAATGCCAATAGAATTTTACTCTAGAAAATTAAAGGATTCCGAAACCAGATATCCCTCAATAAAACTTGAGCTGTTGGCAATACATGATGCGATGATACATTTTAAAAAATTCTTATTTGGCAAACGATTTAAAGTTCTAACTGATTCCAAATCATTAACACATCATTTAAGTTTAACAAAACAATCAGATATTACAGCGCGATGGTTATTAGATATACAGGAATTTGATTTCAAAATTGAACATATTGCAGGAGAATCGAACCCTGCAGATTTTTTATCAAGGGCAGTTTTTACTATTCCTATTCTAGAAAAACTAACTGAGGATATTTTTAAAGTTGATAAAACTATATCCCTAGAAAATATGTCGATACATCAACAAAGAGATCCAAAACTCAAAATTATCATTGAAGCAATACGAAATAAGAAAGAGAGGAGAAGGTACAAAATGTTTAGATGGGACAGTGACCGCGAATTACTATGGGTAATGCCCGATAGAGATTCAATGACAGAAGAGCAGCCAGCTTTAATCGTGGTTCCAGAGAAATTAAAAAACAATGTAATGGTAAATGCACACTCGGCTCATTTCGGCTTCCCTAAGACGTACAATTTATGTAAATCAGTTTACTTTTGGTATGGAATGTACAGAGATATCAAAAATTATTGTGACACGTGTCATACATGCAAACTATACAAATCTAGACCGACAATTGCGGTTCCACTACAAAAGATAGAAAAAAATTATGCACCAGGAGAATTTTTATCCATGGATATAATTGGCAAACTTCCACGTTCATTGAAAGGTAATCAATTCGTACTAACAATCGTCGATCACTACTCACGGTTTTTGTCGGTTTTTCCCTTACGTAAGATTACTTCAGCGTCGCTAATCAATGCGGTAACGAAATATTTTTCATCGTTTGGCTTGCCAAAAATTGTATTGACTGATAATGGACCACAATTTATATCGGATGAATTTCGATCATTTCTATCAAATTTGAATATTGAATTTAGACAAACCAGCGTTTACTTTCCGAGAGCAAATGCCATGTGTGAAAGAACACATCGTCAGTATAAAGAATCTATTATGGCTTCCTCACAAAAATTATTCGATTGGGATGTTCAATCCCGATTCATTGTATTAGCTATGAATAATTCGATTTCCAGAAGCACTGGTTACACGCCAAGTGTGTTATTTTTTAATCGCCCCCTTAGAACACCTTTCTCCGCCCACCAGCCATGTGAGTCTCAGAGGCCATCACCCGAGTATCTCAAAAAAACATTCGAACAAATTGAACAGATTCGGAATGATACGTTAGCTAATCAGAGAAGAATGATGGATGAATATGACAAAAGACAAAGGAAAGCTACGGTTAGTTTGAATATTGGGGATACTGTATACATCAAGAGTTTTAGGCCATCGGGTACGTTTCGACCAAAATTTATGGGCCCCTATATCATTATGAAAAGCTTTAGAAATAATAATTTTTTATGTAAAAATGCGATGAATCCTTTTGAAGAAGATTGTAAAGTGCATATTACGAAATTAGTAAAAATGAATTTATCAAAAATGCAAACTAATATAATCGATGAGGAGAATATCAATGTCGATAACACACATGTGGAATTTGACAATGAGAGTAGTAAACAAATTATTTCACAGGAAACGGATTCGCGAAAAGATACATTGACACACAGTAGGCAAATTGATTCGCGTGGAACAAAAATTCAACAACAACATGGGTATAATCTTAGATCACGCAGTAATCAAATCAAATAAAAATAAATAATAATGATAATAAAAAAATCAAAAAAATCAAAAAATCAAAAAAAAAATCGCGCAAGTGAAGTGGCCATGCATGAATGAGTCACAAGTAAGGAGAAAAATGAATAGTAAAGCAAAATACCAATAAAAGTTCAAATACATACCTGTAGAGTATAAGAATATTAAGATGGGGGAAGAGCACCGATGAAACAAGATTATTAAGGCCATCATAGGTCGTTAATATCACAGCGGTAGCAGTGTAGGAAAAAGCGTTGAACAAAAAAAAAAAAAAAAAAAAAAAGACAATATGAGTAAATAAATAAAAAAAAATGATATAAACAACATTAACAAACAACGAAATTAAATTAAAGACAACAGTGGTAAGCAATGAAACTAAGATGAATAATTGAAGAATAGATTCGCGAATTCAACTAAGTTAGGTTTACTACGTGATGGAATGTTGAGCTAGTAAAATACAAAATGCACAAGTAAATTCAGGAAATAATTAGATAAATACAAAGAACTGGATAGATGGAGTAAATTGAGAAAAAAATATGATACTTAGTTTCAGAATATAGCCCGATGTACTGAGATGTTGTGCCATAAATCACAGTGGCAGATATTTTGCCGGCGTGCATTTGAAAAAGTGCTGTACTGCAGCTACAGGAAATGACTAGCAGTAATTACGGGAGAAATTCTGGCCTAAGACGTTGCCATGCGTAGGGGGGAAAAGATTATGGAGCGCTAATTATTTTGCAAGTGACGTAGAAAGGTAAACAGGCAGACAAACGGCTTTCGTGACTGGTTGAGCGAAAGTGGGAGACTGGCAATTTTTAAACAAAAACCGGATTTTTTTTTTGAGCCATAGGTCAGTTGCGATGCGGAGTGGAAAGCCAAATTTACAGGGGACACGGCGTCTGTAAAGACAACCACAAGTTGTACGATATAACTGTGTTTTACATGAAATCATGCCCAGAGAATATATCATATGTAAAATTATGGACTTTGGATACGAACAATCTGTGAGAATGATAGTGTATGATGATTTGCAGTTACAATGATGTCGATGTATGTATATAAAGTTAATGTTGTTATGATAAGGTTTATTGTATGTCATCAAATTTTTGTGCGAGAATTATTATTTTACAATTATTAAAAAAAAAAAAAATGGGCATATAAATAGTATGGTGGTTTTTTTTTATAGAGGGAATATTTAGTAATAATTATGTTGATGATATGATGATGTATAGATGCAAATTGTATTATGGAATTTTCATTGATCAATGTAGTGGGTAATAAGAAGCTTATTGTGTAGTATTCTATGTTTGTTTTATATTATGATACTGTTGCTGAGAGTTAACGCACGTGAACATGTTAGATAAATAACTAAGATGTCATTTCAAGATAGAATTAATTCAATGATAATGATGCAGATAAGTGGAGAAATTATGTGGTTCTAAGTTTGTAATGGTAGCTCTAATAAAGAGCAGGGAAGTTTGTTGAAAATAATGAGTAAAACAAATTTGTAATGAACTCATTCCTGTTGAAATTTCCAATGTATTATACTCAGTATATTTACAGAACCACAAATGTGCTAATTATTTGATTTTTTTTATGTACAGTAAAACTTGTGTATGGTAAAGAAATTGCATATAATATGTATATAGAATTAGAAGTCTCATTCAAAATTCAAAATTAGTATGGTTTGTCGTTTTGGCGAAGATTTAATTTAATATTGTGATGCGTGGAGGCACACTTACACTGTCATGTATGTTCTAAAATGTTTATTTGCAGCTTCTGTGAACAGGGACGTGAGTCGACTGTATTAAGAAAAAAAAAATTTTTAATTTTTTTTTCCATAGTGGTGGAGTGTGATGTAGAAGTGAAAATAGTGTAATTCCCCACGGTGTGTGGACAATAAAGAATGTACCATAAAGGATGCAGAGGCAGGGGCAAATACAGGATTGTAAAACAATAAAAAAATAGAAGAATAGCTGTCGGTGTGGCCAGTGATAGCGATCTGAAGTTTATATTTTACAAGATGGATGGTCGTTATTTTATGGCCCACAGTAAAAACGTCAGAGGAGAAGAATCAAAGTTGTTTTACAAAATAAACGTATGTGGGGGGAGGTACTAAATAGCCCATGGACAGAGGCGGCAGAGGCGGTATAATAAAGGACCAATTAGGGATAGGAACCACTGAAGGAGAAACAGCCCACTGCCCAATGAAAGTGAGGGGCGTGCTAGAATGGCCCCCTGTAAACGGACAACAGCTTCGCTAAGGACGAGAGGAATCAAGAAAAAAAGGAGACGGTCTTCAGATTGGGTTCCTGAGAGTTAGATGTCGGAGGCTCTCGTCTGCCATATAGCCGTGGAGAAGTGCCAATATACTGCCAACGTTTTCATACACTGGAGATGATACTGGGTCCCGGTCGCCGATGCTACGATCATCGTTGCATACATCCGTGATAGTAAGTGCCTCCCCGTTAGATTCTAAAAATCATATTTGACTCTATAGTTTGCCTCTGCTTCTGGGTATTGTACGTCAAAATTATTAACATAAAACAGATTGTAATACTATAGTGCTGACATGTAAATTGAAATTTAGGTTGTCTAATAAACGTATGTGTAAGGTCAATGCGTTGTATTCCTTGCGTATTCCAACCCTTGCATGCATCTATTGCTTCTAGGTGATTAACCCCTACAACTACAATGCATCATATAACTTTCATTTATGTAATGTGTACATGGCACATAATATGTGCACATAATATGTGTACATGGTTTGTAGCTATGAATTTAAGTTGATTTTAGTAGGCTATTAGTAAGACCAATTTTTGTGAAATACTTATTAGATTGTCCTTCATTAAATTTTTTTCTTTATAAACATGTGTTTGTTACGCTTACTTCATTTTTACCTAAAGGTTGTATCTTCTGCTTCTCAATGATAAAATTAGGATGTGTTCTCAACGTATCAGAACACAGATATAATAATAATACAAATGCATCAATACATATTCAATATGCATTAGCGTTACCCTAGTCATTAATATACTGTTCTGCTAGGTTTATAATGTAACCACCAATTTCCTACGACAGTTATTATTTTATCTCTGTGAATATTAAAATTAAGCAAACAAAAATATTTAAGAATTAATTTGTTCAATTATGTATTTACCAGTATTTAAAATAAATTTACGATGACAATCTAAACACTGTCTAAACTCTTAAAACTAGTTTAAATGTGTGTTTGATGAAAAATAATTGTAATAAAGGTTAAAAAATGTATATTGTAAAAAAAGGCCAAAATTTCTTTTTTTGGTAGTAAGAGGGGGACCCATCATGACTTTTAGCAACGGGGCCCAGGGAATAATGTGGGGGACCTGGTCTATATTTGAATTAAAGAAACTTTTGGGCTTTGTCATTGGAAAAACCATACGCCCTATATCCTTTCTAAAATAACTTGGCCCGACTCAGGATTCCAACTCGAAATCTCCTACTTTCTGATGAAGTCTATTCTGCTATTCATAAACCGCTATAAAATGTTTTCTAAAAAATCTCACAACACAGTATATCTGCGATTGAATCCTAAAATCATGCGGAACAGAAGCATCAGTATATGATAATCTTATTATCCTCATAAGCTCTTTGAGAGACCGTATGGAAAACGTAAGCTCTCTTCTTGCACAGAAACTTCGACCAAACTGACCACAGAGTTACATCCTACCATCTTACATCAATCAAAACATTGCTGTAGAAACCTCCAACATAATATATGTCTACAGTTATATATATATATATATATATATATATATATATAATATATATATATATATATATATATATATATGTTATAGCAGATGTCCTAATTTGAGTCAGTAACAAGAATACGGCAAGCTGAACATGGACTTTATTACAGAACATCTTGTTATAAAATACATATACACAACGGACGATTACATATCTTACGAACACACACAATGACATTTTAGCACACACTACTGAGAAGACGTTCAATCGCTCACTTCTTGGTCACGATCCCGACTTCCGGTGAGCCTATTTTCAGTACTCGGGGGGGGGAGGGGAGAAGGTTTAGTGTCGGAGTCGAAAATTATATTTGTTACAATATATATATATATATATATATATATATATATATATATATATATATATATATATATATATATATATATATATATAAATTACTCGTGATAAAAATCAAGTGATTTTATTTAATGAAATTTAAATGCCTCCTACGGAATTACAGTGGCTAAAACCTCTGCCTGTTGTGTTAGTCTCCCCACTCACTCCCCAGTTCTTAAATTCTTTTAAAGACTAATAGCATCTCTTAATACTCTAGTAGAAATAATTGTGTTATTCGACCCGAAACATAAAAGAATTTCACCTCCAAATCACCTGATAAAAACCTATGAGGATTAATTTGGAGCCCAGAAACATATAATTTTCCCTTTAATGATTCTTAATTTGCGTTTGAAACTCTAAATTTACAAAGAAAAAAACACTGAAAAAAGCATAAAGGACGAACAGCTATGATTTTGAAGACATTATTTTATAGGAAATGTGTTCTAGGTATATCTATTTTTAAATGATGTTTATTGTTTTCCGAGACAGCATTTATGGAGGGCGTATTTATTGACTAGGATTATTGAAATGCTGTAAATATAAATTGTGATTTGGAGTTGTTTTAAGTTCGTGAGTTAATGAAGATTTATTTGGGTGATCGCCTTTATAGAGGGTTGACAGTATTTTTTTTCTTTGTTTAAGATCCAGAGCACGTGCCATACTGTTTTTTCTTATAATTTCCCTTGGTATCAAATGGCATAAAATTACATACTTTTTTAGCTGATATGGATGTATTTCCGAAGAAATTTGCTGTTTATGACAAAAGAAAAAACTAACTCTTGCTTCATTTATTTTTGAAAAATTAGTCAATTTTATTATGAGAAATTTAAAATCGACCTATGTTTGTTGATTTCCCTTCACTGGAAATTGTTTGTATAACCTCATTTACGAAAGGTGCCCTACAAACTGATAATTTAGTGTCGTTTCCATACCTATAAAAAGGCAAAGTACTCTTTCATAAAAGGGCACTGATTGAACGAAACTCAAGTGTATGCATTAAGTAATTTTTTAGTTTTCTATAATTTATAACATCGATAATTAAATTTACCTATGACTTTCGTGTTTGGGCTAGTGATCATAAAATTCCTTCCCTTTATTTCCTCTTACAAGCGTTTCCTTTTCCAAGTGCCCACTTCTACTACCGCCTTCCACGACGTTCTCATGGAATTGTATTATCTCCCTTATTTCTACCAAAAAAATTTGATGATCCCGTATTTAAGAATATTCCATAGAGACAACCACATCGTTTCTTCCTCGGTCTGATGAATAACTTTTAATTAATTCAAAATAGCTTCCCCTCTTTTATTTTCATTGTCGATATTAGGAATCTGCGTGTTCCTGTTTAGTATTTTCCACAAGTTTCTTGTCAGTTGTGACTGTAATGATTAAGCAGCTTTATTTAACATTTATTTAATTAAGGAAACTATATTTAAATAATTAAAACTGGATTTCAAAAGCAATTTTTAGTTTTATTGACAAACACTAAACAATTTCGAATGGAAAAGTTCTCAGCTAAATTAAAATCATTTAAAATTATTAGACAGGAATACATTTGTTTAGGGGAAAGGTACTGACCATCTCCTAAAAATACATGGGGAAAACATTGCAATTACCAAAGTCAGTTTTACATTAAATAAAATACACGATCGGGGAAGTTATATGAAGGACTTATTTGAATAGTGGTCCAACTTCACTTTTTAAAAAAATGGAGTTAGCCTCACTTTCATATTCATAGAAGTCATTTCTATCTTATTTTCAAACTGGTATACCTCCAGCTTATTTCTGCTGCCAACAGAGGGCATTACAAATGAGACTTCAGCACTCATTTCTCAGCACTCATTAGACTTTAAGGCTCTGTATCTCAAAATGAACAAGAATAGAGTAGGACCACTATTCAAATAAGGCCTTCATATGCATAATATGCATTAGAAAACATATTTGTCATCTTGTAACTATAATGTCATCTATTATATTCATTAAATGAATAGTTTCTTCGGCTAATTACTTTGCTAGATTTGATGAAATCACGCATTTCTAAAATCTTATATATTAATTTTACTTTATTTCTCTTCCTGATTGTACCTACATCCCTTTTCATTGAAATTATTTTTTTATTATTTTGGTTACATTTTGATCAAAGAAGTTTAAGGAGACGAACATCTTTTCAATGGGTACACAGATGGGTACAGATGTGTCTATCGAAAAGATGACTGTATGACAGGAATTGATGCTTAAGTGAACCTTTTCGTATTACTGTTGTTATTTACATTGAAGTTCCAGAAAAAAACTTGGAAAGCTGCCCAATCGGCTATTTAAGCTGATATCATTCAATGAACGTTGTCGAGTCCTCACTCTGATGTTTCCAGAATCCCGAGCATTGAATTGCGATGTTATTTGTGCCAATGTTACACTCCTTTCGCTTGGTATGATTGTCGACAGAAGACGCCAGCCACGATTATCCAAAGTCTCCCAACGGCCACACTGTTTCAATAGGTTTAATGTTTTACAGGAATTCTTCTACACCCTTGAAATTGTCGAAGTTAAAAATCTAAACTTTGCCTGTATCTCCGAAATGCAATAACCCGTCACAAGAGCACTGACCGTCATACCTCGTTTAAATTCCCCTAAATCATGATGGGCTGCTATGCTCATTACTCAGTGAGCTTTTTTAGCACCCACAAATGTCTATCGCTTTATATAAGGTGCTCTCAGACGAAAGTATTTACGAGAAAGTGAGTATTAGTACATGTTGTACACAGGGCCCGACTTAGCCTAATTGGGGCCCGGGGCAAAAATTTCTTTGGGGGGCCCCCCTCTGCTTCACTACTTCAGTAATGAAGAACCGAACTTTATGGAGGTATTTAAATTTTTCACCTCATTATAGATATATAACAAGAAAATTCACTAGAACCTAAAATAGCTATAAAGTCCCCCCTCCCCTCCAATGGTCAGACGAAATATCGTTCTGTCCATTTTACTGATTTTCTGACAATTCTATGTCCATCATTAAAAGGGATATAGCACTTCTGAAGAGCCAAAATTTGACAAAAATGCTATTTAAATTTATTCGTTATATTTCCGTGATTTTTCATTCTCAACAATTCAAAATCTCAAAAAAGTTCATTAAAAAAGGAAACGTAAAATAAACTTTCTATTCGATTTGGGGTCCCCCCTCTGATGTGGGGGGCCCGGGGCAACTGCCCCGTATGCCCCTGCCTTAGTCAGGCTCTGGTTGTACATGTTCTGAAAATGATCATCTTGTCCAGTTCAATGTACATTAACTGCCTCATATTGATACAGTTTTCAAAGAAATACGAATTTCTAATATGAAATATTCCCATCATCAAATTAGTTAAATAACTTTTTCATAATATTTGCTTTACTAGCAAAAATCCATCTGAGATCTACTCAGAATAGTTTATGAAAAACAATTAAGTAAATGTAAAACAAATGTTGGCAAATTCCAATGCATATTTAAATTTCCAAGTTTCCACAACATTTAATATATTTTGAAACTTCAGTTCCAATATTTTTTTAGGTTTAAGTTAAAATATTTTTTAAATTAATATTATTTAAAAATTCATTTTCACCAATAACAAAAAAAAAAATTTCATACAACAAAGCTTAAATTTTTTCAGAAAATTATACTATTACAACTTACACACAACATTTGTTCTTCGGAAAACCAAACATGCCTTCATAAAATTATTTTATTTACACTATTAAAATAGCAAATGATAATACAGAAATTTCCTTTTGCACCTCCTGATTGCATGGAACATGCACTATTCCTTCTGCACTACAAAGTGCATACATTTTTTTTTCAATTATTTAGAGTGTAACTTTTCAAATTATTCCTCAAGCTTGGTTCCAGGTCTGTTAGAATTATTTCTGTACTTTGAAATCTTAATATCCTCAAACGAAAATGCCTAGTCAAACAAATACGACAAATCAAAACAGACGCATAAATTTGCAGCCCATTTCCTTGAATAGGAACTCTTATGTTCCATTAAATATTTGATAAAAATTATTTCCTGAGACCTTTTCTGTGATGTGGATTTCTCTTTGCTGAGTGATGATTTTATGCTTCAACTGTGAGAAAATCCAAGAATATGAAAAGTTTCATGCAAATGTTCGTTCGCTTTGCAGTTATCTATTATCTTGAATGAAACAAAACTGTCAAATCATATTTTGTTAAACGCTCTTGCCCGTGATATGTAGGGTAGCCTTAAAAAAGCTGAAATAAATCAGCTCGTTAACCTTAAAAATCAGAAAATTATTCCCGAATCGTACTGCTAGAACTTTTTCAATGCTATAATACTACATTTCAATGCTATAATATATTTTGAAACTCCCGAAAACTAATCCCGAACCATACTGTTAGAACTTTTTCAATGCTATAATACTACATTTCAATGCTATAATATATTTAGAACTTTTTCAATGCTATAATACTATATTATAGCAGTGCTAGATTATAGCAGTGTATAGCTACATTATAGCAGTGCTATAATACTACATTATTAAATTCGTACGTACAAATTTGTTATACATATTTGATTTCACGCAGTTTTCAAAGTATGTAAACAATGTGCCATCATAAAATGGCGAATCCATGCTGTTACACACAAAATCCGCCATTTCCTGCACTTCATTCACTGTCGAGCTGTATCGCCATTGGTAAAACGTCCTCGCCCGTGATACCTAGTGTTAGCATTATAAATTGCTGAAATAAATCAACACTTTGACCTTTAAATTAGAACTTTATTCCGAAACCGTACAACTTTTTCTGTGCTATAGTAAATACAAATGTGTTATACATATTTGATTTCATGCAGTTTTCAAAGTATGTAAACAATGTGCCAGCAGAAAATGGCGAATCCATGCTGCTACACACAAGGATTCGCCCTTTCCTGCACTTCATTCACTGTCGAGCTGTATCGCCATTGGTAAAACGTCCTCGCCCGTGATACCTAGGGTTAGCATTATAAATAGCAGAAATAAATCAACACTTTGACCTTTAAATTAGAACTTTATTCCGAAACCGTACAACTTTTTCTGTGCTATAGTAAATGCAAATTTGTTATACATATTTGATTTCATGCAGTTTTCAAAGTATGTAAACAATGTAACAGCGGGAAATGGCGAATTCATGTTGCTACACACATTCAGTATAAAACATTAGTCAGTTGGGAGTGACTGAACTAACCGATTGCATGCCAAATCCAGAGTGACTTGTAAGATTCCTGAGAGAGTTGAGCTGGCTTCATGAAACTCGTGACTGAAATGCTCAAACAGCTTGTGACGTCAGGACTCAGAAAACATTTAAGTTGAAGTTCTGAAAAACTTATAAAAAGTTGATAAAAAAGGACACAACACCCTAAGGGAAAAAAGTAAAGTAAAACGTATACATTATTAACATAATTACATTATTACAATACTTTTAAAAATCCTTTTTGTGTTCGAATTTCTTCAATACATTTATTTCTGTTAAAATTACTAAAAGAAACTTCGCATTAAGCTGTTGCCATATTGTTTAGGAAATTAGATAAAATTTTATATTCAGTGGAATATATAGAGATACACTTTTTTTCATCATCAAATCATAAAAAATTATTACTTTATAAAATCCCCTCATAAGAATAATTTTTTAATTTATTTTTTTCAATGGAACTAACATTTAAAACGAGTAATTAGTTCTATAGAAGAGTTTTTAACAGTTAAAGGAGATAAATTAAATTAGAAAATTTATCCATTACACAAAACATTGTATTATTAATATAAAAATTATGTTTTCAAAAGCTATACACTAATATAAAAAAAAAGGCTTACTTTGAACAAAATGCAGAATAATTGGAAGTTTACTCTGGCTGAGGTATAAAGAAGATGAAAAGGTCTGTATAGTTCTTTTCATTGAATACATATTTACACTCTTAGATTGTTAGAAAATTAGTTGCGAATTTTATGAATAAATTCTTTTAAATTGATTAAATTGCGAAAAAAAAATATGAAAAATGTTTGAAAGAAACCTTTCCTACTTTAGACGAAAAGTAAAAAACAAAAGTTCAGTGCAAAAAGAATGAATGCACACTAGCGAAACATACATATATATATATATATATATATATATATATATATATATATATGTGTGTGTGTGTGTGTGTGTGTGTGTGTGTGTGTGTGTGTGTGTGTGTGTGTGTGTGTTTGTGTGTGTGTGTGAGTCAGTGATTATGAAAGTGACCTAAAGCCTAAGTCAAGAATCTAAAAAAAATAAGTTGGTCAGTTATTTCATATTGTATTCTTTCATTTACCTTAATCTGAAGCAATCTTTGCAAAATTGTAAAAATTGAACCGTTATATTGAGTTGGTTGTTACGTCATTCTACAGATTTCTGTTCCTGTTCAAAGTCAAACCTTCAAATGACTTAGAGCACTTTCATAATTGCCTGCATACACACACACACACACACACACACACACACATATATATATATATATATATATATATATATATATATGATGCTACTATCATGATGCCTACTATCACCCCTCTGAATTTGTCGGTCAATTTCGGCAACACCCTGTATATATATATATATATATATATATATATATATATATATATATATATATATATATGTATATAAAATCAAGACTATCCCCTTCCATAGTAGGAATCTATTAAATCAAACAGTATAGAAACATATCACATACGTACAAGGTAAGAGGGCGTCTACTTGGCTACGCCCAAACAGATGTGAGGTCATAAAAAATTTAAAGCAAGTTTGCTAGTCAATATCTGTTTATAATAACATGGAAATTCAATTCTTTACAACGATTGTATGATACGTGTGGACATTAGAAAATAGTTACTTCAATTTCACTTGTAAATTCCATCCAGAACCATGGTGTATAGCGACGTAGTTCTCCGGTTCGAAATGTTTGATAGAAGCGGCTGGGACAACTAACGAATTTTTTTGGACACGTGAACAAAAGCATGACTTCGTAATACGAGTACTTCCACCAAACTTCAGTACAAAACACCTGTTTGAAAAAGATGCCTGTGCATTAGGGTGGAGCGAAAAAACTTTTTCTCGAAATTCACGTTGTCTGAGTTACTATTTGGTGTGAAACTGGCTGGAACTAATTTTCTCCAAATTTCAGCTCAAAATGTTGCCATCTTGAGGTTCCACATCTCAAGTGAATATTTGTATTGCCTTTATTTAAAGTTTTTAAAGCCTTCTTATCAAAATAATAATAAATAATGAATTGAATAATTAAATAATTTGTAAACTAATATTAATTAATATTTAATATGAATAATTATTTAATAATTAATATTAATATTTATATGTCAGTGCTAGAAATGGCATTTCGTACATTTGAGAGTATCACTGCCAAATCTAGCCGTTGCTTGTGTTAGAACGAGAGTATCGGATAGGTCAGCTGCTATCATTACATCCCCAGTGCTTCGTGATATAGCGATTGTATCCAAAGATATTCCATCTAAAGTTATTGAAAGGAGTAAGCTGAGGAGACGACGTCGAAAGGTACGATCACAGCTTAATTCTACACAAGTAACATAGTCTTTGTACGCCATCTACTTCGATGGAAGAAAGGACAAAACTATAGTGCAAGAAAAGAACGGAAGTTCTTTATATAGGGCTATAGCTGAGGAAGAGCATATTGTTTTGCTGTCAGAACCTGGTTCTGTTCATATAGAACATGTGACTCAGGATGTTATGACTCTGGATGAACATGTGACTGTGGATTCTGGGTCTAGTGCGGATATTATACGAAGCATAATCAACTTCGTTACACAGAAAGGGATTGCACTTTCGGAACTGGTTGCCGTTGGGTGTGATGGAACGAACGTCAACGTTGGGAATAAAAATGGCGCAGTTAGACGGTTTGAAATCTTTGTTGGCCATAAATTGCACTGGTTTTGATGCTTATTGCATACTAATGAACTACATCGTCGCCACCTTTTCCGGAAGATTGACTGAAAAACATCTGGGCCACAGTTTTCCAGAACAATAGGAAAATCTCTGCAAACGTGCGAAACTCTTGCTCTGACAAGTTTTGTTTCTATTCCAGTTGCTCTTCTGAAATTGCTAAAAAAGACCTCTGTGCAGACTAAATATCCCTTTTCGATATTTCTAGGGTAGTATCCTCGGGGGAGTGCCTTCCAGATTTAGCAAACTGAAGTCCCAGAACGATGTCTTATTCAAGATGGCTCACTACTGCCAACATAATACTGCGCCTATATGTGTAGACTGTAGAACCAACAGAACACTTTAAGCTCTTAGTAGTAGAATATGTCATGAAAGTTTACGTGGCATCCTGGTTTGAAATAAAGAAAATCCCAAGAGCTACTCATGGAGCACGTCACCTGCAAAGAATGATAAAAAAGCTCATTCTTGCCAGAATATTTTAAGTCAATCGTTCACAAAGTTATTCAGAGGAACTCTTATTTTGCTCATAAACATTCTGTTGGCAATGCTGTTAGTTGAACGATCGCATATTCGAGAACTTGGCCTCAGAAGAATACTGAGAGCAAGAAAAACTGACTGGAAGGGGGAAATACGCCAGTTTTATCTTCCAAATTTAAATTTCGAAGCAGAGGAATATTTTGAGATGATTAACTGGGACAATCCTTTGGAACCACCAGCTACCATGAACCTCAGTGACGAAGACATAGCAAGTATGATCAGAAACGGCTCACAATTTGAAATAGAGAATATCCTTTGCCATTCTCAAGCAGTAGACAGGCATGTACGACTGGTAACACAAGCATCATTGGTAACATGTGGAGCAGAAGCCAGGGATGGATACATTCGCAGTGGAATCAAGTCACGAAAGGAACTTCCAAAGTTTGACACCAAAGATAATTATTTTGGCCCTCATGTGAAATCCAGAATTGTAAACTGATTAAAGTAAATTACAGGCTAGTGATATTTTTTTAACGACAATGTTTTTCTGTTTCTTTTTTATAATTAGAACTGTTTTTGAGTCAGAAAATAAAGCTATTGTAAACATTAAAATTAAATAAAAGAAATTGATTTTTTTTACTTTTCACGTTAATATTCCTTTCTTCGACCACCTGTGGGGAACCTGAAGACGATGAGTGATTGCGCTGGGATTTTTTCGCAGTGTCTTTTTTGCCAAACAGCACCATTTGTTGAGTCAGAAAATATTAAAATTTAAAAAAATTTTTTTTTGCCTTTTTCACTCCACGCTACTGTACATTGAGATCAGAGAGAAACTGTTCCATGTGATACAGGCTTTAGTCTGGATTGTTGATAGTGTGCAGTTTTAAATTTACCAAATAATACCGGGTTTGAGCGCAGTATTGTTTTACTCGTGTTAATTATGACCATCTGATCTAAAGAATTAATCTTTCACGCATTGAGATATTCAGTTTCTCGACCTGTCCTCAGAGATCCAGTGATCTTATTTGCACCTACGAATGCGATGAGAGTAGTGAAATTTTCTAATTGCAAACGAGCCTTTCAATTACAAACAAACATACAGATCCACAGTGAGTTTAAAAAAAATATGCATTTAGGCATTTTAGAGTTTATATGCCTTTCTTAAAAAAAAAAAAGAAATTCCTATTGAGAAACATACCTATAGCTTTATTTTATGATAAAGTATAAATGCCAAAATGTAAAATCTGTATTCTCGATCTCTGTTTTTTTTCTCTGACACATCTTTCACGCATTTTTGTTTCTTTGAATATGAAGCATTACTTTTTTTTTACTGTCCCTTTTAACAAAATCTCTGTGTACTCAAGTAATATCACTTTTTCCCCGACTCGCAACTCCCCCTGGACCTCATAAACATAAAAGAGTTGGTCAAATTAGTTCTCAGATTTTATGCATAGCATACTTAAAAATTTTTTTAAAAAATGAACCGAGCGATAAGAAAAGAGAAGGCCATTTGGGGGATATCTGTCTCCTCTTCATAAAACGTAGTAAAGTCGAGCAAATTTTCTTTACAGGCATTCACGAACACAATGTTCTTCACTTATTTTAGCTCATATAAGAGTTCCATGCTATCACGTCGATATTATCTCTTGTAAGGAGTGATGTACTAAGTCCCAGAACAACGTGTTTCTTCTGAAACGCAAATTGAGAGCATATTTTTCTCACACCGAATGGGGTTTCTGTGTATGTTTTGACAGAACTTTTCTAGCGATAAGAAAACTTTACTGTAGTTTTAGGAAGACGTACTGGATTTTTAACTAAATAACTAAGCAACAATGGTGATGTTGCTACTAGATTATCCCTCGTTACTACGTTTCCCGGTTACAATAGAGTATCGATTGTATCGCCTTTTTTAAAATATATATTAAAAAATAAATATGGAATGATGGATACTGGAAACACGCTACAAGGAATCATTAGTCTGATACTCTATATTACAGATTGCGTCTTCCTTGTACAGCTTTAGCAGAAAAAATGTATTTACATGTATAGTTTTGTTTTTGTTTTTGTTTTTGAAAATCTGGTGGCACTTGTCATGAGACAATCACATAGAACAGCAAAAATTGTTGCCGACTTTTAACTGGGATAAATGAGTAAACACCCTATAAATGAGTAAACATTTCTCCCTTGGTGTCATCTCAATTTTTTGCGGCTCGCACCTTCTGCCACCCACTGATCTCGTGGAAGGATTTACTAGTCTACGGATTTAACGTGCCCATATCTGGCCTAGACACAAAGGCATTTAATGGCGTTCGTTGGGATTCGAACTGAGCACTCCAAGTCCTAGGCCTACCGGGCTATCAATAGGCTAGTTCGGGACCGTACTATAAAATATAGGTAATAACATATTTACTCATACGATCACATATGTATGTGTGCATGAATGTGTGCATGTATATGAAATTATCTGCACCACTTTTCAAAGAATACTTGCTTATAATAACCTGCAACTGGATCCCAATAAATTAGCCATTACCATAAAATAGCCAATAAATTAGCCAATATAGGTAATAACATATTTACTCATGTGCACATGAATGTGTGCATGTATGTGAAACAATCTGCACCACTTTTCAAAGGGTAGTTGCTTATTATAACTTGCAACTGAATCCCAATAAATTAGCCAAAAATGAGAAGAAAAAAAGAATTTTGCATAATAGGCTATTAATAGCATTTCCGCTTTATCTACGATTTATCGCTGTAATATTATTTATTTTTTTCTTTCCTTTCATGTTTTTGGGCTATATTAGTCTGAGGAATTAAAGTTCATTCATTGGTAAAAGACTGGTTTTACATAGAAATGATCGATTGTTAAAAAATAGAGTGGAAAGCTACAAGGAACGCTGCAAGGATCATTCTGAAAATGTTCTAATCCCTCAGAGAGAGCAAACATGTCTGTGAAGACTGTAAGCTTTTTCTGCCGAACACATTCTGCTCTCAAGATAGACATTTTGTTCGTCTTCGTAACAAATTGAATTTTTAATCAGTAGGCATATAGCAAGGTACTCAATCTGCAATTTAAATTACAGCTATAATCTGAAGTAAGCTATTCTCGAAAAACTTCTCACGGCTTGTTTCTTCAAAAAGCGTTTCCAAAACACCCAGGACATTTAGACCTTTACTACTGTCCAAAGGTAAATTTGTTGAGACATGGGATACACATCTTAATGACATCTTCAGTTTGCTAAATCTGGAAGGCGCTCCCCCGAGGATCGAAAAGGGGAAGAAAAATCGAAAAGGGATTTTTAGTCTGCACAATACCTTACTGCGAATTACTGCGAACCTTACTGCGAATTTAGTTTGTCGGCTAAAGTTTTATCATGAAAATAGCTGCGGCAAGCCCATTCATGGGCCTTAAATCTGCTGTGTACTAACTTTGATAGTAAACGAATGACAAGTATTAGAAAATGCGATTACTTGCTCCTGACGTGACGTTAAGCTGTTGTGTACAAACCCTATTGGATTCGCTCATCTCAATGTTAACTCACGGAGAAAATCTGTCTACTATTTACAGCTACAAAAATGCTGATAATCCAATAAAAATGATATTTTCAGATAGCCTGAACTTTAGTCGAACTACTACTAGAACTTTTAACTAGAAAACTTTTAACTAAAAAATTACTACAACTTTTCTGCACCTTGCAACAGGATTCATTTTATAAATTTCGTTCACCAAAGGAATTGACGAGCGTTTAAAACACACTATACCAGGGTTTTTCCCCGAATAATTTAAATTTTTAAATATTACTAGTTGGACCCCGTCAAACGTGACGGCTGGATAGTAAGTAAATGTACTAATACACAAATTATACTCAACACATGATTGCCAAATGTTGAAAACCATAATATTAAGAATAGAGAAATACACTTTGAAAAATTACTATTGAACCCAATAAAAAATAGGGTTAGTCAACAGCGTGAAATTAACAATTTTCGTCAGGTTTAATTCTATATCTCAACAAACATGATTAAAAATAAAAATGGCCTAGAGAGAGCTAGAGAGATTCTTCGGATCAAACAAATTAACGTGTTTAGGTGGCCATGTGCTTAGTAAGTATCTAAAGCTAGATTTAAACATGTCACTGAGTATACGCAGAAACAAAGTAATGTGTTTATGCGGCCACTTCCTTAGTGAGTATCTAAAGCTAGATTTAAACATGTCACTGAGTATGCGCAGAAACAAAGTAATGTGTTTATGCGGCCTCGTCCTTAGTGAGTATCTAAAGCTAGATTTAAACATGTCACTGAGTATGCGCAGAAACAAAGTAATGTGTTTATGCGGCCTCGTCCTTAGTGAGTATCTAAAGCTAGATTTAAACATATCACTGAGGATGCGAAGAAACAAAGTAATGTGTTTATGCGGCCTCGCCCTTAGTTAGTTTCTAAAGCTAGATTTAAACATGTCACTGAGGATGCGAAGAAACAAAGTAATGTGTTTATGCGGCCTCGTCCTTAGTTAGTATCTAAAGCTAGATTTAAACATGTAACTGAGTATGCGCAGAAACAAAGTAATGTGTTTATGCGGCCTCGTCCTTAGTGAGTATCTAAAGCTAGATTTAAACATTTCACTGAGTATGCGCAGAAGCAAAGTAATGCGTTTATGCGGCCTCGTCCTTAGTGAGTATCTAAAGCTAGATTTAAACATGTCACTGAGTATTCGCAGAAACAAAGTAATGTGTTTATGCGGCCTCGTCCTTAGTGAGTATCTAAAGCCAGATTTAAATATGTCACTGAGCATGCGCAGAAAGCAATTTTTAATTGTAAAATATCGCTCATTAATAGAAATTGCGTTTACAAAAACCAAATTTGACACATCTATATATTACAGTCTTTCGTTTAAGACCAAAATGAAGTAAACTTATGCAATAGTTTTCTCTCACGTACACCGCAAAAAATCAGCTTAGCAACTTGAATATGTAGATTTGCATTTTTTCAAAAACGAAATATACCCCAAGATGTAAAATTTCTTCCTCTATTAAGGAGAACAATTAAAAAAAATTTCTCAATCCAAGTCGGCAATTCTTGGACAAATTTTCTCCCTCGATTAATATTGAGATTAGCGAATCCAATGGGGTTAGTACACAGTAGCCTTAACGGTGTGTCAGGAGTAAGTAAACGTATATTCTTATACTTGACATTCGTTTACAACCAGAGTTACATGTTTTGTCTTGTTTTTGTTCGAAATATTTTCAAATGACACGAAAACTGGTTCTGGACTGGTTCTAGATTTAACCCAAATAAGGCTATATACAGTCGAACCCCATTATAACGAACTTCAAAGGACCAAAGGTTTTGTTCGCTTTATCCGGTGGTTCGCTATATCCGAACCGTTAAGAAAAATGCTAGAGTCCACAAAATGTATAACTCATTACTTGCAATGTATATTCAATAATGATGTATTAAAAAACGATAAGAATTTATTAAAAATGATAATTGATGAATTGAATCGACTAAAATCGATTAAATTAAACTGACACAATACTAATTAAATTACGTACAATAGGAAATCGATGGGATCAAAATTTTCGTTCTTTATATCCGTGAGTTCGTTATATACCGGGTTCAGTATAACGTGGTTCGACTGTATTAACTACACTTTTCTTCTATGTTTTAACTTTAAAGCACTATGACGTGACATTCCTATTTACTATCATTTATTTATCTATATATATAAAACAGTTCCGTAACTGACTCATTCATTCATTCATTCATTCACTGACTGACTGACATACATCGCACAGACCAAACCGCTGGACCTAAAGGGCTGACATTTGGCATGGCGATTCTTCTAATAGTGTAGGGGTGCACTAAGAAAGATTTTTCAAAAATTCTTCTTAGATTTTTTTAAATTAAATTTTTAAGCTGTTTTTTTTTACTTTTTTTAAGTTTGCATTTAAAATAATAATTTCAGGGTTATAAAATTTATATCACAAGAAAGATCATAAAAATTCCTTCAAAATGAAATCTTTTTCGAATCTTTACCTCTATTTCCTGATTTTTGGTGAATTTTTAAAGATTAATTTTTAGAATTTAATTTATTAAATGCTGATCACGTGACTTCTTTTTCTGGTACTTTAAATAAATTTATCGTCACGTGCATAAAAACTAAATAGACAAAAAATAATTTTTTTTCTTGCTAATGCGGCAGACGATTGGACATTATCCAAAAAAATATTAAAATACAGTAAAAGAAATGTTCTAGAAACTGTACTATATTAACTGTACTATATTCTTTAGTATTCTTTATATTAGATTTAATTTGAATATCTTCTTCTACATTATTTTGTCTATAAAAATATCCCTTACGATTTTTTTATAAATAAATATATATATATTTTACATCAAGTATATAATTGATCGTCGTATTTATTATATATATATTGGCATCATGAAGCTACAGATGGCATTAATTGCATATATTGACCGATGTTTTTACTTTGAATGTACTCCGTAGCGAAGCGCGGGTATTCAGCTAGTTCATCTATATATATAAAACAGTTCCGTAACTGACTCATTCATTCATTCACTGACTGACTGACATACAACGCACAGACCAAACCGCTGGACCTAAAGGGCTGAAATTTTGCATGGCGATTCTTCTAATAGTGTAGGGGTGCACTAAGAAAGATTTTTCAAAAATTCTTCTTAGATTTGTTTTAAATTAAATTTTTAAGCTGTTTTTTAAACTTTTTTTACGCTTGCATTTAAAATAATACGTTGAGGGTTATAAAATTTATATCACGAGAAAGATCATAAAAATTCCTTTAAAATGACATCTTTTTCGAATCTTTACCTCCATTTTCTGATTTTTGGTGAATTTTTAAAGATTCATTTTTAGAATTTAATTTATTAAATGCCGATCACGTGATTTCTTTTTCTCGTACTTTAAATAAAATTATCGTCACGTGCGTAACAACTAAATAGACAAAAAAAATTTTTCTTGCTAATGCGGCAGACGATTGGACATTATTTTGTCTTTAAAAATATCCCCTACGATTTATTTATAAATATATATTTTTTTCTACATCAATTGTATACATTGATCGTCATATTTACTATAAATATATATATATATTTTTTTTGGCATCAATTGCATACACTGACCGTTGTATTTAATTTGAATGTACTCCGTAGCGAACTCCGTAGCGGGTTTTCAGCTAGTTTGCTATATATTTCTTTAAACCCCTTATTGGTTTAGGGTTCAATGCAATCGATCATTTTATCTCTGTCTTTCCCCATTTCCCGTTGCACTTCTTATTCAAAAATTAAGCAAAACATCATAAAAATGCGGAAAATCGCTTAAGTTTATCGCTGTTCTTTAATGTATGGCACTAAAGAAAAGCAAGATTGCATGCATAAAAATAAACCGAAACGAAAACAAAATTCAATTTAAAGGTTTGGAAACAATGAAACCTTTTCTCCCACTTATCTTGGAGTCCATGTTATGTCACAAATGAAAGATTTTTATTGCCGGTCGAAATGAGAAACAAAAAAAAAATCTTTTTGGCCCCAGCATAAATGGAAAAAGGCTAGGTTATTTTTCTTAAGTTCTCGTGTATTACTTATGAATTTTCCTTTTATGGTCTGAGTGAATGGGGAACCATAAATATTGTAGATCAGCATAAAAAGATTAGTTTTAATAATACAAATCGGTAGTTTATTCTCGGTGATTTATTCTTCAGATCCGGGACATATACTATTTGACGTTTCTTAATTGAATTTAAACCGGCATGTTTGATGGCCTCTTTGGAACAGGAAAAATATTTCTCAAAGTATTTTTGGGGTGATTTCAATTGTTTTGGGCCATTAACGTCTCGAATAGAATTATTACAGCTATTATTTTAAATTTATATTTAGGTCTCCCTGAAAATTATTTTTTGGTTATATTGTATAAAGTTTCGTTTCTAAGTAGGTTACAATTGGAAAATAATTTTATTTTATTTATATTATACTACAATTTATGCCTTTTATCTATATGCATACATACGCACATATATGTATGTATGCTTCTGTTTGTGTATTAATATGTATTTGAATAGTAGAACCGGGGTTTTATGTTTTGCAGAGGACTTCATAAAAAAAATTCCCAAAGGGGAGAAAAAATTCCACGCGAGAAAAGCCAGGTTCCGAAAAGCCAGTAAATGGGAAAAGGGAATAAAAACCTCATTATGAACTTTATATTATAAAAAAAAATTTCCCCTACAACTTTTTTATATGATTAAAATTATTCTTAATTCGAAAATAATATAGTCTTAATTTCAATGTAATGCTTACTCATGATATGTATTTAAAAAATAGTTGAAAATGTAAAATGTTTTATTATATTTTCTTAAATTTACCCGAAGCACAAACAAAGCATTTTCAACTATTTTCCGCCCGGCAAAATATTTACTACTTTTTTTACGTAGGATTACGTTCCTCTATAACGGTTCTCCAGAGAGCAAAATTTCAGACGCTAAAACCGTCCGTCGCGTCGTCGTGAGTTATAATTTTGCCAGCGCACCGAACCCAGTCTATATTGCTTGGGCAAGCAGTAAACAGCTATACAGAAAAGTACCAAACTGCGTCAAAATTTTGACATACATACACACACACACACACACACACATATATATATATATATATATATATATATATATATATACAGTGGAATCTCGATCGATCGTTTTCGGATCCATCGTTTTTCCGTATGTGTCGTTCATTTTATCCAATCCCAACGATCATATTGCTTTGTTATGTTTTCGCATCTATCGTTTTCCCGCATTTATCGTTCATTTCAGTCGGTCCCTTGAAAAACGATCCATCGAGATTCCACTGTACATAAATAGATAGATAGATAGATAGATAGATAGATAGATAGATACAGCAGAGGTAAGCAACGATAAGTAATCCTACGTTAATAATCCACGGTCGGTTTCGTTACAAGAGACTACCTGAATTTTTTCATTTCTCACATTTCAGTTATATTTAATCAGTTAACAGTGTTGTCATAGCAAGACTAAGTTTTCTGAAAAGTTGAACTTAAAATTAAGATATGCTTTGGAAGAGATTCTTTTTTCCCTCTTCAGCAAAACTTTTTCCAGGATGTTTTGAAACCATCTTCCCTGTCATGAAAGTCAAAAAGGAAAGGAAGCACCACCCCGTTTCAGCCTTGAAAGTCTGACGAGGGAAACAAAATTGGCACACTCAAAGTGTTTAAATCGTGTGAGTCGGGAAACGGTTATGAAAACCTTCACGAGGAGGTAAACTTCAAGCGTGGGCTTCAACAATCCGTTGAAGGGCCTGGGAAAAAAATTAGTCTGTGAAAAAAAAAGGTGTATTTCAAAAGAGTAAAACGGAAAAGCTAAAAAAAAATTATTGGAAGTATTAAAATTCGTTAAAAATACCTTTGGATTTCTTTAATGCCTATTTATACTACGAGTGTACGACCTTGGATTCGCAGGAACAGAGGAAAGGCAGGAGAGCCAGTACAAAGTTAGATGTTTACATTCAATAATTAGAAATTATTAACAGGGTCAAAAAATTATACATCTTCAATCTCGCTGGCAGTTTTCCACTAAAAAACAGCATTTTGTTTTTTTGGAATAAGAAGACGATAAAAGCAAACGCATTCGGGTTTTTTATTACAATTAGACCAGGAGCTTGTTTCAGTTAATTCGAGGTGTGTTATAAAAAGCCCGAACTTCAGTTGCATATATATATATATATATATATATATATATATATATATATATATATATATAGTTAGTGAAACTTTTCTAGAGACTAGAACAGGTCCCGTAAAAAAAGGTGGCCGTCTACAGGAGTTTCACAGTATGTATGTGTGTATATATATATATATATATATATATATATATATATATATATATATATATATATATATATATATATATATATATATATATATATATAAAATAAAAATGAATAAAACTTCAGAGAGCTTAAACACGCATTTTGTCAAACTTCATAATAATTAACTTTGATGTAATGCTTGACTGGGTTTTCGAAACACCTAAAATAGCGGCGCTTCACCTCTTAAACCTCTTAATCCCTCGTTACAGCTAAGATCTCATAATGCACCGAGGAAAACACTGCTCAGGAGAACACTCTTTCTCTGTCGTTCACTCCCATAATTTATGAAACTCCTTAAGGCCTACGAGCTGGGATTCTGCACCTGAATATTTGATTCTTCCCAGCATATCCCCACACACCCACAGGCACTGTTGACTCATTTGTTACAACAAGCATGTTTTATTCATACACGTTAGAAAGAACATGATCATACCGCATTAGCTGAGAATTCCTGTTGTAAATTATGTGGAATTTCCCGTTAATACAGAACGCAATTAAGAATTGTCATTGCTTTATTGAACTTAATAGACACGAATAGAGCATTACGTAAGGAGGATTACCGGATACCTTAAAATATAGCCATATGCGTTTGTATATAAAATATACTGTTAAGTTTCGTATTAACTATGTGAATTAACTGACACAAACAACAAGTATATATATATATATATATATATATATATATATATATATATATATATATATATATATATATATATATATATATATATATATATATATATATATATATATAATATATATATATATATATATATATAATATATATATATATATATATATATATATATATATATATATATATATATATATATATATATATATATATATATATATATATATATATATATATATATATATATATATATATATATATATATATATATATATATATAATATATATATATATACATAATATATATATATATATATACTGTATATATACGTGCGTGTGTGTGTAAGTAATTGAAACAGATCTCAGAGGATACTGTACTTTTGTTTTACTAAACACTTCTTTATCTGAATATGATCTTCTCTGCTGTTCGGGACTCTTTCGGTGCGTGCGAATGTAATATTGATTATGTGGTAATATTTTCCTACAGTCGGAGAAAGAGATATCTTCCTAATGTGCATTCGAGAATGCTTCATTATACAGGTATTCCTCGACTCACGACCGCTCACACTTGCGACCAAAATTTTTAAATTAAAAAAAAATTCTCAAAAATACTGTCCCTCGACATTACAGTACATACCTATATGTATTTCATAATTATCAAAAAATATGATGTAATATTCTGCAATACTGCAAAAATTTATGACGCAATAATAAAAATATATGACGCAATAGTTCCGATATCCACACTATAAATCAAATAACTTCATTGACTTCAGAAATGGCTTCAGCTTATTAACAAAGAACTACAAAAATTAGAAGCAATGGATCCTAATGAAGAAAGATTTACAATTGTAAATTGCCGTATTTAGAAAAATTTGGCTTAATGCTAGGCAATATACAAGGAAAATAAGATGCAAATTTTTCAAACTGCCTCCAATAACTTTGTTGAAAAAATTTTCAACGTATCATCTGTCGCAAATTCTGAACCAATGGATTGTACTAACATAATAAGTAGTGATGACGAAGAATAATTTATGTCTTCTAAATATAATGTATTTTAAATTTCGTATGAAAGTAAAAAGTATGTATATGCATATACGAAAAAGAAATTGTTTGGAACTCGACTTACGACCAACTCAACTTACGACCAATGTCTCGGTCCCTATCTCAGTCGTATGTCGAGGAATATCTGTAGATATTTCTAAAATGAGTGAATGGGAGTGAACTTGAAATTAACATAATTTGATTTGCGTGCTACTACTTATTAAGTACTTATGATTTGTCTCGTGTTATACATATTCATACTTCTGCTTTGCGGGGAGTTTTTTTTCCCCGCCCAGGTAAAATTTAGTTTCTACTGATAGCCTTTGGAATGTTTCGAGGGAGAGTGAGGTTCTTACAACCCAGTCCTCTTGAACCTTATCAAATCTTCCTTCAAGATGGTGAGCAGCAGGTCTCCTCAGACATTTCGCTGGGGCAATACATACAAGCCTTTGGAATGTTTCGAGGGAGAGTGAGGTTCTTACAATCCAGTCCTCCTGAACCTTATCAAATCTTCCTTCAAGATGGTGAGCAGCAGGTCTCCTCAGACATTTCGCTGGGGCAATGCATACAAGCCTTTGGAATGTTTCGAGGGAGAGTGAGGTTCTTACAACCCAGTCCTCCTGAACCTTATCAAATCTTCCTTCAAGATGGTGAGCAGCAGGTCTCCTCAGACATTTCGCTGGGGTTTTAGAAATAGTTTGCAAATAATAGCACGTAGAGAGTTCGGTTCGGGTCTATGACTGGAATTTGGAACTGGCATTTTTGAATATGCAAAAGATGATTTTACCAAACAAGCATCCCTCACGATGTGAGTAAATCTTGACATATCCAAATAAACTCCCCTCATTTCTTTCTAGATTAAAGAAGCAAAATACTTGTCCATAAATGTTTATTTCCTTTATTCCCCTTTTTGAAGACTTTTTCACGGTGAACTTATCATATGTTTGTCAACATATGATAATTATTCCTTTTTAGCGGTTGTTTTCTGCTGTAACATTGCTTTGTTATGATCTAGATTTAAATCGCGAACCGATTTTCAAAAGGGCGGTTTTACCTATTGTGCTAATCTGGGGATATCAGGAAAACTTATTTAGAAGGATTATTCTCACACTGTTTAAGTTAAATAGCAAAAGAAAAATCAGTAAAAATTGAATGCCTTTTTTGATAGTACTGGATCTGATAAACTACAGATCTTATAAACAAAAATTAAAAGGACTATTTTTTTGCTTGAAATCAATTCTCAACAAATCTTCGCACGAAAATTCCGTAAATTTATCCCGCTAGAAAATTATGAAATTCCCCAGTTCCTGAATGCTTTTGAATGGGTCCTTTTTTCCCTGATTTTGAATGGGCCTTAGAAGATTCTGGTTGGTTTGAGACTCTGTCAGGATAGCAGACAGCCTGATAGACAGAACCCGTGAAGAAGTTATCGGAATTCCACGAATAATTGTTTTGAAATCCATAGCCTAAGGATTTTTAATCAGAGTAAAAGATAAATATCAGTAACTTGCTTTTAAAAGTACGTTTCAAATTTACATTGCCTGACAACTTTCTAAGAATCAAAAGCTCTAAAATTCTAAGCTAGGAAACTAAGGTAAATTTCAGGGAATTCTGAATTCCTGGCTCGAGGCATATATATATATATATATATATATATTCTATCTTGAAAAAAATTACTTATTACTCTCTCTCATTTTGGAAAAACAATACAAATCGTCTCCTATCACGGAAAAATAGCATTAGCTTATAACATTAACTAATAACATGAAGGTACAGCAGAAAAGTAATATTTATTGTTCCCTTTCCCTAAAATACTATTTTAGCATTATTTATCAGTACTCTAAACTGTTCACTACGGTAAAGGGTTTTCTAATCTTCAACCATATCCTATCATGATAAAATAATAATAGCTCTCACCTATCACGAAAAAGTAATCATGGTCCTATTGTGGAAAAAATAATATAAGGTCTCGTCTATTGTAGAAAATAGCACATGCTGTCTATTATAGCGGAATACAACAATTAAAAGTCTCCAATTATGAAAAAAAAATTAGTCCTTCGCTATTAAGAAGAATACTAAATCTTAAACTCTTAATACCCTTCCCATCACAACTAGTGACAAAATAAGAATTAAAGACAACGGTAGGAACCGCATGGTTATGTAGTGCATGGGGTTATTTAGAGGCCCATCAAAGAATGGAGACATGGAAAGCAATACATTTGGCCTTAGTTTTAGCCCTTAAAAATGAATAAGTAAATAAATAAACACAACGGTAAACGTAGTATATAAAAATTAAACAATCTCTTCCTAGGTTATCATGGATTTCAATCATCTCTTGACCTTCTGTGTGCTAATTGATAAACATATTTCACTTGCAAGTTTTTTAAATAAAGCTGATCTCTACTGGACAGCTCGTAGGAAGTTATGGTCTTAGCTCGACTGTGTTAGCCCATCCTGTGTGTGTGTGTGGCTTATTCCACCCGCTATAGCCGTAGGCTAGACCAGGTCCATGAGGCCAAAAGATACTATGAAATCTCTAACAAGCAAAGGGTCTCTATAAATATCCTCCTTGGCAAGCCCTAGGCAGTTTAGAATATGGCCAGGAGAGGCTTCAACAGTATTGCACTTAGAGCAAAAAGGGAAAGATTTTTGCCCCTGATTGTAAACAAGACTCTTTAGGTGTCCACTAGCAAATCTGCTAATGGTGGTCTGCATCCTTCTGTTGCCCTTGACATTAAGGGCACCACCAGGAGATTTTCGGTCGTACCAGTGGTGTGTCGGAGGGGTCTTCCATAAGTGCTGATTAATAAGTTTTCTTCTTGAGTAAATTTTAAGGTAAGTTAAAGTATCTCGCGAAGAAATAGGAAGTGAGGCTCCATCCTTAGCAAGAGTATCAGCAGTCTCGTTTCCAAAATCTCTTCCTCGACGTAGGAATAAAAAAAGTGTTTACCATAAGTTTGGGATCAGCATGTTATTTCCACAGAAAAATCTAGAAGAATGAAATTCCTTTAGAGGAATTCTTTTTTTTCTTTTTTCAGTTACGTTCTTTATTTCCGAGACAATACCTGGTGGGCTGGTTGGCTTTTCGAGAGCTACGGTCAGTTTTGGGGCACAAGGGGTGAACAAATCAGGACCTGCAGCTTAAGGTCGATTCCGGACGGCTACAAACATCCATTCCAACCACCAGGTTTGAAACCATAAGTTCTGATACCAAAGACTAATACCTTTGTTATTTGTCCCTCCTTAGACCGCGTTACAAAGGAAAGTGCCGAACCGTCTGCGGACTGAGTTAGAAAATTTAAGTAGTAAGACATTGCAAAAACTGGTGTTGTTAGGTAGGCTGGATTGACTACTTATCTGTTTTGCCTTATTGGCTTTATTTTTCTTCATGCTATTGTTTAATTCAATTTATGTCAAAACTCTTTGCATAAATTTACGAATTTCCGTCAAAGGTTTGATTCTTTCCGATGTGTTCTAAATAGCAGGAAAAAATACTTCCTGTGTAAAGCAATTAAACTGGGCAATTCTCCGAATGGAATTTGATTGTCTTGAATGCTACCTCGGTTGTGTTAAACTGAGTTCATTTAATGAGGGCGAAAGTTTAGTACCGTTATTTTTGTCTTGTCCTATGAGCAAATTTCGGGAAGATAAGGGAAAGTTTCCCCCCTAGAACATATTCAATTAAATCACTCTATTATCAATATCACATCCAAAAACTGCCTTTGTGAGCTGAATCAATCATCAAAAGCATTTTTTATGAACTAATTTTTACTGGAGAGCATGGAATTGTTACAATAGTGCGAAAAACTTGGCCTAGAGTTAAAGTCAGTACGTTGTTTCTTATAGCGTAAATTATCTAGATATGTAAAACAGTTCTGTAACTGACTGACTGACAGATAACGCACTGACCAAATCGCTGGACCTAAAGGGCTGAAATTTTGCATGGCGATTCTTCTTATAGTGTAGAGGTGCACTAAGAAAGACTTTTGAAAAATTCTTCTTAGAATGTTTTAAATTAAATTTTCAAGCTATTTTCGTAACATTCTTTAAAGTTTGCATTTAAAATAATAATCTGAGGGTTATAAAATTTATATCACGCGTAAAATCATAAAAATTCGTTTAAAATGAAAATTTTTTCGAATGTTTACCTCCATTTTCTGATTTTTGGTGAATTTTTAAAGATTAATTTTTATAATTTAATTTATTAAATGCTGATCACGTGGTTTATTTTCTTTGTGTGATACTTTAAATTAATTTTGCGTCACGTGCATAACAACGAAATAAATTGACAAAAGAAATATTAAAATACGGTAAAAGGTAAAATTTAACCACTCGGCTAATTGAGATGGAAGTTTTTTAAGAATTTAATTCAAATTAGCATGTTTTATGGATATAAAACATACAAATTTAATGTACACATTGACCGTTGTATTTATTACACCGTACTGTTTATGATATGCAAAGTTGTTATTGTTGTTGTTTGCAACGCGGCAGGCACTTTGTCGATTACGACATTCGTCCATCCACACCAAGAATTTTGTTGACGTCACTATTACGGCAGCACCAGACAGGTGAGCAAGCATAGCTCCCTAATCTCAACCTTGTCCTCGTACAAGCAGGAATATGATATGAAAAGTACAATACTGGAAAATTCCACTGAAAGGTTAATGAATCTATAAGAATTGCGTTGCAGAAAGCTGTGACCACTGTTTAAACTTATTTGGTGCTGCCATCTATCATGTTTCTTTCAAACTAAAAACTATTTTTGATTAAATTCAATCTGAGAAATGCATACTGATATTTTTTTAACACTTATTGCAATAAAATAAATAAATAAAAAAAATTAAAACTTGTATACATAGACCATATTAAAGAATTTTCATGAAAATCCATTTCAACCGATAGGATACATTGCTAAAAACAGTTTCCATGAATACTGGACATGTTGCAAAGCATTGAAAATGATTGGAAGGTGGATACATTTTAACGGAAAAGAAAAACATCAACAAATTGAAAAAGAAAAAAAATCTGAGTTTGAGTTTTTAACGCATAACAGGGATAACCAGGTACCTATGAAAATAAGGTAGAATTTTTTTTTTTATAATGAACAGAAAATGTATTTTACTACCTCTATAGGAGTAACAGTAAAGTCACTACTTGAAAAAAAAATTCTTAAGGGATCCATATTATGAAATAATTTAGAAATTAATTTTCCCAAATTTTATCATTTTTACCTAAATTTAATCAGTGCATTTACTAGATTTTTCATCTAATTTAATAGACGTTACCCGTGCGTAATTAACGTAAGAATGTGCCCCAAATCTACTCCACCACAAGTTTAAGAAAATTTTTCAAAAAGAGTGGGTATGAAATTTTATTTCACTAATATAAAATATAACAAATTTCTTTCCGTCTCAAAACATTTATTGTTGAGATAAATATTTTTTAGAGTAACATTACCTCATTTTCATTGAAAATTCTAGTGAGGAGTCTCATACCACTTTCGAAAAAACGTATGAAGATTTAGTTCCGTATAGAAATGCGCCTATATTACATAATTTAATGGTAGTATTCTATCATTACATAATTTAAAATCACGAGGGAGGGACACAGATGTTCAACTTTGCTCCCAGTAAGCGATTTTCTCCAATAGAATCCCTAGGCATTGGGAAAGAATCATCCTGATTTTACCTCATCCTTCTTTTCGTACACACATGAAAGGTAAAGCGAAAAAATAGGAGATGAGCGGCATACAGGATGTTGATTACTCTTATGTATAAACAGGAAATCCAAAGTAAATAAAGCACAAATAGCAATAAGGTGCAATTTTGCATACGGTCGTTTCGAAGCTGCAAAGGAGCTTCTTCATCAGTGCAAAGAAGTTAGTGGCAGCTCAAAAAGTCGATTACCTTGGTTTTCGTCAACTGGCATTTCGGTTAGTAGCAGTTCGGTTAGTGGCATCTCAAAAAGCCGAAAACCAAGGTTTTCGACTTTTTGAGCTGCCACTAAGTTCTTTGCACTGATGAAGAAGCTCCTTTGCAGCTTCGAAACGGCCGTATGCAAAATTGCACCTTATTGCTATTTGTGCTTTGTTTACGTTGGATTTCCTGTTTATTCCTCGAGCACAAAGGTTTTGTCTTTTCTTTTCAACACTCTTATGTGTTTCCTTTCAGGCGAGCTTGCTTGGAAGGTCATGCTATTAGACTGTCTATACAGTGTACAACTTGCATTGACTTGCAGTTGTTATAATATATTTATTGATTTAAAAATCAGTGCTTAAAATTGTTTACATTCTGCAGAACGTAACACAATGTAACACTGCAGAATGTAACTGCAGATTTAGCACAATCATGATTGTGCTAAAATATCTTGAAAATATTTTTAATTTTCATTTACATAAATAATATTGTAAATGGTCGTTGCAGTAAATTATCTGTTTATGTGTAAAGACTCTAAAAAGGTTTTACATACAATAACTATAGTTATTGTATATTTAATACATTCTACATAAGATTCGAGTCCCTTATTTCAGGGAGTAACGTTTCCGGGTAGCTGATCTGCCTGTTTCGGGTTGACATGACTCTGGGTAGCGGATTTTCCTGTTTCAGGGTGTAAAGATTTTGGATAGAGGATTTGCCTGTTTAAAGCAGGGCACTAGCTAGCGGAGAGTCGTCATTTCCTACCACTTTTAGGTAGGAAAGAGGGTTCGCCAGAACCGGTAGGCCGTATACCCGAAGTCATGTCGCCTGAAGCAGGTAAAGTTTTTTTAGGCTCTTTCAAGATTTCATTTTTATTGTGAAACTACCCACAATTTTCCTCGTGTTTACATCTCAGTCGTTACTGCCTGCCTCTTAAATGTGTTTTGATTTGTTTCAAATATCTAAAGGGATTTAGATCTGATATTATTAGATTTAATTTAGCGTTACCGTTAATATAGCGAGTTGCATTATGGAACCATAAAATGCAAGATCTGGCATAGATCTGGAAAAGCGGGTGATGTTGTAGTAAAAAACTAAAAAACCTAATAAAAATAATTGTTTAAAAAAACTCGATTCGAGATTTCAAATGCTCATCAAGGTGTTATTGATTAAATTCATTTTTTTTTTCTTCTGTTGTTGGCAACTAACACCAGAGTCTGGCGGTTCGAGTCCCACTATAGGCATGGGTGTTTGTAGCCGTTTGGAATCGGCTTTAAGCAGTAGGTTCCGGTCTAATTAGCTCTCGTGTAACAAAATTTGACCCTAGCACTCCAAACCAAAGCATCCAAATCTTCTTGTGTTAAAACGATTCCAAGGCGTTTCTATATAACTTGTTGTATTGGAAATTTTGGCGAACACAAAAAAAAGCAGAAACGCAAATCTGTAAAAGTTACAATAGCACCTTAGCGATAAAAACAGGTGGAATATATTCAGTACTGTTTAGTATTCAATGAGAAAGGTTTGCATCCCGAGAATACTGTACTAATTAAAAATATCTCTGTGCGGTGCTGGGATTTTAATGATGAGGAACAAATCAGTTATCATCCATGAAGGAAATAGAGGTAGAGAAAGCACACTCGAGATAACTTCGTTTAGAAAAATCGTTAAAAATAAATGGAATATAAAGGCAAGGATATTCAAATATAGATAAATTCGTCCAAAAGTGTTTTTCTTAAAGTGAGCAAAAACTCAGTGATAAGTTGGTATTTGGATTCAAATGTGTTAAAGAGAAATGCATGGGTTTTAATAAGGCATTCCAATTTTAATGGTACCTAAAAATACAAAACTACCAACAAAAGGATACGTGATATATGTGTATTTAATATATCTCTAAACCTACAAATATCAGCAGATACGTGCGATTATCGAGGGATCATAAATGCTAGTTTTGGTATTTATGATTTGCAAAAAAAGATAATTGTATCTCGTGCTCTAAAGCCTATAGAAGGACAATACCTTGTAGCGTCACGACAAGTAGGTAAGGCTATTCTCTCTGAGGCGTTGCTAAAAATTACTACCATGGGATCCATAACAAAGAAAGACAGAGGTCGAATTAAAAGCGAAGGCCAAATTTTTAAAAGAAAAACTCAACAATTTATTAACAAAAATAATTAACATTTAAACAGTGCAACATATTCAATTCAAAATCCCGTGCAGATTCACAACGCACGGAGCCTAAAACACACATCCGCACAGGCCGCGTTCTCTAGCGTCTCTCCCTCAGCGAGGGGGCCGGCAAACGTTCGTGACAGTTTCTTCGTAGACGCCGAACTTTATTACCTTGCAGAAACGTTAGGATGACAGCTTTACTGGCTGATCTGTGGGGAAAACGTTTTTTAATCCCTCCACGTGTTCCGAACTGGTGGAACCGAGCAACACATTCCTTGAAAAATACGCAGCTGTGTTTCAAGCTCTTGTGGGGTCTCGGGAAAAAATAAGACCATATTTCCAGTACGCTACAACCTGTTTGCTCGAAACTAGTTGTACTTTTTTTACGTTCTATTGTGATTTTAATAAGGCATTTCAATTTTAATGGCATAATTCTTGATAGCAGAGTTTCATTATGTTTTCATACCCTTCAAATTTATAAAGAGATAGAAATCTGTTTTAAAAGATATCATTTATATGAAATTTGCATGAATTTACTCTCTATCTCTTCTTTTCTTTTTCCTCTCTTTATTCCCGTGTATTAGAAATTAACAATATTTCAATAACTTGATTTTTTTTCCTTTCCCATCATAACCGTAAAGAAGGATTCCGAATAAGGTATAAAATCTTAAAATTTCTTGAAATGGGGAGAGTACATTTTCAAATGTGAATTAACAATATTTCAATAACTAGAAATTAGAAATTAACAATATTTCAATAACTAGAAATTAGAAATTAACAATATTTCAATAACTTGATTTTTTTCCTTTCCCATCATAACCATAAAGAAGGGTTCAGAATAAGATATAAAATCTTAAAATTTTTTGAAATGGGGAGAGTAAATTTTCAAATGTGAATTAACAATATTTCAATAACTAGAAATTAGAAATTAACAATATTTCAATAACTCGATTTTTTTCCTTTCCCATCATAACCATACAGAAGGGTTCAGAATAAGGTATAAAATCTTAAAATTTTTTTAAATGGGGGAGAGTACATTTTCAAATGTGAATTAACAATATTTCAATAACTAGAAATTAGAAATTAACAATATTTCAATAACTTGATTTTTTTCCTTTCCCATCATAACCATAAAGAAGGGTTCAGAATAAGGTATAAAATCTTAAAATTTCTTGAAATGGAGAGAGTACATTTTCAAATGTGAAAGAGCACCGAAACTATATAACGTTTGTTCGATTAATCAAAACGCTTCATAAATCAATATATATTCGATTCATTAAGGCAGAGACTCTAAAGCAATAAATCATTCACATGCCCTCTGTGACGGAAGAGACCGTAACATGGCCGAATCGGCTTGACCACTAGTTTCTGGATCCAGGATCTGCAGGTTCGAACCTCGCGGTAGTCATGGTTGTTTCTTGCTGTTCGGAATCGGTCTTAAGCCTAAATTCCTGAGCAGTGATCTGCATCCCACGATCTGCAGAACAGGATTTCGCGTCCCAAACCAACCAAATAAGACCGAAATAGGAATTTAAATAAATAACCAGTTGTAGGCAAATGTCATTAACTAAATACAGTACTCAGTTATGCAAATAATTTGAAATTCAACACCGTAAGTGCATTCACATAAAAAATTTCACTGTAAGTTTCATAAATCAGTTTGTTTTTCAGAGAAATACACCGTTTACACTCAGGTGACTCCATCAGTCTATTCGTGCCGACATCCGAAAAGATAAAATTTTATTTTCTTAAAAACAAACAAACGAACATATATTTACAACTTCTCTGCAAAATATTTCCATTACTTGGAATATACAGAAGCAATAAACCTAAGTAAGCTCAAGCTTAAACTAAGTTATTAAGTTAAAGTACATCTGAATGCAGTAACCAAATTTTCCGTCTAACGCAATTTAGAATCTCGGTTAGAGTTCTCTTTCTTGGCGCTTTTTTTCTCCTACGGAGTATTTTAATTCCTTTCGACTGCAGGGGCACGCTTTAGGACTTATTGACTCGGAAATTTCCATGTCTAGCATCATAAGAAATTTAATGGGCGATCATAAAAGAGAACAGATGTGGGCAGAAAGGCGGAAAGAAAATCCATTTTCATGTTGAGTGGCGAGTGAAAGTCGAAGGACATTAGGAAATGTTTTTGTTTTTTCCCTGTTTAGGGAAAAGTAATACACAACTGTGGATAAACTTTCACTAACTTTGAGAGACAATGCAGACTTTGTTAAGTAAAAGAAAGTATAGATTCAATACATTATATAGTAATACAAAGTAAAACATTTGCATCCAAATTTCTCCCACGATATCTCTCAAGAAATATCATGAATTTTCTCTAGTGTCAAAGTGTGAATTTACAATGTATTCTTTAGCGAAAAAATACAATAAAAAATTATTAATGATCAATTTACACCTCTGTCTCAGAAAGGTGACGTTGATATGTGTTGAATAACTTTTAAAAAGGTATTAAACCATTTATTTGTGGCTGTTTCCAATCCGCTTGGTGTAGGAAAGCCTATGCTAAGTCCAAAGGACCTGGGTCCATTGGCGAAGGGTAGTAAGCGGTTTCACTTAAGGCGAGGTACCACTAGGACTGAAGTCTGACTTGACCTCGAAGAACATCAACGGAGTCAAGTGACGAGACCGGAACACTTGACCCCGCACCTCCAGAGGTAATGTGGGAACTTGGAGGATATGGCATCTACGACAGATTTTTTCCGTGCACCAGCTGCTATTAGTGTACACGGCGTGAGTTTTGTTATCGACGGGCATCGAACCAGCGACGTTCAGATCACTTTGCCAACCGAGTCTCGTGACCTTTGCCAACCGGGCAAACCACGCCCTATTTGTGACTGTTTCAATTGCAAAGGTATGAGTCGTTTGATTTAGATATACAAAGATTTAAGGGGGTCCAGGACACATTTTGAAATTTTTTTTATTTATTGAGTTAAAATTTTGAATTTTTTTGTGATGCTTAACCATATAATTTGTAAACAAAATCACATCATAAAACTTCTCAAAAAGTTTTTAAAAAATTTTTTAATTTAAAATTTTTAATAAAAGTGGGGTAATTTAAAATCGTTATAACTCGAAATATTATTGGTCGAATTTCAATTTTTTTTTCATTTAATTAAACAGAAATATTTAAGTTTTAATTATAATTCACCATTTTTAAAAATATTAATTTTTTAAAAAATTAAAAATATTTAGATGAAAAATTACGAAAAAAATTATGTAACTTATTTTTAAAAAAATCATATTTTCAAAAGTAAATATTTTTTTCAAATTTGCTGAATCAAAATTAAAGTAAAATAGTTGAAAAAGACATGTTACAAGCTTCAACCATTTATTTTTAACAGTTCTTGACTTATAACAATTTTAAAACGAGAAATGGGGGAAAAAAAACCGTCATGCAGAAAAACGCACTTACAGGATTAAACAACGATTGGTTACTATTAGAATGTTGCAAAAAATATAATAATTTCTCCTGTTCTAATTAAGATAGAAACATGGTTTAAACGTCATTCTAATCGCAAACGAACACACATATTTTTAATGCAATAAAATTTTTTTCGAAAATTCGAACAATTTTGTGTCCTGGACCCTCTTAAAACGGGATCGGAGCAAACTGTTCTCAGACAAAGAACATTCCTTTTTTCTTAACTTCTAATATGCTATCGTGCTATCAGACCACAATAACACAACCGGTATGTTTCTAGGATGATTACTTGGCCAGATTCATAATATTTATACTGAAGAGTCTGCCCGCATCCTAGTACTAGAAGGATAATCACTAATCAATAAACCGACGCGACCTTTATACATTTATTACGCCATAAAAAAAAATCTACAAATTTTTTCAATAACTTGGTTTTAAAAGATACTCTTTTAAATGAAAACATTTCTACATAAAGGATATAATTTCTGTGTTGAGAACAATAGTCAGTAGGCAAATATTACATATAAACAAAAAATTGATTCAGAATAACAGAAAAGAATTTTTGCTAAACTCGTCTAAAAAAGTAGACATCGTATTCCAAAAATTAAATTGCTTATAAAAAATAATGAATAAAAATTTAAGTACATTCAAACATTTTCAACCCGAATACTTCATTTCAGCCTTTCAAGTTGCATGACTAATAGTTAAAGTTGGTTTTTCAGCTCAGTAAACTCACATAACATAAGTTATTTAACACACTTGTTTCGATAACACAGTTGCGATAACTCAGTAATAGTTTAACTCACTTACATCTGCGTTCAAAAACACGGGTAGTGATTTATTTAACTCGCCATCCACAATAACCCACGCGAAGTGGGTTGCAGAACCCACTTATTTCGGCGACTGACCGACTTTTTTTTCTCTGTGTAGGTATGCGGCATGAATAAACCTGCAGACCAGTCGCTACGCAGTAATCCTGAATACGCAGCCGAGCGTCCGCCTGTTCGTGATAATAATTTAGAAATCAGAAGCCTTGTCAAGTAGTACATACTACCGACATTTGTTCCCCTCGTCCCCTTGCAAGAGGGATAAATAGACTTAAACTCCATTGAACAAATTAGTAGTTCCTTCATCAGGCGTAGAAGCATCAGGTATGATTGCCTGTATGAACCATTCAACAAATGCAAGGATCAAAAAACTCTTTGATATCGGTTGGGCAAACGACAGAAAATTCTAGAATGACGTTGGGGGACGCGGCGGATGGAGCGGTCGCATGTAAAAGGGGAAAAAACGATTGGGAAGGAATTTTATGACCACCAGCCCGCACGCGGGACCCACCCGTTAACGAAGCTTACAAGAAAAGGAGAAAATTTAAGAGAAACGCAGAAAAATAGAAGTGAGAAGGCAGAATAATGAAAAGGAACTAAGGAATAAAGAAATAATTTTGAAAAATTAGAAAAAATATGGAGTAGAGACAATAAATTAAATAGATGCATTTACGAACAAATGTATTTCAGGCAGTAGATGAAGCTTACGTAGACAAAAAAAATTTTGGGAATTGTCTATAGACATAATCTTACCTAATGGTCCCCGGCCTGATGATGAACTATTCATTAATTCGAAACTAGTTGCCACCCCACCTTTTTTTATTGCGGATTTTAAGAAGCTGAGTGTTCCTGTGTTGCTTTTTCCACAAGTTTCCTATAAGTTATTGAGTTTATTTTTCTGTTGCGTCTACTGAGGGATTTATTTAATTATTTATTTATTTTTCTTATTTTTATAATTATTTACTATTATATCTATTCCAGTCTATAGCGGACTTAAGTATATTTATCCCTCAATGGAATTTTTATTATTTGCGACCTTTGGAAAATATATATAAAATCCCTTACGAGGTAACTTAAAGAAAAATTCCACCGCGTTCCTTTTTTAAATATATATTTTTTTTAATGTTTTTGGAACTTTTGTTTCAGAAAAAGGAATTATGAAAATACTGTACCTAAAGCAGAAAAAACTTTCAAAAAAATATTTTGTTGTCCTTTAAGCGAATTGATCCTTTTACGAATAAAATTTTTATAAATCCCCGAAAGCATAATATATTCAAGACTCTCCTGTGCATATGAAAGGGAAAAAGCTATGCAAATAGAGCTCTCGAGTCAGTCTATAAATCAAAAACTTGATTTTTAATATTTTTTAAATAAAATTTCAAACTACTCAAGTACAGTCGAATCCCGCTATAGTGAATCCGGTATATAACGAACTCACGGATATAACGAACGAAAGTTTTGATCTCGCCGTTTTCCTATTGTACGTTATTTAATTAGTATTGTGTCAGTTTAATGTAATCGATTTTAGTCGATTTAATTCATTAATGATCATTTTTAATAGATTTTATCAATTTTTTCAATACATCATTATTGAATACACATTGCAACTAATGAGTTATACATTTTGTGAACTCTATCATTTTTCTTAACGGTTCGGATATAGCGAACCACCGGATAATGCGAACAAAACCTTTGGTCCCTTGAAGTTCGTTATAACGGGGTTCGACTGTATTATTTATGCATATAGAATAAAACGTAAAATACAATTGAGGGGGGAAATCCTTATAAAATACAAGCGAATAAAATAAAGTTAAATTTTTTACCCCCAATACTCTGGTAGGACGATACTTCCACAGACCAGATTCAAAGCGCAAAAGAAGGTAAAGAGTTAGAGTTGTCAAGTCCATGGTGTTTTTTTCCCTATGTTTATAAGGTTTGTTTTATTTTTTGTGGCAACAACGATTTTGTATTCTTTATGAAAATTAATTTAAATTTAGCCACGGCATTTACAGTCCATCATATGCTGCTACCATAATTATTCCCTTTTTCTTAAAATTAGTGCGATAAGAGTGGCCACCTAAAAGTTCAGATCTCAACCAATATTATGATAAATTAACTCATTATTAAACAGACTCAAAGCGCATATGCTCTAGGGTGCACGCAGACAATCCAGCATAAAAATTATCAGTCCGGCTTTGTAATGTTCTAGAACACATAGTTTTAACGTGTACCTTCGGAACGAGTTAAAATACCGAATAGCGCCCTTTACACGTACGCTCTTTCGCGTGTGCTTGGAGCGTACGTGATTGCTCGCGGGAAAACTTGCGGAACGCTCCAAATCAGCTTTCCCTTCCTCTCCTTTCATCTTGCTCATCTTTTTCTTTGTTGCAGCCTGGGTGGCTGCACGCCTTTGTTCATACTGCAGCTTTAGTATCTTTTTGTCTTTAGTTGTTCCACGGGTCGGACTGGGGTCCGTTTGTCTTTCTTTTCTTGAGCGATGCCAGCTGCAGAACAGGCCGGGGCTCAATTCTAAAATCATTCCCTTCCTCTCCGACACCTTCACACGTGCATTCAATCGCGCGGGATTGTGGTTTCACGCGGGAAAGAGCGTACGTGTAAAGGGCGCTATTGCGCGCGGGAAAACTTGCAGTACGCTCCAAATCAGCTTTCCCTTCCTCTCCGACACCTTCACATGTGCACTCAATCGCGCGGGATTGTGGTTTCAAGCCGGAAAGAGCGTACGTGTAAAGGGCGCTATTGAGTCTCATGAAGTAAAGCCTTTCTCTAGAGCAGAGATTCTCAACCATTTATATCTAGGCTGCCCCTTTTGGATGATCTTCAGACCTTAAGTTCCACCCACCCCCACTCGAGGCCTGAAAAACGTAAGTAACGCTAGTAAAACACGTTCTACATATATTTTTTGCTAACCGTCCGCCCTCCCCACCTGAATATCAATCACGCCTCCCCGGTGGGGCGTGCTCCCGAGGTTGAGAACCACTGCTCTAGACCTTCTCTGCTGAGGCTTTAATCTAGCAACGAACTCGTGTTCCTCTAGAACAGGGATTCCCAACGGGGTCCAGGTGGACCCCTTGGGGGTCTATGGAAGTTTAAAAAGGGTCTATAGTATTCCAGGGCTCTATGATGAATTTTTCTGTCTTAAAATTTAATTTGAATTTTTAGGAATGTAAATATTAGATAATGATATCCGTTTTAATATGTATAAATACATATTTGCATAGTGCGGAGTGATCCACGCATTGTAAAATTGTTTAGTAAAATATATATTTATATTCGTTATGTTAGTTATTTTGACTATACGATGATAAAAAACTTCAGGCCAAACATTAAAAAAAATTGTATCAATGCATCAAGCACAACAGCCCCATTAATTGAAATCGAACTTTTGTGCAACTACAATCTGTGTACCTGAAATCTTGTTTCATTTTGTGAAATTAAAAATGAAAATAAGTATAAAAATAACAAAACCTAAACCTAATGAACCCCTTTTTCTAATTTTTTGTTCATATTTTTAATCAAATTGTTATCGTTAAGTGTTTATTATAGTATTATAATTATGTTATATGCTGTAAATTATAGAGAAAAATGTGAGGGGGAGGTCGATGAAGAAAATCATTCTTTTAAAAGGGGTCGATGTAAGAAAAAGGTTGGGAGCCCTGTTCTAGAAACATAAATTAGCGGAAAGAGAGACTTTAGTGGGTGAAAGTTCGTCTTGAAGAGCCGAGGTAGACGTTATAGTCTATGGGAACACCGATGTATTGATTTTTAATCTAAACACAGATACCGCTATTCAGTTCTGCAACCGAATATTTTTTGACGGTATAACGACCTATCTGCCAAGACCAAGCTTCGAACCCTGTTCTCCAAATCTCGAGCCGTTATTGTACTATCCGAACTATCTCGGCGATATCAGAAAAGTGGAAATTTAGTTACTTTCTTCAGATGGTCACTTACCTCTGAATTATTTAAAAATAATGCACAGTATTTAAGAAACTAAAATTCATTTAAAAACCGAGAAGGAGTATAAATTGCTATGAAACAGCATTAGGTGATTTTTTAAACAAACATAAAAGAGAAAAACTACTTATAACAACTTCTCTAGCTGGAATATCAACAACATTATAAAAACGTATACCTCCTGGATTCTCATATATACTGCTTGAAATTTTTTTCGAGCTTTGCTAATAGTATTCCTTAAAAGTAACGAGTTGGTATTTTTGTATAGAAGCTAATTGGTAAAATTTAAAAAAAGAATTTCTTTGCCATTTTTGTTTTGTTTAATTTCGCATTGGGCTATTTTATTCAGTTTCAATGTTTTCATCCATATAAAAAAAATATTTTCTGCTGAAATAAAAAAAGATATGTTGTAGCAGCGAAATTCTATTATCTTTCCCGTTTGACTTGATTTAACTTCTTTCTTTTTAGTACTTTCAGTTTTGGGTAATTAACCGCCTTTTTTTCTCCATCAAGGCATATCCTTAACACACCTGAAACATTTTCTTCTTCCAAAGTGAATATATTACTCACGTATGTGCAATATTTCTACGGTTCTCAGAAAGTTCTTCCCAATTCTTTGATGTTTAAAAATGCTTGGAAAATATTCAAAATATTTTTTTTGTATTAATAGAAATTTTTTTATAATTAAGGATACTTTGAGCAATTTATTGAAGGAATATCTTATAAATCCTTCTTAACTCAGAGATCTCCCCCCACCTTCCCAAATAAAATTACTTGATGATTCAGTACTTATTTATGTAGTAAATGCTAGCCTAAAATAAAAACTCAGGCTTCACTTACTACAGTTATATTATCTATGGAAAGTTATATTATCTTTTAGGTGGAAAAGGCAGAACTGCTTTCGATAGAGAGCAGTGTTGCCAACTTGGGGGTTTTCCCCCTAACTTTGGGGGTAAGTTAGATGAAACGGGGGGTTTTTAGGGGCCATATTTTTTAGGGGCATTTTCTAGGGGTACATTTTTTTGGTACATTTTTTTGGCACATTTTTTAGAAGTTACCTTTTTTAGGGGAATTCTCTAGGGGGGACATTTTTTATGGGTTCTTTTGGGGGCGTAGATTTAAAGTTCATTAAAAAAAATTATAAAAAATGACAGTAACGTACAATCGAGACGCGTTTTTTTATTAGATTATAAGTTCCATACATATGTTAAATGTAAATAAACCTCCGTTTCATTATGTAAGTGTGTATTTTCTATTTATTTCAATTTATTTCAAACAGGATGCCTGTTTGGAACTAGAATTTCTTTTAGGAAGGTCTAGGGTGATCTCAAGTTGGTGTTAGGGGGGGGACAGGGGGATTTCGAGATGGCGCTAGGGGGAGGCGCTTCGTGGAGGTTGGCAACACTGATGGAGAGGTCAATACGTGTAGCACTTACGCAACTGCAATGCTATTTGAACCGTTCCTCCAACGTTGTTATCCTTTGTGACCCTAAAGCTGCTTTAATTGCAATTGATTCAAACAATACAACTCACTCTACTGACACTCTTGAGTGTAGGAAGCTCCTGCGGTGCTGAAGCAGCCACCACAAAGATGCCGTTTTACAATGGATCCCAGCAGGGCCGTTCTTAGGGGGGGGGGGGAGCTCTGAGCAACCGCCCAGGGCCGCTAAAATTTAGGGCTGCTAAAAATTTTGGGCCGCCATTTTTATTCATCATCGCAACACTTTTCTAAATGTTGCGGGTTTTTTAAGAAATCCCTCATTTTTCGCGGTTTCTATAATTCAATTTATAAAAAAATATGTTTCGATTTTTTTTAAAGAATCGCAGAAAGAATCTTAATTGAAAAACTACCCTTTTGATTCGAAATATTTCTCGGTTAGAAAAACATGATTTATCTTCAATACAGTTATAGTAAAACCTTGATTATCAATCAATTTTATTTCCCAATTCTCGAAGAATTGAAAATATTACAAAGCAGGTACAATCAGTGTGCTTTGAATACAGATTGTACGCCTGTCCTCTTTGGCACTTATTTCTGATGAAAATGATCTCTCATCATCTTTGGACTTTTCACTTACAATAGACATATTTCCTGCTCAGAAAGCAAGAAAAATTGCTTTATAACCAACAAATTTATGCGTGTAAGTATTTGCTTTTAACAATTTACATTTTCTAAATCGTGTAAATAATTTTCCCATTGTTTCATTATTCATACAAATTGATTAATTTTATATTTAAGTGGACCAATTGTAATTTCATGTATAATATCCTTTTACGTAGCTAGAATGTAAGATTTTTTAGTATCGAAACGTAATGCATTAAAAGTAATAATTAGTAAAAGCAGTAGTGGATGCAGTTTTTTTCGGTGGGAGGGGGGGATCGGGGTTTTCTTACAAGATCCACTACTCAGTATGTAGAGAAATTTGATTGCCAGTGAATGTGTCTCGCACAGGGCCGCTAAAACCCTAACCATCGCCCAGGGCCACAAAACCCTAAGCACGTCCCTGGATCCCGGGCCACTGCGGAATCTCTGACAACGAGTCTGCCGAACTCCTGGCCAAGAGAGGTGCATCCATTTTGCATATTTCCAATGCTGATGTCCCCTTTAGTACAGTCAAAACACTATATCCGTAAGTCAGTCACTGAAGCCAACCGACAACAGCTCTTTGAAAACAACTATAAAAAACCCTGGTAGATTAGAATAAAAGACATCCCTAAGTGGGCAAGGCGTAGAGATGTTGCAAAATTTCGCCTGGCGACTGGCCACGAATGTTTATCAAAATATCAGTATAGCCTCAAAATCGTCAGCAATCCTTTCTTAGGGCTCTGCAGTCTTTGGGAAATGATGGATAAGACTAACCTGCTTCACTGTCCTCTCTTCGAAACATTTCCCTTTCCGATCGTTATTAGAAAGCAAGGGACTTACAGAGTTCATGGACTATTTACTGTAGCCGATGTTTGTTACTGTGTCATGCTTTTGTTCTATTTATCCTTTGTTTTTCGGCTCAGTGTTCTTTAAACTTGCCATCAGAAATAAAAAATATCTTTGCAATCAGCAATAGCATTTCCCTACAAATGCATGTGATAGATTACACCACATCTCTTGCTATGGGATTAAAATAGTATCCCATCTTTAATATTCATAAAAGAAAAGAAAATAGCATAGATTTCTTAAGTATGATTCTCTAAAATTATCAAACAGTATGAAATCAAATTTATTGCTTCGCCTTTGTTTTGGATAAGAGATTCACGTTTCTAATCCTTCAAAAGTGTTTTAAAAAATATAAGATATTTGAAAACAGCACGAAATTAAATGATTATTTTTTTCGAAACATCTGTAATCTAATTAAGATGTTTGGATAATAATATATTTTTTTAATCAAACTGTATTGATTAATGTAAAATGTAATTTAAAAAATATCTTTATTGAGCTCCTCAACACGACATTTATCGTGTTATCAAAATATAAATAAGAGAGGTCTTGGAAACCCAAATTGTAGAGTAGTTAGCGTCGTGATATTCCACTGTGTGGGTTCGGTTTCGAACCCCGGATAAGGCAAAGACGTTCCTGTGTTGTCCCTTCAAAGAGAGAGATGTTAGTTTCCCTATGCGGTGCTCTCATAATAAAGTTGCCAGCAATACCACGTTGTAGATGAAAGAATATTTTCAAGACAAATGCCTTCTCATTAGAAAAGGAAATTAACAGCATTTGTTGGGAATATATAAACGATATTCTAATCATTTACTTCAAAGTTCAATTCTATTGCAGTTACAGGAATAGAGACAAAAACTCTAATTAAATGTTATCTAAATATCATTACGAAGTGTTGAAAAGAGAAATATATGAGCCACTTAATGCATTTATCAATGACGGTGGTTTCGGAAGATAGAAGTATGCTCTAATTAACATAGTTGGATCTCCGTTATAAAGAAAAGACTTCAAACGAGAAAGAAAAAAAATTCCTATTGAAGGAATTTCGTTACATTAATCTGGTGTTTCAAAAATTCAGTATTGTGGAATAAAAAAAATTAGAGGAACTAAGTTAAACTTCTATTTCAATCATTCAAGCACATTCATATCTTCTCGGAGAAAATTAGTTTACAATTGACTAGGCAGACTAATACATATATATATATCTCACTCAAAACTTTCAGTCCGATAATAAAATGCCTATATATATATTTCTTTAAAATGCATGAGGAAGGAAAAGTAAAATTTAAATATGACTTACATTATGCATAGCAAAATTTAAAAAATTAAGACGCTTTTCGAAATTTCTAACATGATAAATTTCAACGATTCCTATTTTTCACATTTCTTACGCACTCCTTAACTGTTAAAAACTCTTCTATCTTTGTAATGAAAAAGGTTTTTTCATATAAAAAGATTAATTTCTAAAAATTCAGCACTATAGACTGAAAAAAACACTGAAAATCGATGAACAGAAAAATATTAAAATATGTGCTGAATTTACGAATCCCCCCCCCCCCTCCTCCGAAGAGAAACTTTAAAGAAAAGTTTATGGCGTACAAAAACAAAAACTCTTAAAACACAGCGTACGATTTTGAAAATTTTCCAAGTCGGAAAATAATATCTTTACACAGATTTTTATTTTTTGTAATATGCGAATTCATTTGACTCAGAAAATTATTCAAGAACAATGTTAAGAAGAAAACTTCATTAAATTGAAATTTGCTACATGGAGATTCTTCTATAAATATTTTGTCAGACCTCCCCCCCACACACACCTATTCTGATAGTTTTTTGTCAACATTTAAAATAGCATATTCTGTACGAAAAAAAGAATATTCCCTGCACAGAAAACTATCTCATTTGTTTATAATCTTACTACAGCAATGTCACCGTACCCAAGTCCAATGTCCTTTTTAAAAAAATATGTAGGTGTAAATGAATATTATAAAATTATTTGATAGCAATGCAATAGAAATTCGGTTTAATGTTGACATACTGATTGCTCCACAACGAATAGCTATTATTTTTACCTTTTTATTTATAATGGAATGGGGAAAAATTGACTTAATAAAGGAAATAAAAGCTGCAACATTTTATTTCCGATATTTATATTCCCTCTTTGAAAAAGGAAAATTAGGGAGCCTACTTTCGCCGGATAAAGAAAGAACGAGCCATAAAGCTGTGCAATTTATCCTGCACGGAAACTCCCAAATGTTTCATTCCGGCAATATTTCTGCAAAGTCCCTAATACAGCTTTCAGCAGATTCTAGTTCGGGAAAGTAATGATTGTTGTGACTAATATTTGTTTTCAAAATTTTTAAAATACGAAGGGGATATATCAGTTATATTATTCCCTGTCACCTCCTCAGAAAACAATTGATAATCAGCTGGACTCCCTATGGATTCATGGGTCACATTTTTGGAATCACTATTGTGATGTACTTCCGTATTAGATCTCATTAAATGGGAAATTTCACAGAGAGTAATATAACCCATTTGGTCCATGTTTGAAGGGATAAGCACCCTTCTCCGTAATATCTTTACTTTAGTAATATTCAGGCTTTAATAATGACTTTTCACTTGTCCTGCATCGCATCCCATTTGATCTTGGTATCTGTTTCTTCTCTTTTCAGTTCGTATTCATTTTTTCCCTGGTAGAGCACGAAACCTTGAAGTACGGGGATTACGACTTTCCAGACTGGGCGGACGCAGTTGGTTGGGGTCTGACAGCTCTCTCAGTCCTCCACATACCCTTTTGGGCAATAGTAGCTGTCTACACGCAAGAGGGACTAACGATTAAGGAGGTAAGTATGGGGCAAAAACACGCTCTTTGAGAGAATGGCGTTGACTTTAAATGCCGTTTAGGTGCCAATGCACAACGGGGAAATCATAAAGGTGTTGACCGCGCAGTCCAAACCTTGAGGATTGCCATGTCGTGTTTGCAGAAGCCTCGATATCGGTGGCGGACTGTACAGCCCCAAAATCCCGATTGGAAAACATTTCACGTGTATGCACGTATGTGTTCACATGTGTGCGCGAGGGTTCAGTTGAGGAAATCCTGCAGACTTTTTCCTTAAGGATTTCCTGTATGTGTATGGCCACCTTAATGTAGAGAGGAATTTCATTTATTTATGTTATATTTTACTTAACTCTTTAATTGACGTCCAGTTAGTTAAAATTATCATTAAAGATGCCACACGAGGCATTTTGATTGCTTTTTAACATTGGTAGACAGGCTGGAGAACGGAACTCCTCCAGTTCTGCAAAATTAGGCGATTAATGTTTCATTCTCTTTACATCCTGCCCTCCGTTTTTTCACGTCAGTTTTTTTAAACGGTTTTATGACAACTTAGGCTTTTTTAACGTAGGATTGCGTTCTTCGATAACGGTCCTTAGGGGAGAAAATTATTGTCCTGCGTCGCGAGTTATGATTTTGACAGCGCGCCAAACTCAGTAGCAGTAAATAGTTAAACAGAAAAGTACCAAAATGCGCATAAAAAGAAAGAGGGGGGGGGGGTAATCAAACGATAAGTAATCCTACGTTAAAAACACGGGGTAGTTTCGTTAGATTAGACTACCTGAAATATTTTTTTTAATTTTATTTCATATAAAGATATGGTATTTAAAGGTCCGCAGAGAGAGACTTTCATTGTAGAGATTGCAACGAATTTATTTTATTTTAGAACTGGGGTAGACCCATATCCACGCTCCCCGTTGACGGATCACTCCCCTTTCTATCTATTCATATTTTGTGTGTATGCAAGAAATAATGACCGATTTGCAAGAAAATTAAACTGTGGCACGACCACGAAGTTAAATGCAAGTTAACTCTTCCAATTAACTTCCTTTTCTTTCAAGTTGATGGGATAATTCATCAAAAAATTTTTTTTTAAGTATTTATTAATACGTAGAATTGTCAAGTTTATATGATTCAACAGAAAATATAAAAACATGATGCATAAAAAGTTTTCTTTATCTTGCAATTATTGTGCATATGTAAGGAAGGAATCCTGAAGGATTAGCATAAAATGAAACGTTATATAAAAGTAAAAGAAAACTCGTTTTTCGAAAACATTACAAAATATAGCTAATTATTTTGTTGGGTACATTAAGTTTAGAAATAAACTTAAAACTTTATTATTTAGGGTGCATTTTGAAAGGATTAAGAATTAACAAAATTGTGCCCGAAGGACTGAACGAGATAAAAAAGAAAATTTACAATTTGATCTGAGGAAATACTTATAGCATCATAAATCTTTTGATGCGAAACGAAATGAAACTCACGGGGATCACACGTTTGCACGCGATCGGAATAAAAGTCACCAAGCCTTTAGCGTAATGGGAGAAAATAGCCAAAACAAGGGTTGAAAAGAAGAGGATACCCAAGCCGATAGTAATAGGTACATCTCAATTGTCGGTATTTCTGGCTTTAAAATGAAAAATGTGCCGAGAGTAACTAAATAACTAGGCAAATCCCTCGCAGAGTTATATGACAAAGCATCTTTGTAAAGAAAAGGAGTCATATTTCAAAGTACGAGGGTCATTCTAAAAGTAAAGAACGTTTGTTTCTCTAGTCATTTTTATTCAAGATAATGAAAGTAAACTTATTTTACAACACATTTTGATATCTTACCTACTTTTATACGTAGTCGCCTTTCAAATTGAACCATTTGTCAAAGCGTTGTACCAGCTTTCCTATGCCTTCTGCATACTCACTTGCAGCCAAGTTTTTGAACCAGTCACTAACTTCCTCTTTCAGTTCATCATCATTTCCATAGTGGTTTCTTCCCAAAAAATCCTTCAATTTGGTTAAAAAGAAAATAATCACTGGGGGCCATTAGCGGGCTATTAGGCGAATTTTCAAAAACTTCCGAGTTAAATTGCTGAAGCAATTCCTTCGTCAACGCAGCAGCATGTGGACGAGCGTTATCCTGAAGAAGCACTATGCCGCTGGACAACAATCTAAGCCGTTTTTTTTTAATGGCATGGCGAAGTCGGTGAAGGGTCTGGCAGTAGGCTGCGGCATTTAAACATAATGCACCATTTTCGAACTGGAGCTTCATTCATAACATTTCCATAAACTTCAGTTATCTGTCTGTAAATTTCAATAGAACGAGCATGTTTTTGCATTCAGGAAGCGTATTACACTACGAACCTCACACTTGGCGGGATCCTTAATTTTGTCATACATTTTAAAATCGTAAAAATGAACAGTAAATGACCGCAGCTACTCGCTGTTAGCGTCAAACTGGCGGGAATGATTTGGTAAGTAAATTTCACGGCAGCGGGGAGTGGTGGGAGAATTACGCGGCTTGTCAACGTTCTTTACTTTTAGAATGGCCCTCGTATCAATTATTTCTTTGATGTAATAGTTTCTTCCATGCTCATATACTTGTATATAAATCCTCACATGAAGACTGGTATTATTACACGCATTAAAATAAAAGAAATCTAATACTGCATATTAACGGCTGTTTAATCGAAAGTTAGTGACATGAAATAGTGACATAATCTATGTGAAACAGAATAGATCTGGGACATTACCTCTCAAAGAAATTATATTTGGGAGAAGTACGAGTAATTACTGTTGGAAGGTAATTGTAACAGAAGAGCAACGCCAGCTTACGGTGATTATAGCCAGTCATTTTGTGTGGTTAAATTGTGTTCATTTTACGTTTTTGATATGAATATCACTACAACTGTCTGTAATATAACTAAAATACAGAGAACAAGATAGTTAACTGTGTTACTGAACTTTATTAAAACTAGATTGATTCTGTTAGTCAGGATAAGTTGCCACTTTTAAGTTATAGTGAAACTCTAAAAAGAAAATGAGTTCGCAACTTCTATAACCCTCCCACTTCACAGCCAATTTCCAACTCCAGGTCAAACTACGATATTTACTGGATCTCAAGATAGCTACAGACCACAAGTATAATTAAATCTGACAAAACGACCAAGGAATGTATCATAGAATGCATTAGAACATTCACAATTTAAAACTTTGTACGATGAGCCTCATGTGCACAAGAGTCCATTGAAAAAAGTAATGTAAGAGTTGGAATATTTATTACGTATGTAGGTATAGATGTCCTTTAAAAAGTCCGCTGCTTTCCATTAAACTATAAGCCTAAAATAGATTCCAGTTGCGGCACTGGTAACTTTTCACTTCAATAGTGGTAGAAAAGCGAATTTGAAAAGGTTGTTTACTTTCAGAAATTTCGGTAAAAGACCGCAGAAATGAGAGATTTTTTTTCAGTCATTTATATGATCTTAAAATAATCTAATCTATTTACTTATTTTACTAGAAAGCTTAAAAATAATTTAAGGACTTATATAGAGTGTTAGTAGAATCAGTTTACATCAGTATGAAATTTGATGAATCTAGAGGCCTAAATGTAGTTTTTGTGATGTTCTATGCTAAGTATGCTAAGTACCGTTACCACTCAACGTAGAAAAAATCAAAGTGCAATTTCAACCCTATGAATTAGTTTTAAGTCACGTCGAAATTTCATCGCCTTATCTATCCTATTTTTAACGTTCTCTGATACTTTTATGAGGCACTTTTATGGACGTCGGGGCCACATTATCTCGGACCCTATTTGATGAGAAAAATTATAACTTATCTAATATATAAAAATAATTACAAGATAAAAATAACTTTTTATATACCACGTTTTTTAATTTTCTGTTGAATCTATGTATTAATAAATACTTTTTTTAAAATTTTTTTGATGAATTATCCCATCAACTTGAAAGAAAATGAAGTTAATTGGAAGTTAACTTGCATATAACTTTTTGTTCCCGTTCCGGCCAATAAATGGCTGCACCAGTCTACCAAAAAAAATTAACTGAAAATAACTGAAAATTAATTTAATTCTGCTTAAAGGTGGCTAAAAGTATTAAAAAATGCATTGTTATCGTGTTCTGAGCTATTCTAAAAGTTTCAAATGCCTAGCTAGTCGGGAAGTTAGTTAAAAATCGATTGCAAGATTTGTACTTGACAAACACACACACAAACAAACACACAAACAAGAAAGCAAGTTAATAAAAACATGGTAATAATTCATTTCCTGGAATGGGTATAATTTAAACCAGAGCCTATGGATATTCCAGGGAAGGGTAGGCACAGGGGTAAATCGCATCAGAAAGGGGGCCACGGCACAGTGAGGTACTAAGGGATGCAAAGTGTACTATAGGGTACACAGATGTTGACTACTCTTGTTGAATACTCTTGTTGAATACTCTTGTTGAATACTCTTGTTGAATACCATTTTACTTTTAGGTAGTAGTTAGTAATGAACTGAAATATGATGAAATTATTGTGTATGTGTAAAATTTAATGCAGCTTTATCATGATATGGAAGTTTGTTTCCATGATTGCTGGACGTGGATATTCGAACCTGGGCGGCTGATCCTTTTTCTGCGAATGCTGCTGACGTTGATGTTTCGTTGAATGAAGCCCTAATGGAGCTGCCGAACGACATGGCAGCCAAAGTAGCTTTCAGACCAGTAAAAAAAAACATTTTCGGGTAAAGAACAGAGTATCGAAAAATTTTCCACACGTTTGGAATAAATAAAAACTGCTTTTTATAGCATTGCCTACTTCTTATTCGGTAAAGCCAGGTTTCAGTCGGATGAGTTATTTACTCAAGCAAACGCGGAATCACCTTAACATAATGGGCAGAGGTGGTTTTTTGTTATCCTTCACACTAATAGAACCAGATGTAATAAAGGTTTATGTTTGGTAATCAAGCATAATAATAACAGTGATCGAGAAATTCTTAAAGAATAAATTTTTATCTAAATGTATATTGTATAAATGGTTAAGAAAAATATTCTAGTGACAAAACACTTTAATACAGCTTCTTTACTCCCCGTAGGACAGAGGGAAGGGGGCCACAGGAAAAGAGAAAACAAAGTTGAAAGGGGGCCACAGTCGGGAAAAGGTCGAGAATTTTTTTAATGCTTATCAATCATATTTATATTTTGGGTGTAACTAAGATGTTTTCACGACTTTCATCTGAACACTAGAAGAAGACCGAAGCTTCTTCAGTGATTAAACAGTGCGGAAAAGTACATGGTTAACTTTATCCGAGAAAGTCTGAAATTGACTTTTCAATAAAGCGTCTGAGATTGAGCAAGTGGTAACATAGCACGTTATAATTTTTCATTACACGGTAGGCTGAGACTCTTTGGCATTCTGCCGTGCAAAATTTTACTAATGTGCTTTCTGTTAGTTACTTGTTACAGGTTGGTTGGGGTTTAATGGCGCAAGGTGCTTGTTACAAGAAAACCAAAATGCAAAGTTTCAGGCCGTATGTAAAAGTTGGTGAAATAATTAATTTGATTTTTGGTTCAATTTTTCGAAAAAGTCTTCCGAATCATAGAAATTACATTAGTTTCGAAACTCAAGCAGAATCCTGTTATGAAATCTGTCGTGACACTAGACTAGTAGTCAATGGTTTCATTACTTTTATTCTTGACTATAATGCGCGTAACTATAAAATATAAAAGATTCCATTACATTTTATGATTTTTAAGGAGAGTATAAAACTTAATCAAAAGTCTATAGGTTTACGTACGACGGGTAGGTAAACTTGAAACTTTATTTTTTTCATATGAAATGTCACTTCTTTTTTTAGTATAAATAGTTAATAGTTTTAAATAGTTATTAATAGTTTTTTGTGTAAAAGTCGTTTGAAATATGAGCTATCTTCCGTTCTAAATAGATTTATAATCGTGCTTGGATTTTATATATTCTCAAATTTATTGTTCATTCGGTTTTTCCTATGAGCATTATCAAAACCTGTTTAAGGCTGCTGTGTACTAATCCGATTGGATTCGCTCACCTCAGTGTTAACCTATGGAGAAAATTTGTCTACTATTTACAGCTGAATAAATTCTGATAATCCTATAAAAATGGTATTTTCGGATAGCCTGAACATTTCTGCACCTTGCAGCAGGATTCCTTTTATAAATTTCGTCCACCAAAGGAAATGATGAGCGTTTGAAACACATTAGACCAGATTTTCCCCCGAATAATTTAAATTTAAAAATATTATTTGCATTTTTTTTTAAAGAACAATTCCCCAAGGTGCAAAATTTCTTTCTCTATTGTGGAGTACATTTAAAAAAAAATCTTTTCAATCCAAGTCGGCAATCCTTGGACAAATTTTCTACATAGGTTAACATTGAGGTGAGCGAATCCAATGGGGTTAGTACACTGCAGCCTTAAGAATAAATTATCTGAAATTTGCATTTAAATAAAATTATGTGTTAATATTATTTATTTATTTATTCATTAATTTATCAATTAAATTTATTTAAATAAATATTAGTATATTTAATAAATACTTCAATTGTCATTTCTTAGACCTTGACCCCACACAGTTTGGGAATTCTTCTGCTAAACCATCATCCCATTATCTACCTATTTTCGCCTTTCAATACTAAAGGGAGAGGTTGTCCGTTGCGTAAATGTTAACAAGTGTAGCTCTTTTTTTTATGATGACTTTCCTTTTGTTTCCTTTTTCCACATTAGCTACCGTAACAGGTTTCTTCCCGTGTCATTAGAGGCTTGCAGTTTTGTACGTCGCGTAATGAATTGTGTCTTCATTTGGGTCGTTTACGAGGACGCCTGCAGTACGGGGCCGTTCGGAGTCTGTCGATTGTTCCTTGTCGGCCGAGGCTCCGCTTGTTCCTGAACAATGTGACATACCTGTCAGATTGTTAGTGTTTATTTCGCTGTCGTTGCAAAACCTGGTACACACAATGTATCTGTCGCGTCCCAAACACACATATGTTTCTCATTTGGCTATCGAATGCCGCTTGGAGGCGACTTAGAATAAAATAGATGTTCCAGAATGTGAACTGAAATGGTTTAATAATGATAATATTTTTGGTTACATAAATTAAACTTCTGAGGCACTCTGGCAATATTTCATTTAATTTCAGTCTTTTTTTTCTGATTTCCTTCAATTAGGATCATGGTTATCGTGGTACACTCAATTACTCCAAACGAATGCAAATCATCTGCGCATAAATAGTATTTAAATATATATTTTACATTACCCTTAATAATTTTACATTCATACAAATCCTTTCCTTTTCGTGTAAATATTATATAGAAGTATATTTTGTATTACCCACAATTCTCTTCAACGATCATAAATTCTTGACATGCAAATAGTGTATAAAATTATATTTTATATTAACGATAAATATTTTAAATTAATAAAAAATACTTTACGTGTTAATTGTACATAAAAATATATTTTACATCACCCATAATAGTTTTAAAATATTAATGGATACAAATTTTGTCAGTTTAAATAGTATATATAAGTACATTTTGTGCTATACCCCAATTCTGTTCAACGATCATAGATTCTTTACACGCAAATAGTATATAAAATTATATTTTGCTACCCATAGTTATTTAAAATGAATGCAAATCCTTTGATTGTTAACAGTATATAAAAACATATTTTGTTTTGCCCAAAATTTTGTTCACCGATCGTGAATTCTTTACATGCCAATAGTATTTAAAAGTATATTTTCTATTACTCATAATTATTTAAAAGGAATGCAAATCGTTTGTGTGTTAATAGTATATAAAAGTATATTTTGTATTACCCACAATTCTCTTCAACAATCGTAAATTCTTTACATGCAAAAAGTACGTAAAGATATACATATTTTCTATTACTCAGAATTATTTAAAATAAATGCATATCCTTTGAGTGTTAATAGTGTATAAAAGTATATTTTATATTGCCCCCAGTTTTCTTCACTGATCGGGAATTCTTTACATGCTAATAGTACTTAAAAGTATACTATTACTCATAATTACTTAAAATGAATACAAATCTTAACCTAATATCAATACTTTGCGTGTAAATAGTAAATAAAATTATATTTTGTATTGCCCACAATTATTTTCGACGATCGCAAATTGTTAGCATGCAAATAGTACTAAAAGATATATTTTCTATTACTCATAATTATTTTTAATGAATAAAAATCCTTTGAGTGTTAATAGTATATAAAAGTATATTTTACACTACCCATAACAGTTTGAAAATATTAATGAATACAAATTTTGTTAGTGTAAATAGTATATATAAATATATTTTGTGTTATACCTCAATTCTGATCAACGATCATAAATTCTTTACATGCAAATAGTATATAAAAGTATATTTTACTTTACCCTTAATTATTTAAAATGAATGCAAATCCTTTGAGTGTTAATAGTATATAAAAGTATATTTTGTATTGCCCACAATTCTCTTCAACGATCGTAAATTCTTTACAGGCAAATAGCATTTGAATTTTACCCATAATTACTTTAAATGAATACTAGGGCCGTGGCGGCCTTGTGGTACAGCGCGCTGGATTTCGGTGCTGAGGGTCCTCGGATCGAATCCTGGCGAAGCGCCCCTAAAATGCCTCCGTTTGTGTCGTCCCTTCATAGGGGGCAATGCTGGTCCACCTATATGGCGCCCCCATAACAAAATGGCCAGCAAAAGTGCGAAGAATTATACGCGAATGTCTTCGCGACAAGTGCCTCCACATTGAAAAAAAAAACTTTAAATGAATACAAATCCTTTAAGTGCTAATAGTATACAAAAGTATATTTTACTTTACTCATAATTGGTTTAAATAAATACAAATCTTTTCCACGCTAATAGTACATAAAAGTATATTTTACTTTACCCATAATTATTTTAAATGAATACAAATACTCTGCGTGTTAATAGTCTATAAAAGTATATTATACTTTACCCATAATTACTGTAAATTAATACTAATTCTTTGCGTGCTAATAGTACATAAAAGTATATTTTACTTTACCCATAATTGTTTTAAATAAATACAAATCCTTTGCATGTTAATAGTATATAAAAGTATATTTTACTTTACCCATAATTGTTTTAATTGAATACAAATCTTTGCATGTTAATAGTATATAAAAGTATATTTTACTTTACCCATAATTGTTTTAAATGAATACAAATCCTTTGCATGTAAATAGTATATAAAAGTATATTTTACTTTACCCATATTTGGTTTAAATGAATACAAATCCTTTGCATGTAAATAGTATATAAAAGTATATTTTACACTACCCATAATTATTGTAAACGAATACAACTTCTTTAGTATTACGAAAGTATATTTTGTATTAACCCCAATAATCTTCAACGAATGAAAATCCTTTGCTGATAAATGATGATGTGTAATATTGCAGAAGTTCCTCGCCGCCCTCCGACCTTCCGAGGAGTGGGGTCCAAGTGATGACTTCGCTAAGGAGTATTACATGAGGCACATGACGAACACTGGCCACTTCCCGAACGCGAAATGCAACGAGGACGATAACTCGTTTAAGTGTCTGGCCGAGAGCAACAACGAAGCAGGACTTGAATTTTTATAGAATTATTTTTTTAAGCTCATTTGTTAGAAAAAAATGGGTATTTTCGTGGAGCAGCTGTAACACACTTTTGTAGAAAAGAAGAAGGAATCTATTTTACAGTTTGTAAAGAAATCACTTTTCAATAAAGCGTAAAAAAAACTATCCTGGATTATTGTCAATTGCATAAGAGAAAGAGGTAACTTTTGTAAATTTATAATACAGTCGAACCCCGTTATAACGAACTTCAAGGAACCAAAGGTTTTGTTTTTTTTATCCGGTGGTTAGCTATAGCCGAACCGTTAAGAAAAATGTTAGAATTCACAAAATGTATAACTCATTAGTTCCAATGTGTATTCAATAATGATGTATTAAAAAATGGTATAATCGATTAAAAATGATCATTAATGAATTAATTCGACTAAAATCGATTGCATTAAACTGACACAATAATAATTAAATTACGTACAATAGGAAAACGGCGGTACCAAAATTTTCGTTAATTATATCCTTGAGTTCGTTATGTACCGGGTTCGCTATAACGGGGTTCGACTGTATAACTGCATTACAGGGTAAAAAAAAGTACTTCACAGCACACTATACATTTTCAGATGCCCACATCGGATAGTGCTCAATGTCGTGAGCTCCACAAAATTTCAAATCACGGACGACGCCTGGGCGTTCCTTTGTTATCCTCTCATAGGAAGAAGTGTTGGTTCACCTATATGGCATTCCTATAATAAAGTTGACAATAAAATAGCGTTGTGGGTGGGCGAATGTCCTGAGGTCAAAGTGCTTGCCTCCATTTAATAAAAATGATAAACTCTTCATTGTTTCTTCTTTTGTCTCGTATTAATTTATGTTGCCAATTTTCTAAAGTCATTCTACGCGTGCAGGATTATAACTGTTTGTGAGTTAATAAATTTCCGTACGATTATGTAATGCAGAACAGATTCACTTTCACTTTCAAAACAAATTGCTGTTTAAAACAATTTTCGCCAGAAGGCGCTATTTCCTTACTGTCTCCGGAGAGACTAAAGATGTGAAAGAGCGAAAAAGGTCTGATTTCATGGGATACCTAAAATAAAGACACCAAAAGGTTAGTGTTTGTTATTATTTTTACCACGTTTTTATTAACTCTCTTTCTTGTTTGTCCAGTACAAATCTTGCAATCGATTTTTAACTAACTTCCCGACTAGCTAGACATTTGAAACTTTTAGACTAGCTCAGAACACGATGACAATGCATTCTTTTAATACTTTTAGCCATCTTTAAGCAGATTTGAATTCATCTTCAGTTAATTTTGATTTGTATGGAAAGTTAGTTCGTAAAAAATCCGCAAGGTGGCGCTTCGATCGAATTTAATGCTTGCACTTTTGAGTAACGGTGTTTAACGATTTTGAAAACAGAATACATGTGAATTTAATTTGTTTACAAAAATATTGTGCGAAAAATTTTTAAAAAAATTATAAAAGTTAGCAGTTTATAAAGTCTGTGGATAGTGGAAACGACTAAAAAGTGATTAAAATTAAATAAAAGAAAGTGAAAAAGAATAATTTAGTGAAGGTTTGTGCAATTAGTTTAAATGATTCAACAAAAATTCAAAATCGTGGTATATAAAAAGTAATTTTTATCTTGTAATTAATACTCACTGAGAATATTCACTTAGTATAAGAAAATATTTTAGGAGAATATTTGGATTAGCGTGGATTTTACGACTTATGATAGCGTTCTATATCACGAGAGTAGAATTTTGATAGGATACAGCGCGCACTATACGTTGGGAATCATATGTATATACTACTATAATGTGTGTTTGCGTGTGTGTTGCTAAATGATTAATTTGTTGCTTTCATTAGCCATATACTAAATGAATTATTATTTACTGAAATATAAATTATTATTTTTTGTTTAAAGAGGAGGGAAAAATTTTCTCAGCCACTCTCATAAATATTTTCGAGAGTGTGTATTGTATATAAGGATATAACTAAAACGCGACAAAACTTTAAAATGTAACAAAAGATCACAGCAATGGATGTCTTCAAGCCTTGTTTCTTCACCAATTGCGCCGATAATAATGATACCAAATATGTGTTTCTGATAAGTCTGACTATCAATAAATAGGCTAAGGACTATAATACCCGCGCTGTCGACAAAACTAACAATAAAAATACAATAAATTAACACGAAATTTAGAATGTATAAGTTTAGTTTGCAAGGATAATACATTATGCAATTTTAGGCTCATTTTGCATTAAAACATTCCTGTCTTTTGATTATTACTAGGGATACGTAATTTTCGTATTTACGAAATAGATGCGAATAAATGCGAAGTTTGCCGATAGGAGCTTATAAATGCGAAAATTACTTTTTTAACTACTTTTCGACTAAACTCGGTGATAAATGGCTTTTTAAGCGAAATTAGGTAATAACAGCAAAAATTTATTAACATAATTGCTTATCTAAGACCATGCGCGCGATCTTTAACTGCGAAATATCACTCTCCTTCGGATTTGCTCCGAATTTCAACCGGAAATTTTGTCCGTACCGGAATCGAACTTAAAAATCTAACTGTAAAAATCAACCATCAAGTTTTGTGGAACAATTTAGTAGATTTTAGAACGTCCCTTTTAGGGCGTAAAAAGTCAAGGGTATTTCAGCTACTTACAGTATTCAACCGAGAGACTCCTGTTAATGTTACACAGATTTTAATTACAACGAAATGCTGCTACCTTAGCTTTACAATATCAATTATACAAAGCCTCTATAGTCCCGTTAACAGAGTAGATGCTGAGATAATTAATAACAAAAGACGAAGACTTAAAGAACAATGTGGAGACTACTACAATGTTAGCTTTTAACTAAGAATTTTGATACTTACCCATCCAAGTAAGTAAAATTGTAATTTTTTAAATAAATGCGAAATTTTTGAATTTATAATTTTTTTGCGAATAAATGCGAAATTTTATATATTGTATTGTTTTTGTTGCGAAATTTACATACCCCTAATTATTACCCATAAACAATCTAACGTGGCAGACTAACATCATAAATAACATATTAACACCAGGAAAAATCAGTTCTTTAACCTTGAAATTAAGAACCCACTGAAGAATATTACGTATGTAAAAAATCGTTCAACTCCGCTTGTGGTATTTTCCTTTCAATTTTGAAGACATCTGAACTTAAGTTGTTGAAAACCCTCAAGAGGTTGCATGAAAAATACATTATCCAGTTTTACATACACTAAAAACCAAATGCATTTAAACTTTTTGATACAAAACTATTATAATAGTTAACGAGTTCCTCCATTTCATATAGGAAAGTTTTTCAATGATTTTTTTTTTTTTGCAATATTCGTGCAGCGTCGAATACCTCCTTGGAAAATTCTGCGCAGCTTTTTAAATCGTGCTGCAGGAACTTAAGTCTCTAAGACGGAAGGCGCCAGAGTCAGTTACAAAAACTAAACTATGTCTGGGTGAACGATCGCTTTTATTTTCAATTCTGGAGCCTGCGTGTTTGTTGTGTGACCTCTTCTCTTACCTTAGTGTTTCTCCCTGGAAGCTCTGAAAACGCCTCTTAGCCACTGTACATCATTAGAGTAAGTTCCAAGTTCTAAAAAACAATCCAACACTGGAAGACGCAGAGGTCGATAGGTCAAACCACAAAAACTGCGTAAAGATCGAGCGGTTTAATTTCATTTGGTCACTCCGAATCGGCGAATAAACACGTTTACGGCATTGTTATGCGTAATGGGCATGCTGGAAAAATATATTGACGACGACGTAAGTGGACAACCGCTTCCCATGAAATGAATCGGAATGGAGCTGTGGCAGATGCTTAAGGCATAATGATGTATCATTTACTTCTGCTTATTTCGCTCCTAGCTGTAACAGACTATTGCAGTCGGGTTTTTTTCAGTATTTTTTAGTCAATTGTTGTGCATTCTGAATGACATAATTGGGATGCAACCACACCCATAACATATTGAAATTTTTTTGTCTATAACATTGTAAATCTATATGAAATCTGACGTCATTGTCGAAACTGTGTCAGTAAGGCTCACTGAACTCATTTTATTTCTGTTATGGATATCCGCGTGTCTGTGTGTCATTTTCTTATGTGGTTCCCATGAAAAAAAAGATCAAAAGTAGGTGTAGTTTAAAATTACTCGATAAGCAAATTGATGAGTAACATTTGACGTATTCTACCAAACCCCTCTTTTATTTTTCCATCCCGTGGATGGCCGTTAAAGCTGGGTTCTACTAATTTTCCGGATCTTCTATAATGAATTTCAGCCATTGACCGTCAGATGGCGCGGATTGTGAATCTCGTTATAATCATTTGTTTGTTCGTTCATTTTAGATTACATTCATTCCTATACCAGTTAATTCTCCTGTTTTACGAGTAAATAAACATTGAGTAATCATTACCTGGAACATTAAAAATAAGCATAATCCACAAATTAAGCTTCCCAGACGGTCGGTCCATAAGCAGTGTTTAGCCTGAAGACCAGAAGCTGCGTAGTAAAACCTGCAGGTTCAGCCAAGAGTTGATTTCCCCTGTTCGATTATGTTTCATATAGGCCTGGGCGCTGGACGGACAGTACAGATCTACCGACCAATTTGGACACCCCGGGACCCCTGACAATAAGCATAAACTGGACTTAAGCATAAACTGGACTGGGGGTATCAGTGCAACCATCAGCTAGGTTTGAAGTAACCCGTGACAATAGTTGTAGATGCCACAATATGAGCAATCAGTATTAAAGGACAGATTGAGTTTATTAGATGCATTTTTATGGTACTCATTGACGTGCTATTTCATTTTGCATGTAGGGTTTACATTTTCCACGAAAGTCAATAGTGCTTAGGCCACCTATATTGTATATTAGCTGGCAGAACCATATACCACCGAGACTGATGTTCCTGCGATGTTCCCTAGATAGCAAAGCTAGTTTACCGTTTTTTCGCTCATTGCTATAATAAAGTGATCAACACTATTTGCAGTTTCAGCGGGTTGTAGTCCTCTGGATAACAGTCTGCAACTCAAATAACAGTGCTTAGAGACTGTTGTTGTTCAAGGTTTTTAGGCATGAACGTAGAAAACCCATTTCTTGTGGTTACCCGTTTTCTAACGGTCAGTTATACATTATTGCTCCAGAAAAGGCAAGGCTAAACATATATATCCATTTTATCCATAAGGGGAAAAACAAAAATATTGTGTATCACAAAGCTAAATATTAAAAAAATTAGCCTTGTTGCAGCAACATCTGCATTTAAGTTTGACTGAAAAAAAGTGAATCGCCCTATTAACTTGTACAGAATGTATCAGACGAATGTCAGTATGTTAGATTGTGATATCTGTACTTCAGCTGATGATGTTCCAGATATAAAAGGCCAGATAGTTTACACTCGACCGTAATAAACAACCGGAAAAAAAGTATGGATGCTCGCATTTTAGGAAGTTAGAGCGTTTCAGAACTAACGGTGAAGCACAACAGTTTTCATGATTTTATTTCACCGCTCAGTCCGAAATATCTGTTGTATAATTAGACTTAGTTTAGTAGCAGATCGGTACAAAGGTAGATACGACAGGTAATACAAATGTTCTGGTTCCAGATTGATTAAGTTGATTCCGGAAGTTAAGGGCAAAGAAGAAAGCAAGTATCTTTCAGTTTAGGCTAAATGGGAATGATTAGTTCGAAATTTTGTAGGTACGGCTTCCTTTTTCCCTGATTCGTAATTTTTAAACAATGTAGAAGAGGGGAGAGAACAGTTTTGACTTATTTCCTCGACTTTGACAGGAAAACAAAAGAATGATTTCAGTATAAAGTGATGTTGTTGTCAAGTCCTCGAACCCCAGCTCGTGACTTTCCAGGCATTAATAATATACAATAAATCTCTGGAAATTCATGATCCTGATTTCAACCTCAACATATGAAGGGCCTTGGGAATTTTTTGGTAGTATTTTCAATGAAATACCTGCACCTGTATGAAGAGGTAATAGTTTGATGTTGAATCTAAGTTGAAGAAATTATTCATAAAAGAAACAGAGAAAGTTATGAGAGGAGATCTCGAATGAATCCAGAGGGGTGAGTAAATATTATTGAAAGAGATATTCACCAGATGTTCCATGAGAGTCGTGTAGGAACTGGCATTTAAACGATAAAAATGAAAAAACACGTATCATAAATTGAAAAATAACACACATTATAAACTTTACAGTACTTCGTGGTATAGGAAGCGACGACAAAATTTATCCACGCGTCAAAACGAACGGAGGAAAAAATGCCGAGAGTTTGGCTTTATATCATTAGCCACAAACGGAATAGATAATCTATTCCGAAATACCCTAAAATTTAATACAACGTAATAATAGACTAGCCAGCAAAATTGAACAAAATAAGAGGAACCGGATTTTTACTTATGTGTGTTGAGAGAATTAAGGATTTGCCGCAAATTTTATAATTCTTTGGAAATAGAGAAGAACCTGTGAAGAACCTGTGGCTCATTAAAAGGCTGCTGCGTACTAACTCTAAAGGAATCGCTTACCTCGGTGTTAACCTAAGGAGAAAGTTTGTCTGCTACTTACAGCTACATAAATGCGGATAAACCAATAAATATGGTATTTTTAAAATAGCCTGAATTTTTCTGTACCTTGCAACACGATTTATTTTATAAATTTCGTCCACCAAAGGAATTTAGGAGCGTTAAAACACGCTAAACCAGATTTTTTCCCCGAATAATTTAAATTTTAAAATATTATTTGCAATTAAAATAACGAAAAATGCCCCAAGGTGTAAAATTTCCTCTTCTGCTACGGAGTTCATCTAAAAAAAATCTTTAAACCTAAGTTGGGAATCCTTGGACAAATTATCTCCATAGGTTAACAGGAGGTCAGCGAATCCTGTAGGGTTAGTACACAGCAGACTTAAGGGAATACTTTTGCAGTGGCTTAAATTAAACATTCTTCCGAAACAGTTGATACTTTAAAACGTTACAGGGAAGTGAAGTAAAGCAAAAGACATCTACAATTTGAGAAAAACTGAAAACGTATAAATGTAAATTGAACAAAAAAAATTATTAGCAACACGAACAGCAGAAAAAAAATTAAAATACAAGAATTCTTCACAAAATATTTTCATATAGATAAAACAATTTTTAAAGACTGGTTGACGTATGTCATCTTTAGTGATGAAATTCTTAGTGTCCCATTTTGCGAATTTATGAAGATCTTCTGTACTATTGCAGTTAAATTGTAATTAAAAGCTAAATTCCCCTAACCAGTATCATATTAGAAATAACTGCATTATTTCGGAGTGAGACAATAAAAAATGCGTAGCATTCTACAAGAATGGCATTTAAAGTTTCTGAAAAATGTAATACCCAGAAGAAAAAAAATGTGTCACTGTAATTTCTTTTGGCACATCATGTTGTTCCTCAAAGTGAAAGTGAGTTCTTTATAAAAACGCACTTATGATACTGATAGCAGTAGAAATAGTTACAATATAATGTTCTCATCTGCATTGTTAGATCTTATGTGTTTTTTTCTAAGAGAAATTGTTGTATGTTTATCAAACTTTATATAACTTGATGATAGTATCATGTCTTATCTTACTTACCCACTATTTAAGGTTTTAATAAATTAATTTGTGCCTTTAAAAATCCTCAAAGACACCATGCTACCTGGAATAAATGGCCCTTCCCTTATAAAATTCGTAACACGTGAAAGAGAACGTGATCGTACATTTAGTTCGAGTTAAATGCTTGAACTTCGGTGTGAATGAATGACAAATAAATTCAATGCTTACGTAGCAGTCACTTCAAGGAATATTTATAACTAATCCATTATTTCCTTCATAAATTCATAACTTCTCCCTATTGATTCATACTACCTTTGTTCAAACATAAAGCAACCTTTAGCCATTGTGTTGAATATTAGGAAAATAGAGCTACAATATATCTGCATGCATAACTTTCCTTTACGTAATTTTCACGACCAAAATAGAACTTTTTCAGAACTAAAACTGAAGTTCTCAAGTTGGAACTTTGAAGTATAAACATGTCGATATATATATATATATATATATATATATATATATATATATATATATATATATATACTAGCGGACCCGACAGACGTTGTCCTGTTGAAACGTTGTAATTCTAGCTGAAGTTCCCGGCAATGCCCGGGATTTTAAGAATGTTTGTTAACCAAAATCAATTTAAAAATTAACACAGTTTAAATAACATAGAAAAAAGGCATACGAAATGTTATACATATTAATAATATGAAAACCCAATTAAAAATGCCTAAATGTATAATAAACTCCCCAGATTTCAGCTATATTCGGTATTTCGTCATAAAAAGCTGAAAAAAATAAAAATAAATAAAAATAATTTTTAAAAATAATAATTTTTAAAAATTAAAATAAAAAAATAATAAAATAAAATAAAATAATAATTAAATAATTAAAAAAATAATAAAATAAAAGCTGAAATAAAAAAGCTTTTAAAAAAAGCTGAAATAACAGATCTAGCAAAATTTACACAACTCTGGATTCGAACCCGGGTCGAGAGCATGGTACTTTCCAAATTGGCGACCTTCCGAATGCGCCACGATAACATGGTGTTCTAGTGAGTAAAGTGAAACATATTCGCTATTGGAAAGTTGTTGTGGGCTGGTGATTATACATGTCAGAGGAGTTTTTAGTCAGAAATAAGTTAGCAGGATAGAAGCTTAGTCTTTAGCTCTTCAATAGACACAAAGATATAGGCGAGGAGGATTGGAGTAGCGATTAAAAAACATCTCTTGTCACTTAAGGTGGTTGATTCGAATTTTCCATCGCGTGTCGAGTGTATCAATATGCCGTTGGATCTGATCCATTTTAGAGTATAAAATCTGACTTGAGAGATTATTATTTTCATTTATTATTCTGGTTTAATATATGACTTGAAATTTTTTTATTTTATTTATTTTTATTTTTTCGCTCGCTGTCTGCTAACTAAACCTAACGTGGACGCCATTATCTAGAGGGGTGATTTCACAAACTGTAACAGCTTCCATTTACCGGACGCATCCCCTTATAAATTGTTGGTTTTTTATTAATTAATTAAAAATATAAAAACATATTCTATCGGATCAAATTATGAATCTAAACCATTCTCGAATCAACTTCATCGCACACACAAAATTTCATTAAAATCAGTCCAGTCGTTTAGGAGGAGTTCAGTTACATACACACGGACAGAAGAAATATATATATAAGATATACACATAATATATGTATGTGTGTGTGTATGTTTGTATCTATGTATTTAAGTGATGGTAAATTTATACATACATTTTGAAAAAAAAATTCCTTGAACTGTAATTTTAAACAACTATTAAATAGTACAATTTTATCTTTTTTTGTTGCAGAAAAAATAAGCAAACGTTAGCGACATGACTCTATGACAATATTTAATAGTTAACGAATATTAAAAGTGCGACACAATAAGCCTGCAAGGTTAATCGGGGTGAATGCACTTTCTCTCCTCTGGAGTATAATTCTTTCCCACATTTCGAAAAACTCACGGTGACGTAATAAGATTTCGGTTTTCGAAGGTCACAGAATTTCCCAAGTTTGAAACACCAAGGTCATGGTCAATATTCGTGACCGTTCCATATATCTTCTAGGTCACATAACTTTGGAAAAAGTATGGGCGACGACAAATCAGTGACATCCATGAATTATGCGGTCGAAATACAGTACCCAAAAAGAAAAAAAAGGTCATAGAAGATAATCCGCCATATTTCGAATGATTTCAACATGTAGCTCGAACTACATGTTGAAATCGCTTAGAAGCGATCGCTTCTAACACTAAAGGATAGTAAAAACAATAAGTAATGGGGAAAACTTGATATTTTTCTAACTAGCCTCGGATGTCCCTTCACAAAAGAATCATTACAATAAGAGATTACAATAAAAGAGAATTACAATAAGAGATCTGCCAGAGTAATAAAATGGCTGCAAAATTTGTAACCAGTTTTATCGTTTGTTTGTATTCTGTTGCAAAAAAAATGAACAATCGTTAGCGATATGACTATGAAAATTTTATTTTTGAAACGTGCTAACGAAAAACCGAAAACATTTTTTTAATAAAACATAAAATTTTTATCTTAAATCACATAAATAAATGACGATAAAGGATTTCATACATTTTTAACTGGAAAATAGACATTTTAATTTTGAACATAAAGGTTATTGATCAATATTGAAATTTTCTGTTTAATATAATGACATAGAAATAAAACTCCGAAAATAAAAAATATACAGGGTGTCCGGGCTAAAAGTATCCAAAAGTTATGACTTAATTTTACGGAACTACCAATCAGAATTTGAAAAAAATTATTTCAATAGAAAGAACATCTCACCGTTTTAATATCAATCATATATTTCGATCATAGTATCATAGATTTCGATGTGTGCACCTTTTGTAGCACTACTAATGTCTAAATGGTAATCCAGTTCTCTCCAAGTGTTTCGTAGCATATATCAGGATTTATTAGACTTTTTTTCCTTGAGGATTCATTAAATTAATTGTGTATAAACAAAATATTGAAACTGTGGATGCGTTGAAGAAGCGTATCATTCAAGCAATTCGTGTAATAACTCCAGAGATGCTACGAAACACTTGGAGGGAACTGGATTACTATTTAGACGTTTGTCGTGCTACAAAATGTGCACACCGAAATTTGCGATACTATGATCGAAATCTATGATTGATATTAAAACTTGGTGAGATTTTCTTTCTATTTAAATCATTCTTTTTAAAATTTTAATGGGTAGTTCCTTAAAAATAAGTCATGACTTTTGGATACCTTTAGCCCGGACACCCTATATACACTGCTGGCCACTGTAAATGCAACACTCTGAAGGAAACATGCAAATAACATGAAAATTACAACATGCATTAGCGGAGGTGAGATATGCAAATGATTAGAATTTCAGCGCAGACGCACATCACGCGCGCCTGTGGCGCCACTTCAAAGCGCTATTTAAGGCTTGGAGATTTCGACGATTTCAAGTTCGGCAATTGTGTTTTTCTTGTTGTTTTTTCAAAAAAAACGATCAATTATGCCTCGTCGAAAACAGCGATCATCTTTTGATCAAGTATCCGAGTTCGACAGAGGAAGGATAGTGGCCTACCGAGATTGTGGATTATCTTTCAGGGAAATCGGTAGTCGTGTTGGACGAAACCAAACAACTGTAATGCGGATATGTGATCGTTGGATGTAGGAGGGTACAACGGACCGGCGTGTTCGATCGCATCCACCTCAGAGCATCACTTTACGTGGTGACAGGCAAATTGTGCGCATGGCAGTGACGGATCGCTCAGTCACATCACGAACCATAGCACAGCCCATGCAGTCTGTAACGCATCATCCAGTGTCTGCGCGTACCATTCGACGCCGTTTACAGCAGAGTGGTCTGTCCGCAAGACGTCCATTGCTTTGTCTACCCTTGATGCAGAACCACAGACGTCTCCGCCGCCAATGGTGCGATGACAGAAGGATGTGGACGGCAGAATGAAATGAAATTGTCTTTACTGACGAGTCACGCTTCTCTCTGCAACACCACGATGGTCGCATTCGAGTCTGGAGACACCGTGAAGAGAGGATGCTGAACAGCTGCGTTATGCACCGCCACACTGGTCCTGCACCGGGTATTATGGTATGGGGCGGTATTGGATATCACTCTCGCACACCTCTAGTACGCATTGCCGGTACTTTAAACAGCCAGCGCTACATCTCCGAGGTCTTGGAGCCAGTTGTCCTTCCTTACCTTCAGGGCTTGCCCACAGCCATATTTCAACAGGATAATGCGCGACCACACGTGGCACGCATTGTCCAACGGTTCTTCGTCAATCGCCAGATTGAATTGCTTCCCTGGCCGCCTCGCTCTCCGGATCTTTCGCCTATAGAAAACATGTGGTCCATGGTTGCTCTACGATTGACCCAGATTCCATCCCCAGCTGCCACAGCAGATCAACTTTGGAAACGTATGGAAGCTGCTTGGTCTGCTGTACCCCAAGAACTCATCCAAAGTCTCTTTCAATCAATGCCGAGGCGTGTGGCAGCGGTGATCTCCAACAATGGCGGTTACTCTGGCTACTGATTTTGGCAGGAACCACACTTCACAGAAGTCTATAAATTTAATCATTTGATACTTGGTCAACATGCTATCTACAAAATAAATTTTGTTGTGATATCTCTTGTCTTTCTTGGTGCTGCAATTTGGGTGGAAAGCAGTGTATATTTAATATAATTTTTATTTTTGATTGCAGGAAATTTTCCCATATTTTTCAAATGTCAGCCAGAGATTGTTTTCTAATGGTATTTAGTTGAAGAAATAAAAACATTGTCATCATTCAGACAACGTTTTCAAGCATATCAAGTTATTCTCTTCAGAGTTATTATAACATGTTACATATGCGATGCTTAATGTTTTTAAAATAGTAAAGTTCTCACCACTTTTAATCTGAACGATATGGTAGTTTCTTCTTGGATCAAAGAACAATCGACTTGTGGAAACGCTTAAGTTCAATGCATATACAGGGTGCGGCAGAAAAACGTTCCGAAGGTATAAATAAATAAACTAATACATAAATAAAATAAATAATAATAATAAATTAATAATTAATAATAAATAAATAAATAAATATTTTTTTTTCTCATGTATAAAATATTTCTTTCTCTATCATGCTTTGTATTTTTGTTATTGACGTTCCAAATCAGAACGTTCTTTCTGCCGCACCCTGTATGTGCGAAGGGTATCTACAAAGTCTAGCGATTTTAAAATGCATTTCTTACTAGGAGATTACTACTACCATTATGTGAAAGCCTGAGATTAACCTTAATATAGCTTCGTTAAATGCTGATACCAAAGTATGAACGTGCTAGAGTCAAAATTCGAGCTTTAAACTTTTATTTCCCTAATCAATTTGGATCAGGGTAAGGTGGGCAGTGTTCAACAGGATTCGTGTTCATTAAAACGCAGCGGTAGTTTTTTCGCACCATTTCATATGCCCTCGGTACCAAATGACAATTACGCAGAAGACAAAATTGTCGTTCTGAAGAGACTACTGTTGCATCACGATAGGCTGTTAAGGCAATTCTCTGAGGCTTGTTTTAAAATTACTATTACTGAATTCATGATCAAGAGTCCTAATTATAATGAAAAGGCCAATTCTTTAAACAAACTTAACGAGGAAATTTATTTACAAAAAAAAATTTAAACATTAAACCATTACAACATATTCAATTAATTTAAGTGCAGATTCGCAGCGTACGCTCCCAGACCCATGGTCTCAACAGCAGCTTCCAAAAAACACGTCTCCTAGCTGGATGTTACAAGACAATCTCTCTCAAAAACACCAAGTCTCTGACTATATCTCGTGGTGTTTTCTTCGTCGGCGTCTATCCCAATTCCTCTAAAATGCGTCTGTTTTTCAGCGAGGGGGCCGGCAGCTTTGTTGGTGACAGTTCTTCGTATCGATGCATAGTTAAGCCATCTTTATGGCCCGCCGATGTCAACTCGCATGAAGCTATTGTTAAGAAAGATAGCTTTACGACGATAGTAGGAGATGCTTCTGTTTTCCAAACAGTTACCCCCACAGCTTGCTAGAGAAACCGCTATGTCTGGGATTAACTTTCAGGCCACAAAATCTGGCGGCATTTGTTGGTATCGTTTTTTAATCCCCCACAGAATTTTAGAATGCAGGGGTACGCATGGCTTGTGTTTTTTAAATCTTGCAGCTGTGGAAGGCTATTAGCAGATCGTGGGAACCGCACAAAACACGTGACGTCGCTCTTCCTAAATGGCAGCATTGGCGATGGAATAGTTGAGATCGGAACGCCAGATTTCAGACTGAAATTCAAGGAGACGTTGAAAAGACATCATTACATTGTGTCCTTTGTAAGTGCTTAAGATGAGATCACTAATCGTTAAAAATAACTATACATATTGTCTTACATCACGTCTCAGGCGTAGCACAACAGTAAAATCGACAGCTCTAATTTCATGCTAAGTAGGAAATATTTTTTTTTTACAAATGGCGGTCAGTACACAGACAAGCTAACCCAAATAAAAAGAACAAAGATGGAAAAAGTCCGGAAAGAAGGTAGCAAAAGTCTATTGGTCGATTCGGTCTCTTGTCTCCCAATATCGCCCTTTACACATACGTTCTTTCCCGCGTGAAACCACGATCCCGCGCGATTGAGTGCACGTGTGAAGGTGTCGGAGAGGGAGGGAAAGCTGCTTTGGAGCGTAAAGCAAGTTTTCTCGCGCGCGATCCCATACGCTCCAAGCACTCCAAGATCGTACGTGTAAAGGCCGCTATTAGCATCCTTTACACGTACGCTCTTTTGCGAGTGCTTGGAGCGTGCGCGCAACCCCGTACGCTCCAAGCACTCCAAGAGCTAATGTGTAAAGGACGCTATTAGCGTCCTTTACACGTACGCTCTTTTGCGAGTGCTTTGAGCGTGCGCGCAATCCCGTACGCTCCAAGCACTCGCGAACGAACGTGCGTGTAAAGGGCGCTATTATCGCTCCCACAACTGGGCTGAACACAGCGCTGGGCAACGGAGAAGGTGAAGCCGGTCCATCTCTTCCCGAAGGTCGCAGAGCATGCAGAACGGACTACCCAGAATGTCAAAACGGTGGAGATGTTTTGCGAGGCAGTCGTGTCCTGTAGCCCAGTGCTCCCCTACCTTTCTATCGCCGCGGACCGGTCAACGTTTGATAATTTTACCACAGCCCACTGAGGGAGGACGTTGATGGTTTATATTTTTGATTGTTTTGATTTAATAATTTATGTTATTATAATTTTGATGTATAAATGACGCTACGTTTATTTATTGTTCAATAAAAAACTGGTTTTATTTATTTATTTCTTTCATTTTTTTCTTTCTTTCAGGAAAGCGCATTTTTTTTTCAATTTTATGACTGCAAATTTAATTCATAATCTTGAAATGTTTAATAAACAATGAACTAATTTAAAATAGTTACAAGATTTCTTCTGTTACAAAGGTATAAATTAGCACAAACCCGACAAAGTCGCACAAACCCGAGAGAAATACTCCACAGTAAATAAAATGGAAATAATTTAATGTCCTTTGGGCGGCCCGGTACCATTTGATCCACGGACCGGTACCGGTCCGCGGCCCGGATATTGGGGACCACTGCTGTAGCCAACTGGAATTCAGCCACAGCTCTTTTCCTTGGATGAAGTAAATTGCAGAATAGTAGATAAATCGGTAATAAATTTTAAAACTCTAGGTGGTATCTCTGTTATCCCCTGGAAATTTTAGTGGCACAGGCCGAAAATTCAAAGCCTGCCGCTTGAGCCAGTCCTTCTATTATTCCGGTTAACTGAAGCTCGGGTCCTGTCAGTTGGTTAAGGTACTATACTGGACCAACCTGGGCAGTATATATAACAGTCAAAAAGGGCCGTTCCAAGTTCAAGCAAGATAAATATTAATTTCATTCGTTATCTTGCAATACTCTGTTAAGAATGGGGGGGAAACATATCTATTATTACTTTATTAAATAGTTATACCGATAATGCTGTCAGCATTGTTACAAATATCAGTAAAATTTCATCTTTAACTTAAATAGATTCATAATAACAGAAGGAAGTATAGTCAAGAATTTATGAAAACGCATCGTGAAATTTCCATAACACCATCGATAAACCTAAATACTTTAGTCCCATGGAAATTATAGAGAAATATAGCTCACTTCTACCCAGACTTGGGTGTATATAATTTGAAGTTGCACTCTAAATGAATTTGATGCAAACACAGTTTATACATGAAACAATGTTTATTGAATTCGTTGCACATATAGAATTTGCTTTTACAGCAATAAGCATACGTACTACTTGTACGGAATATATAAATACAGCTTTCAAGAACAATATATTTTTCAATACTCACAAACTAGAGAGTCAAACCAGCAGTACTGCCACGTAAACTTCGGGCCCCCTAAGCACTAGCTCAGGATAGTACTGGAGCTGCATACCTCGTAGCTCCCTGTCGCTTATCTATCAACTTTAACAACCTTCTTCAACCCTAACCACCTTTTTTTATTAATGACGCTGCGTGGTATTTATACTAAGCGCGTATGCCGAAATTAGCATATCTAAAGCAGCTTCTTTAATTCATTCACTCAAAAGTTCGATTCTTGTGAATCGAATCTTGTGTATACCTTACAAAATGTAAATAATCTCTTCTAAAATCATTTAAACTAGCTATTTATATTCATAATATAACTTTCGGTTATTTCTTTTAGAGCACAAAAATGTAATTTTTCTCTTTTATTAAAACGTGGCACACAGCTCAAAACATTTCTTTTATAAAATATCTCTGTCGATCGATATTATTTATATTAGAGGATCAAAGCACCAATAAATATTCAAAAAATCCGAATATGTTTATGTTAATTTGCTCTGAAGATCCTAGAAGAGGCGGGAAATTTTTTTTGCGATAGCTTGAGAAAAAATGAAAAATATTCTATCGAGAACGACTACTTTTTGAATAAAAAAGCTTTTAGTGTCACTTTTCTTGTCATTTTTCCCTAATGCGTTTATTGCTCACAACAACAAATTTTATCACTTCGCATATCATAGCTTTAAAAACTATAGGTTACTTTTTCATAAAATTTTCCGGAATGCATTTGATTTATAACTATGTCGAAACTGAATTGCAGTGTTCCACTTTATTTTATAAGTATGCTATAAAATATTTTTTTAAAATTCATATTGTTTTAAATAAAAACAGAATATCAAGGAATTTAACTATTAATTTTTATTTTGAAATATTCCGTTTATAAATTCCATCGTACATCAGAAATGTGCCCAAAACTGATACGGCATATACTGGCTGGCAATAATGACTTAACGACAGTTTGTGTCCATATAATAAAAGTGAGACTTATCTTCAAGCTCTTATAAACACGCTCCTATAAAATAACTTAAACAAATGTCCGATAGATAAAAGACGATTGTGAAAACTTGAGGATACAAAGGCTAATGAATAAATTCATTTCTACGTTTTTTTATGATACTAAGAACGAAAGCAAAGATTTTGGAAAGACAATAGTAAAGCAAAGCAGAGCATATATTTTGTGGATTAAATTCATAGTAAACAGCACTGCAGATGAGAAAACTTACATTTTATGTCTCCAGTGCTACTCAGAGACAATAACATAGAGGAAACCCCTAAAACAAAAACATGTTGCCTATATATTGCCTTATTTATGTGTGCTATGCAATATGAAGCATTTCAAGATCTCCTGTTGTCTTAATTCTACAGACTGTTTCTTAAACTATCAGATTCTCACACGATATAGTACCGAACAGAATCACTTGTATGTAAATCCCCTACCAGACCACAAAAGTCCGCTAAATATTACAGTATTGCTTAAGAGGCATTACTGCCCAGGGAATGGAAAACATTTTTCTCGGCCAATAAGAAAAGAACACGCACTCCTTCATGCGCGATCACTACTCCATTTCTTACACCAAGTTCTGCTTTAACAATTACAGGATTGGACAAAAGATCTTGCACAAAGCCAATTCTTAGTGTCTAAATTTTCGATAGTAAAACGAACTGCACGATAGGAAGCTTTAAGCTTAATAATTAGATTTTACACGACACATAATTATGCTACTCATACCTCTATAGTAAATTCGACACTTTTTGTCTATCAGACCTGAATATTCCTGCTTTTTTTCGATCGATTTGCTGTTATTATCGAAATTTATGGCATTAAAATCGAAAGAACAGTAGGGGAGATAAAATTCATTCTTTGCATAATTTTAATAAATAAAACTGTTTCAAATACAAGGTGCGCCCATAAAGTAACCGGACAATTTTTTTATAAATAACATAAATATTACTCACCTTCAAATAAATTTATCTCCTTCAAAATAATCGCCAAAGGAGTCCATACAACTTTTCCAACGTTTCTTCAAGTCATCGAAACACTGTTTATAGGCATTGGAACAAACCGTTCGCAAAATACGCGTAGTATTTGATTTAATTTCCGAGACGCTTTCAAATCTCTGTCCTTCCATGGCCATCTTAAGCTTCGGAAAAAGGAAAAAATCAGCTGCTAGTTTGTAAAAATGTGTATTCATCAATTATAAGATGGGTGAACTGGTCTATTCAAACATCCCCTTTTAAAACCCTCGAAATACCAATAAACATAGTTTGTATTGGTACTTTGGTTTCAAGAGGAGCAAGTTGGACTAGAATCGTCCAGAAAAATTTGTGCTCTGCTATACTGCGTTGTGCATCTCTTTCCCAAAGGTGCTTGAATCTCAGAGCTTTGCTCCGATAATATCCATGGTAAGACAGAAAATATTCTTATGGCTTTTAGTTTAGGTACATAGTTTCCCCAAAAAAATTTCTGTGTAACAGACATACTGAACCATTTTGAGAATGAAGCTCTCGCAACGCATACATTCGCTCTCCAATTTTCGCTTGTTGCGCCAATCGCAGAATCACTCGACATCTAGGTCGAAGCGATGCAGTGATTAGACTATGCGGGCAACAGTGGGTCAACAACAGCAGATTACAGCGTCAGGGCGGCATCAGCCGACCTACGACCACAACAGAATGGGGAGACAGAGCTTTTAGCTGTCACAGAACCAGATTCGTCGTTATCAACCATCCGATCTGAGACACGTATACAAGTGTCCAACATGACCATTCACAGACGACTGAGAGAGCGAAATCTACACTCGTGCCGACCGTTACCCCGCTTACTCCTCACGCTTGTACACCGTCAAGTCCGATTACAGTGGTGCTTAATTCGATCAACATTTAGCTGCGATGACTGGAAACGTATAGTCTTTATTTGCAAATCCTGTTTCCAACTGTGTCCTGACGACCACTAAAGATGTGTCTTGAGACATCCAGGGCCGCGTGAGGATCCTGCCCTTACTATCGCACGCTACACAGGCCCGCATTTGGGAGTTATGGTCTGGGACATCATTTCCTTTCATAGCCAGACCCTTTTGATAGCCATTACTGACACACTTACTAGCACAGCGGTACGTAGACGATATTCTGCAACCCGTTTTGTTACCATTCCGGGCTTACTTTTCAACAAGATAATTCTGCACGCGGCACATGTTGTAATGAATTGTCTTCAAACTTGCCGAACACTTCCTTGACTACCTAGGTCTCCTGATCTCTCCCCCATAGAGCACGTTTGGGACGTGCCGGGAAGGCGATGTGGAATGTTCCCGTTTTAGCCCGACAGGAGACAATTAGGTAAGAAATCCCAGCGGGATTTCTTACCTAAAGACACCATCCGGGAACTTTATCAGTCTATGACACGCCGGTTGACAGCTGGCATCCAGGCCAGAGATTGGATGAATACTACACTGACTTCCTCACTTCCTAATGATCAAACTGTTGAATAAATCATTCTATTGTTCTGAAATTTTAATCGCGTTTTTTTAGTATGTTCTTTACATCTACCAATTTTTATAGCAATCGGAAAACTCCCTCTTGGTGCGTCGATTTTTTGTTCAATGTGTACTTCAAAGTTTTTAGTAAAATCGTTCCTTTTTCGATTTTACCAAGTCATGATTTAATGATCATTTAATTATGACTACAATTGAGCCGCTCAGATGCCAAATAAGCTAAATCCAAAAAACAAAAAGTAGAGAAATGTGATAAAATAATTTACATTGATTTTAAAATTCCTCTGAAAATATGAATTCAAATAAATATTGTAGAATGTATTATTGCAGATGTAGCATTTATCTAGCGACATACAAAACCTATAAGAAAAAATATACTTGGAGTCCGTTATTATTACAATTTTTGAGTGACTAAGAGACTTAATCGATTTGGCGAGTGAAAAAAAGTCCTAACAATTCAATTCAGTCTTCAAATTATTCTTTTAACTACACAAAAAAAAAATTGAAATAATCGTTTAATAATTCCCAAATACTTACTTCTGCAGCAGTTAGACTGTAACTGATTAATTTATTTTACTTTTTTGTGATAAAATAACGCTAAACGATTTACCGTTATCATTAAATACTTGCTTCTGCGTTTGAATTGCATTATTGAAACGATTTACATTAGAGTATGGACTTAACTGGATTGGTTTCTTAAAAAAGTTACTTATTAATCGATGGCCAAAAAACAATTTTCTTGTTGAGTGATTTTAATTCTTATTATTTGGGAAACTGATTATGAAAGTAAAAAGTTAGGAGTCAACCAAGTGCTTCGACAGTAAATTTTCAGAAATTTTAAAAAGTAGACTTAACCGCTTTTGCTTGTGACTGGCTCAATTAATGAACGTCTTAAAATAGAGAAATTCGCAACCGTAGCTGTGATGTCATTAGAAAGTAAATCTTCTTCTTCAGAATTCCAGGCTTTTACATCATTGATCACTTATCCTCACAGGTAATCCATTCTCGTAATGTAGTCATCCTATTCCGGAACACTGAGTCATTTTGTCGGTAAAAGTGGATTTTTTTTTCCTGTTGCCCAGCTCACCTTCGCATTGTTAAGGTTCAGGGATTCTAAACTGGCGATCAAGCGTGGACCTGTTATGGATGGATTAACGAAAGGAAAAGTGGAATCTGATTTGTTCAAATTAATCCTTTTCACGTAGTTAAAATCCCTTTGATACAGCGTGAGTTGGAGATATGAGCATTGTTCAAGGTTATTCTCCTTTGAGAAAGTGCCATTTTTTTTTAAATGCCGATTCGTGACATTTATTTATTTCACCAATTCATTAAAAATTCAGTAGATGTCTGAACAATGAAAAATGTTTTAACCACTAAAATTAAATATCTTGTTTCCAATGCGGCAGGCACTTTATCTGTTACGACATTCGCCCATCCACACCGGGATTTTGTTGGCTTCTTTATTATGGGACCACCCTATATGTGAATCAACATAGCTCCCTAATCTCAGCCTCGTCCTCAGACAAGTGGAAATCGAACCTGGTAGTGAAGGCACTCAGAGAATGCCCGTAGGCCAAACCACTGCGCCACATGAAATTATATCTTAAAATCATAATGTAGGTGTACACATTCCTTTTGTACTTGAGATGACTTTCTTTCATATATACTTGCTTATATTTTTTACTTTTGTCAGTTATACGAGCCGCTCATTTGCCAAATCGGTTAAGTCCATAAAACAAAAAATGTTGTAAAGGGATAAAAAAATGCATTTTTATTTTAAAAATTCCTCTGAAAATATAAATTCAAATAAACATTAAAATCTATAAGATAATCGGCTTGGCGTAATCGTTATCATTATCACAATTTTTGCGTGACTAGGGGACTTTACCGATTTGGCAAATGAAAAAGGTAATTACATCCAATTCTGTCGTCAAACTATTTTCATAGAGTGCTTTTTTTTCTCTAAACGCCCTTTAGCCTAGGTAAGACTACGTTTTGTTTTGCAACTGATGTCACGCCTAATTCCGATGACTTCCCCGAAGTATAGCTGATTACCTTTTTGAAATGGACGAAAACAAGTCGATACTCAAATGTGACCATCAAAAGTGCTCTCCTGGCAAAGACCACTAATCTTATTTTTTCGCCCCAACGCGGCAAGCACTTTGTCCTGAGGATATCCGCCATCCACATCGCTATTTTATCGACCACTTTATTGTGGGAGTACTATAAATATAAACCAACTCTAATATCAATGAAACCACAGGAACTTCCATGCCTCAGATAGGAATCGAACCCGAAACTCTCTGAAGAATTTCACGATACTAGTCACTATACCATGTGGGCGGTAAGACCGATCAAGTGATCCAGAGATGCAAGTTGAGGGTAGAAGGACCAGGGTTAGGATCGGTGCACACGAGCGATCCGGTGTCGTTGCGGCACCGCAGTTGCGATCAAGCAGTACATAGCTAAACTAACCGACTCACACGGACGACGGGCGTCGTCCGTGAGAGTGAGTCGTCCGCAACGACACCGGATCACTCGTGTGCACCGAGCCTTAAGTCTTCCTCGAATCCGAGTCTTTTCTATCTTATCATAATTGTATTAGCCAAAAATTACCAGTGCTTCTCCGCTTCCTGACCCCCGTAACGACTGCCTACTATACTGGTACATATAACCATATACCTACCAGCATCCTGAAACCAATTATATTTATAGCAATTTTTACTGTGAAATTAAGACAAGTAAGTCACTTTTAGACTACATCTGAAGTAAAGATGGCTTTGAGGTTACAATAAATGATCTTGAGCGGCTTAACTTGAGCGGCTTACAATATTTATTGATCTGAAGTCTGAGGCTCGGATAATTTTTCTTACAAAAATATTTATTTTTTATTTTTTTTTTTCGATAATGAAACAAAATTAGTACCAAGCGTTGCCCGATCATCTGAAATGTAAAAAGATTTTTAAAGTAAAATGTGTATATTTTGCTGAAGGCATAAAATTCATTATCTATGTATATAAAACAGTTCCGTAACTGACTGACTGACAGATAACGCACAGACAAAACCGCTGGACCTAAAGGGTTGAAATTTTGAATGGCGATTCTTCTTATAGTGTTGGGGTGCACTAGGAAAGATTTTTGAAAAATTCTTCTTAGATTTTTGAAAATTAAAATTTTTAAGCTGTTTTTGTAAAGTTCTTTAAAGTTTGCTTCTAAAATAATGATATGAGGGTTATAAAATTTATATCACGAAAAAGAGCATAAAAATTCCTTTAAAATGAAATCTTTTTCGAATCTTTACCTCCATTTTCTAATTTTTGGTGAATTTTTAAACATTAATTTTTAGAATTTAACTTATTAAATGTTGATCACCTGGTTTCTTTTCTTTTTGTGATACTTTAAATTAATTTTGCGTCAAGTGCATAGCAACGAAATAAATTGACAATTTTTTTTTCTCGCTAATGTGGCAGACGATTGGGTATTATCCAAAAAAATATTAAAATACAGTAAAAGAAATGTTCCTCAAACTGTACTATATTCTTTAGAATTTTCTATTAGATTTAATTTCAGTATTTTCTTCTACATTATTTTGTCTATAGAAATATCTGTTGCGAATTTTTTATAAATATATGCTTTTGCTTTTTTTGGCATTAATTGCATACATTGACCGTTGTATTTATTATAAATATATGCTTTTGCTGTTTTTGGCATTAATTGCATACATTGACCGTTGTGTTTATTATAAATACATATTTTTACTTTTGGCATTAACTGCATACACTGACCGCTGTATTTAATTTGAATGTACACCGTAGCGAAGTACGGGTATTCAGCTAGTATTTCCATAAATGAAATGCGACAAAATAAGCTTGTAAAAACAAAGCAAAGTCTATTTTTTGGCATAGTTTTCATCCCAAATAGAAATGTTTTTTTATGACTCTTTCCCAAACTTAGCAGTGCCAGTTAAACAATAACAATCAGCAGACCACCTCCGTAATGCTTTCTTCACGGAATTGTTGTCATTAGCGTTTAGTTCCCGGAATTCCCCATAAAGTTGGGAAGTGTGTAGAACAATGTCAAAAGTAAATCATCAACATATTCCAGCCATTAACTGTTCATTTTAAGTGTTTATCTTACTACTTCTATCCCCTAAATGCATTGTTCTGGGTTATTAGTGGCTTGACTTTTATTGCCATAGATATTTGATTTGTTGTGCTCATTCTGGCCTTGTTATCTTAAGTGTATAGGTAAGGACATATTACTAAAGCTTTGTAATTAACTCAAATCCACTCTCAGTGGCAACTCGTAAATGATATTTTATATAATCTACAGCGTGTCCGAGAAAGATCTTTATTATACTGAATATTAATAACAAAAATAAGAACAGGTCAAATGAAATGCAGTTTGCTGCAAAAGAATGAAGAAATCTAAGAGTTTTTGTTTTTGTTTTTCAATTCCTACTATTAGTTCACACTCTCCCTATATATATCTTGTTCAAATTTTCAATCGTTAATAAAATACTTTTTATTCATCCACTCAAGTTCAAATACATTTTTTTAAACTTGTAGTGGATGACACTTGATGTTAATACAGTTTTTTCAAATATTAATTCATTAATTAAATTTAATTAATCGATTTTAGTTTTAGACCTACAGCGTTTCTTGCTCTTGAATATTAATTTCCTTCTTCTTACTCTGTAAACGGTAGCACTGCGGTAGCGCGGGCTCCTCCCGTCCTGTAGGTTGCGGGATCGAATCCCTAACCTGATAAACTTTTTCTCTCTCTTCCACCCCCCCTCCTAATCTCGCACAGTAGGCAAGGTTCTGTCAGGCAATCCTTTTTTTCAATTCCTACTATTAGTTCACACTCAAAGTTTTCTTTGTTGACCTAAGTAAGAATTGACTTAGTAGGAACTGACTTAAAAAATTTTGTTTTTATATTACTTGTTGTTTTTAAACTACCGTAACTTGGGGCTACTTGGACCCTAGGAGGTTACTTGGACCCAAACCTAAAAAGCGTTTTAAATTACACCTAGGTCTCTTGTCAATAAAATATAGGTATAATTCACAATCTCTCCAACAGATAGGAGCATTAGCTAGGTCCTGAGGCACTTAACCACGTTCCCGCTCTTCCCACCTTTTTTCAGTTCAGGTTATGATGCTTTGTGATAAAAACACGAATTTTTGTGACCTTATAACTTCCACCTTCACTTCTTTATACACTGCAGCCCCAGATTAGGTAAAGATAAATTTACATTTCAAATACAGTCTTTAAGAATATAACAATAGTTTTAGATAGATAGAGAATCAATTAACCCAGTAAAAATTATAAGTATTAACTAGTGTGCTGATAAATTAAAAATGGGGTTACTTATCCCAAGCAAAAAAGTGGGTCCAATTAGCCCCTAGTCACATTTTTGATTAAACATTCTCAAATTTCACTGTAAAAATAATTAATATCATTACTTCATGTCGGGTTCCTTTTATTAAATGGTTAAACCCGTTCATGTGCATTTATTCACAGATCTGATACAAAAATGCTCCGAAATTGCAGGAGGTCTCCTGGGAGCAGAAAGTATGCGGATTTTACAGCTGAAAAAATTAGAGGAATGTTTAAATGCTGTGTGGTCAGGAGAAATGTCTCAGAGAGATGCCTCAGCCCACTTTAAAATTAGTAGGTCCACTATGAAAAGGAGGCTGAAGAATGGTTTATTGAACAAACCTGGACATCCAATCATATTTACTAGTGAAGAAGAGTTGGCCTGTGCCAGTCATTTAGACAAAATTAGTGATTTTGTATTTCCCGTAGACGAACTGGACTTTCGATTTATTGTCAAGTCTTACTTTGCAAGGCATGGAAAATCAGTGAAATGTTTTCAAAACAACCTCCCTGGGCGGGACGGGGTAAAATTAGTTTTGAAGACTCATTCACTGTTAACAATCAGATTTGCAAATAAAAAGGCGTTTGTTTTCTGTTTTAATGTAAAATAAATTTTTCATACATAAGCCTCTATTTCTATTTCAAGATCCTATGTGCTACTTGAGTCCACTAACTATTTGAATTGTATAGTTCATAAATCATATAGATTTGAATTGTATATTTCATAAATCATATAGATTTGAATTGTATAT